>CP092866.1:94556687-94665255 GCA_030710605.1 Cordylochernes scorpioides | reverse complement strand
AAATATTAAAGATATATAAATGTTTAAAATCTACAAATAATTTAGTATAGCGCCTAAAAACGATATTTTTATTCAATTACGTGAATATTTATTTTATTTCGAGTTCATAAAATAAATTAAAAATGCAAAAATATGAATATTTGGCGTTTCATATTTAGTTTTTAGCGAGGTTGAATTGGAAAAATAAAAAAATAAATAAATGGTGGTATCGAAAATTTCTAAAGGCTTTTTGTTCGTTAGTACATCATATTTAACTCTTCTAAAAATATTAAGGAAATTTTAATTGTTTAATAAAATAGATTACATTCTAATACGCGATTTTTAATTGATTTGATTACTGAAATTGCTTTCAAAATATTAAAAATAGAAAAGCGCGTGTGGAATGAAATTAAATATATATATATATATTTATTTTAGTGAAAAAAATTATTTTCAAAGAAAAAAATTAATTCCTCTAATAATTATTTTTTTTTGGTGACAAATTATAAGTCGAAAATATAATTTTTAAATATTAATGTTTAAAATCTAATGGAATCATTTTTGCAAGTCAAAAAGTTGTAATCCATAAAAGGTTATAGTTCGCGCGCTTTTTTTTTTTTTTTTTTTGGCGACCCTGCCTGGCAAGCAAGAGCGAAAATCACACGATCGTGTTTGATTAGCGCGCGATTATAAATGATGGCGTCAAGTTGGGTTCCGCGCCTGTTTAGTCGCTGCGCCCCTTTCGCGATAATAATATGCTAGCTCCTAGCCATTTTCGAAAACGATGCTAGATAGTGGCTGATCATTTTCAACGATCCTACCTTGTTTGATAAAACGATTCTCAACAGGTTAGCCGCTAATAAATCGAGTATAAAGGTACATAAAGATAAAGCGAAAACTTTAGCGAACAGGTCCTTTCAACAAACATTTCAAGGCCACAATTCTACACAGACCCCACTAGGCGTTAAAAATAGAAGCAGAAGGAAGAAAAAAACAATACATATTTGTTTCTATTGAAATGGCGTAAACCCTGCGGTGATAGGGGTTGCAGATGATCCACCTTAGATGACAACCAAGCCAAAAAATGTGAGTTAAAAAAAGAGGGCTACTTGATTCGCCCCCCGCCCGTTTTATGAAGACTGTGTGATTAATCAGGCACCCCTGGTAACAGAATTCAGTCCTCGAGTTGGTGGCGGCGTATAACCTGCTATGAGCGGTCTCTGTTCTAGGGCGGGTGTGCCCAAAATAGTCTTTATGGTTACCCTTACTGTGCGTGTTTTGAACGAGGGGTCTCAGTTTAGTAGAAAATAACAAATGGAAGAGGGACATCCATGGGATAGAAGAGAGCTGGGCCAATCATTGCGGGTTGGCTATAAGAGGCTAGGAAGATCTTTCTGTTGGCGGTGTTGAGAGGCGAGTCCTACCTTCTGTTGACATTCCATTTAGGCATTATGGCAGATAACCTTTAGCAGACATCACAAAATATGATGATGATAAGCTGAGGGTTGTGTAAGGACCTCCACTGCGAAAATATTAAGTACCTAAACATACAAATCAACCAGACGAGGGGGTTTTGTTTGGTCATTGGGATATCGTTTGATTAATATTCATAGTAATGAAGGCCAACTCTCTCCAGTCAAAATAGACCTTAAAACGAGGCGCCATATATCGCAAACGAGCGGCGTCAGGTCGGTGACTAAGCTACATCATCATTTTGGCAAATATGAAAAGCTCCAACCTGGTGACCATGGTTTCAGGCTAATGATATTCATCAGTCCTCAATAAGGAGAGTTAATTTTGTTTTGAAAAAAAAAGGCATCAAATTAAATCATCACATTCCCCTAAAGAGGTGGCTAACGCTGGCAAATTAGTCGCCTGATTTTGAAGATTCCATTTGAACCCTTTTGTGCCTCATTTAATAAACCCCGTCTTGGGTCAAAGAGGGCCATCTGTCCAGAACTTTGTTCTCCAGGTGTGGCCTTTTCGATTTGCCAAAGTAGGTTTTTTGGTGTCTATATGAACCCTATTTTTTTCAAACACAATGTATGGTCCAGAAATAAAGACAGAGAAAAGAATATCAGAAATCATTCAGGTAAATTATTTTATTGATCTTCAGAATTGAGAGAATAGAGTTATAATCGAGGCTATAGACACTGCAGCCCATCAGCCTCCATTTAAAGCTTTTCTCTCGTCCTGAACAATCCATATGAAATTGAACATATGGTAGAGTGCTTGCGTGAGCTAGTATATATTTCCTATCGTCACGAAGGTGAAAATGAAGCGCAGCCTTGACGGCTTTTCGGTCTGGTGCCAAACACCCAGAAAACAATGTTGGCACAAGTATTGGATAAAGGTTCATAAAAAATACTTATCTTCAGAAGTCTCTACCAAGGGCGCATACCCTCTCCCTGGTGGGGACACCTGCATGAGAGATATTTAAAAATATATATTTCTGGGCAGAGTAGACAAGATCAGGTATTAGCAACTCCGGGGGCTGTAAATTTCATATATATATATTCCCTTTGGGGAATCCCAAAGCCAATATTTTTCAGCCCATATCCCTTCTAACATGATCCTAATAGTTAGGAACTCGGTCGCCACCATTTCGCTCGGCAATTTCTCTAATGTCCAGGTCCCTATTTCCAGCCTTGATTCGCTCAACATGATTACACCGTGATCTCGGCAAGAGCCATATTTTGCAGCTCTGGCAACGCCATATAGGTTTTGACACGCCCCTTTGCGAAGGCCAGATTTTGCAGCCCTCGCGGCTTAACGTTTTTCAATGCGACATAAATTCTCCATGAACTGTGACAATAAAATCCCATCTGCAATTTGACGCGAACATTTTCATCGTTTTCTTTATACTCCAATCATTTCATCTCACCCCTATCGTGATAATATGTTGCAGGTACGTTTTTAATTGGCTCTGTTAAATTCAAGCCGTTGCATATATTTGATTTCGCGGAGCAATTATATCAAGCAAAAGAACGAGCAAAACTCTCAAAAGAAAATTTAAAAATTATAATCCAATCGTTATAGGTGGTTGCTCGATAATGTCAATTTCATGCCTGGATGTCTCATAAATTCTCGAATTATTTGTCCGCAAATCGGGGTGCATATCAGCAAAAATTAGAAGCAATCTCATCAGCTTTTCAGATGGCGAAATATATCCTACGCTCATTTTCAATTAGCGATGAATTTTGACAGCAACAGCTTCAACAAATGGGTCCTATGATTTGCGGAAGTTATTTGAGCTTTAAATTGGAAATCTGGCAATATATCGTCCAAAAATAACACATATTGGTGTTCAGATGAGCGTTAATATTTTGATAGATATATGGCAAAATAGTTTGGTCTTCAAGTCAGTTTCAATCTGTTGATATTGGTTAACGCCTTATATCGGCGATATGAAAATTTAATGCATTCAGCTCAAGAGTAACGCAGAATGGTTCGCGCATAGGGGGCGATATGTTGACAGCGGGAGGAATCCCGAAACAAATATGGTCTACAAATCACTTTATCTCTGATCATTTTGCTGTCTTAAATCGGATGTCTCGAAAAATTCTGCCAAATAATATTGTAGCGTATTTGAGTCACCGCAAAGTTGTTAGAGCAACTAAATCATTAGATCCACAATCAGATTGTTTTGATTCAATTGGCGACTCATAATTTGGAAAAATAGTTCCAAATTGAATCGAGAACTAGGTCATTTCTTTTTAGAAGCCTTTGCGCCGCGAATTCAAAGGTAGATCTTGAAAGATTGCATCTTATCAACTCGTTAAAAAGTACACAAATTATTCTTTACTGTCATAAAAATATAACGTCTAACTTGAATTGAGATTTATTAAAAATGGCTTCAAAAGGTGTCCATTGTTGTTACTATAACGAATAAATTTTGAAAAAAAAAATTATTTTTATACCGCGCTGAATAAATATTTAGAACAATTTGAATGTATTCCTTACAAAGGTGTTTAAATTTCATCAAATACGCCTCCAAATTATCGCTTTTTACATTGCAAATACAATTTGAAATAAAGTTAATATTTTTTGATAAATCGTTATATATCAACTATAAAATACTTAAAATAACATTATAAATTAATTAAAATCTGATATTTTAAAAGGAAAACGACTATTTAATATCGATATAAAAATATATGAACGAAATGTAAACAAACACAACAGTTATATTTCGATGCACTTGCGCGCAATCTGTTATCAAATTACAAAACTATTTTAGAAGCGTAATATTCTTTTTAAAATAAAACAATTTCTATTGCCCTTACTGCAATGGAAAAATTAAAGGGAGGGCCTGGCTCATCAGTGGTGAACCCTCCCAGCGGTTTCGCCAGTTCAATCTACCATACCGCTGTTATATTGCATTTTTGGAACTTCCTTTTATAGTGATACTGATTCTTGACTCATCGAATGGGTATTTTAGATGAACTATGCACATAAGCTTTTTGGGACAGCAGAATTACATATAATTATAAATATATAATATGCTTCGAGCAATAAAAGGAAGTTCCAAAAATGCAATATAACAGCGGTATGGTAGATTAAACTGGCGAAACCGCTGGAAGGGTTCACCACTGATGAACCAGGCCCTCCCTTTAATTTTTCCATTGCAGTAAGGGCAGTAGAATTTGTTTTATTTTAAAAAGAATATTACGCGTCTGAAATAATTTTGTAATTTGATAACAGATGGCGCGCTAGTGCATCGAAATATAATTGTTCGTGTTGGATAACTGAATGCTACGACAGCTAGCGCCACACTGGACCTATCATCATCACAACTGTTTTGTTTACCTTCTTCTCTATACTTCAATAACTGTTCGCTACCATAACTTTGTCTTTTCTTGCTAAATGGATAATAAAGATTATTATCATATAATCCTCAACGTCCTCATGCCTTCCTACAAGCTGTAAGTACCTAAATCTTACAACAATTAGATTATGAGACTGAATATTGCATGAAATTCTACTAACGAGTTAAGACAAAGAAAAAAGGCTTAGCAAAAATGGCGTCACTCCCGAGCCACGATGTAACCCTAGATAAGCTCGACGGCTATAACTACTCACTATGGTCTTTCAAAATTGAAATGCTTTTGCAAAAGGAAGATCTTTGGGAAGTTGTCACCGAAAATATTCCAGATGAACCTAAAGTCGAATGGAAAAAGAAAGACTCAAAAGCTAGAGCTATCATTAATCTAAGCATCGCCGACTCACAAATAGTGCATGTCAAAAACCTACTAACAGCCAAAGCTACCTGGGACACTCTTAAAAATATCTATGAAAGAAAAACACTCTCAGGAAAAATTTATTTGCTAAGGAAGCTATACAGCTTAAAACTCGAAGAAGACAAAGACATGCAACAGCACATCACTACCATGATGGAAATAGTTGACAAACTGCGAACCATTGGCGAAACACTAAAGGACTCTCACATCACGGCTATACTGCTTTGCTCGCTTCCAAAGAGCTACTCCAATCTCATCACGATGTTGGAATCAAGGCCTGATGACGAGCTAACGCTTGAATTTACCAAGAACAAACTCCTTGATGAACACACACGCAGAGTAGAAAGCTCGAAAGACGAAAGCACCGCATCAAAAGCCTTAAAAAGCCTCCACGGAGCTTCAAGCCAAAGAAGAGAAAAAGAGAAGAAATCCTGTTCTTTCTGCCACAAACCAAACCACTCCAAAGAAGAATGTTGGCACTATCAAAAGCGAAACAACAGCAACAAAGAGTACAAATATGAAAACTTCAGAAGAGGAAACGTACCAAAGTACACAAATCAGTCGAGTGTCACCCAAGAACAACCCACAAACCAGAGAACAACAAAAGGACCTAACCCAAAAGCTCTCAATTGCACTCAACGAGAAGCAAGTGTGCACAACTGGTTCGTCGACTCTGGAGCCACATCTCATATGGCGTACGATGAAAGCTTCTTCACTGAACTTAACAGAGAACAAACACAAAATGTTGTGGTTGCTAATGGCAATAAGCTGCAGGTCAAAGGGATAGGACAAGGAGAAATAAAAGTCATCACACCCCAAGGAAAGACTGACACCTTACTTCTCACAAAAGTTCTCTACATCCCGGAACTAACAGACAACCTTCTGTCAGTGAGTGCGGCCACCTCCAACGGATGTAAAGTGACGTTCAACAGAGATTGGTGTACCATCGAAAGAGACAACACAGCCCTCGCGAACGGTATACTTGACAATGGAATGTACCGACTCCACCTGGATGACAACCCCCAAACTCGCACATTCAAAGCAAATGTTGCAAAACAAAACCACTGCAAGAACAAAAATTGCCTCATGCTCTGGCACGACAGACTAGGACACAGAAATATAGAATCAATTAAGAAAATTCAAAATGAGAACCTAGCAAGAGGACTAAGTCTAAATAACTGTTCGCACAGCACAGACTGCGTTCAGTGCATTCAAGGAAAACTCACCGAAACCCCATTTCCAAAGAAGACAGAGTACAGAGCAACTGAAACGCTTCAACTTGTCCACAGTGATATCTGCGGTCCATTACCAAATAACTCTCTCAGCGGTAAGAGATACTTCATCACCTTCACTGATGACTACAGCAGATACACGAAGACCTACCTCCTGAAAGGAAAAGACGAAGCCTATGAAAAAATAAAAGACTACGTCATCTCAGCACACACGGAATTTGGAAAAAATATCCAAACCATACGGACAGACAACGGTCGTGAGTATGTAAACCGACAAGTCGAAGATTTCCTGAACCAAAGTGGAATCAAACATCAGCTAACAGTCCCCTACTCACCAGCCCAGAACGGAGTAGCAGAAAGGAAAAATCGATCACTAATGGAGATGACAAGATGCATGCTGTTTGACTCAGGACTCCCACAGTCTCTATGGGCGGAAGCGGTTACCACAGCTAATTACCTACACAACCGAATACCCTCGAAAGCTACAGACAAGACTCCTTTTGAACTATGGACCAACAGGAAGCCCAGTCTAAAGCATCTAAAAAGATTCGGATGTAAAGCCTTCGCCTATACTCCCAAGATAAAAAGAAACAAGTTGGATAGCAAAGTTATCGAAGGGATCTTTCTTGGATACGATGATCGAAGCAAAGGATACAGAATCCTGCACGACACAGACAACATCACAATCAGCAGATCCGTAAAATTTCTAGAAAAAGAAAATGGGTTTCACCACGCTTCCACAAAAACAACTTCACCACAAGTACTAAGTACAGATCTAACTTCCTATAATTATATTGGAAATGAAGAGGAAAGTCAGGAACCAGGAACACAATCCGAAAACCTTGAGGACTCAGAAACCGAGGATTACATTCAACCCGGTACAAGCACAGGAACACAAGTGGTCACACAAAGAAGATCCACGAGACCAACAAAGGGAATACCTCCCATAAGAAATGACTACATGCTGTACAAAACTGAAGCTCAAGACATTCAGACACCCACCAACTACTCGGAAGTCCTACAATTACCAAAAATAGAAAGAGAAAAATGGCTACAAGCAATGAACGAAGAACTAAATTCTCTTGAGAAGAACAATGTATGGGAACTAACGCCTCTACCTAAGGACAAAAAGATCATAGGATGTAAATGGACCTATAAACAAAAACTCAATTCCAAAGGAGAAATAGAGCGGTACAAAGCCAGACTCGTAGCAAAAGGGTTCAATCAGAAATTTGGCCGAGACTACGAAGAAACCTTTGCACCAATTGTGAAGCATTCTACAATTAGAGCCTTCCTAGCTGCATCAGTCTACAAAGGGATGCAAGTGAACCACCTCGATGTCAAGACAGCGTTCCTACACGGCGACCTAGATAAAGAACTCTACATGGAACTCCCAGAAGGACTCCATACAAAACAAACAAACGAAGTCTGCAAACTAAAGAAGACAATTTACGGTCTAAAACAAGCTGGAAGATCTTGGAACACAAAAATCGCAAGCACTCTAATTAAAAACAACTTCAAACAGAGCATTGTAGACCCATGCCTATTCACCAAGAATGAAGAAAACCATTCCATCTACTTGATTCTATATGTGGATGACATGCTCCTCGCAACCGATTCCGAAATAATCATCCAAAACACTGTAAAAACTCTCGAAAAAGAATTCGAAATAAAGAACCTTGGAGACCCCACTCAATTCATTGGTATAGAAATCTCCAGGAACAGAGAAGGTGAACTCCTACTGAGCCAAAAGAATAAAATCCAAGAATTAGTTGAAAGGTACAATCTCCAAGAAGCGAAACCTACTTTCACTCCCATGGAAAGCGGATACCCCGGTATATATGATGAAAAACTTCTACCAAACAACGTCCAATACCAACAACTGATAGGCTCACTATTGTACCTAAGCGTAGTATCCAGACCAGATATCGCAGCTCCAGTCTGCATACTCAGCAGCAGAAACCAGAATCCTAGAAATTGTGATTGGAATGCAGCAAAAAGAATCGTAAGATATCTAAAAACTACTAAAGAACTCGAGCTACGCATATCTAACCAAAAACCTCCCACGCTGGAAGCATACAGCGATGCCACATGGGCAAGCGACAACACCGACAGAAAATCACTAAGCGGAAACTTGTTCCTCCTGGGATCAAACCCCATCTCATGGATGACTGGGAAACAAGGTTGCGTATCTCTCTCATCCACCGAAGCGGAACTTATCTCCGCAGCTGAAGCCTCACAAGAACTGTTATGGCTTCTCGACTTGCTAAAGGATCTCGAACTGGAACAGAAAGCTCCAATCTACTTCCACCAAGACAATCAATCATGTCTCAAGATATGTTCATCCGAAAAAGTGTCTTCTAGAACCAAGCACATTGCAACCAAGATCCATCACCTAAAGGATCTTCAGAAGAAGACAGTGATAAAAATGATCTACTGCCCAACTGGCGACATGAAGGCGGACATTCTGACCAAGCCGCTACCAAGGGCGACATTTGAGAAGTTACGCTACAACCTCGTGATGTCTCCACATTCATGCCGGGGATTTGTTGGATAACTGAATGCTACGACAGCTAGCGCCACACTGGACCTATCATCATCACAACTGTTTTGTTTACCTTCTTCTCTATACTTCAATAACTGTTCGCTACCATAACTTTGTCTTTTCTTGCTAAATGGATAATAAAGATTATTATCATATAATCCTCAACGTCCTCATGCCTTCCTACAAGCTGTAAGTACCTAAATCTTACAACAGTTCGAATAAAAGACACAAATTGATATTTGCGGAAGAGCGATTGCTCGAAGCATATTATATATTTATAATTATATGTAATTCTGCTGTCCCAAAAAGCTTATGTCCATAGTTCATCTAAAAACCCATTCGAAGAGTCAAGCATCAGTATCACTATAAAAGGAATTCCCATAAATGCAATATGGTGCCTTAGAATGCTAACCTGATAGCATGTAGAAGGCGGAATAATTGTCATCCATAAATGCAATATAACAGCGGTATGGTAGATTAAACTGGCGAAACCGCTGGGAGGGTTCACCACTGATGAACCAGGCCCTCCCTTTAATTTTTCGATTGCAGTAAGGGCAGTAGAAATTGTTTTATTTTAAAAAGAATATTACGCGTCTAAAATAGTTTTGTAATTTGAAAACACAACAGTGTTGATCATTTTATTTTTTGAATATTTTTCGGAATCTGCTTTTTAAAAATTGAAAAAATAAAAATTATCTTTTTGAAATATTTAAATCGAGTTATAGAATATTCCAAAGTACATTTTAAACTACAAAAATAATATATTACAGTATTTTCATCAAATCTATAAGGATCAAATATTAAATATATATAAATGTTTCAAATTCTACAAATAATTTATTATAGCGCCTAAAAACGATATTTTTATTCAATTACGTGAATATTTGTTTTATTTCGAGTTCATAAAATAAGTTAAAAATGCAAAAATACAAATATTTATGTATCATATTTAGTTTTTAGCGAGGTTGAATTAAAAAAATAAATAAATAAATGGTGGTATCGAAAATTTCTAAAGGCTCTCTGTTCATTAGTACATCATATTTAACTCTTCTAAAAATAATAAGGAAAATTTAATTGTTTAAAAAATATAGATATACATTCTAATACGCGATTTTAATTGATTTGATTACTGAAATTGCTTTAAAAACATTAAAAATAAAAAATCACGTTGAATGAAATAAAAAAAATATATTTATTTTGGTGAAAATTATTTTAATTTTCAAAGACAAAAATTAATTCCTCTAATAATTATTTTTTAGACAAATTATAAATCGAAAATATAATTTTTAAATATTAATGTTTAAAATCTATTGGAATCGTTTTTGCAAGTTAAAAGTTGTAATCCATAGGAGGTTATAGATCGCGCGCTTTTTTTTAGCGACCCTGCCTGGCAAACCATAGCGAAAATCACACGATCGTTTGATTAGCGCGCGATTATAAATGATGAGGTCAAGTTATGTACCGCGCCTGTTTAGTCGCTGCGCCCCTTTCGCGATAATATTAGGCTAGCTCCTAACCATTTTCGAAAACGATGTTAGATAGTGGCTGATCATTTTCAACGATCCTACCTTGTTTGATAAAACGATTCTCAACAGGTTAGCCGCTAATAAATCGAGTATAAAGGTACATGAGGATAAAACGAAAACTTTAGCGAACAGGTCCTTTCAACAAACATTTCAAGGCCACATTTCTACACAGACCCCACTAGGCGTTAAAAATAGAAGCAAGGGGAAGAAAAAAAAGTCAAAACAATAAATATTTGTTTCTTTAAATGGCGTAAACCCTGCGGTGATAGGGGTTGCAGATGATCCACCTTAGATGACAACCAAGCCAAAAAATGTAAGTTAAAAAAAAAAGAGAGAGCTACTTGATTCGCACCCCGCCCGCTTTATGAAGACTGTGTGATTAATCAGGCACCCCTGGTAACAGAAATCAGTCCTCGAGTTGGTGGCGGCGTACAACCTGCTATGAGCGGTCTCTGTTCTAGGGCGGGTGTGCCCAAAATAGTCTTTATGGTTACCCTTACTGTGCGTGTTTTGAACGAGGGGTCTCAGTTTAGTAGAAAGTACCAAATGGAAGAGGGACATCCATGGGATAGAAGAGAGCTGGGCCAATCATTGCGGGGTTGGCTATAAGAGGCTAGGAAGATCTTTCTGTTGGCAGAGTTGAGAGGCGAGTCCTACCTTCTGTTAACATTCCATTTAGGCATTATGGCAGATAACTTTTAGCAGACATCACAAAATATGATTATGATAATCTGAGGGTTGTGTAAGGACCTTCACTGCGAAATTATTTAGTACCTAGACATACAAATGAACCAGCCAAGGGGGTTTTGTTTGGTCATTGGGATATCGTTTGATTAATATTTATAGTAATGAAGGACAACTCTCTCCAGTCAAAATAGACCTTAAAACGAGGCGCCATATATCGCAAACGAGCGGCGTCAGGTCGGTGACTAAGCTACATCATCATTTTGGCAAATATGAAAAGCTCCAACCTGGTGACCATGGTTTCGGGCTAGTGATATTCATCAGTCCTCAATAAGGAGAGTTCATTTTGATTTTGAAAAAAAAAAGACATCAATTTAAATCATCACATTCCCCTAGAGAGGTGGCTAACGCTGGAAAGTTAGTTGCCTGATTTTGAAGATTCCATTTGAACCCTTTTGTGCCTCATTGAATAAACCCCGTCTTGGTTCAAAGAGAGCCATCTGTCCAGAACTTTGTTCTCCAGGTGTGGCCTTCTCAATTTGCCAAAGCTGGTTTTGTGGTGTCGATATGAACCCTATTTTTTCAAACACAACGTATGGTCCAGAAATAAAGACAGAGAAAAGAATATCAGAAATCATTCAGGTAAATTATTTTATTGATCTTCAGAATTGAGAGAATAGAGTTATAATCGAGGCTATAGACATTGCAGCCCATCAGCCTCCATTAAAAGCTTTTCTCTCGTCCTGAACAATCCATATGAAATTGAACATATGGTAGAGAGCTTGCGTGAGCTAGTATATGTATCCCTATCACCACGAAAGTGAAAATGAAGCGTAACCTTGATGGATTTTCGTTCTGGCTCTAAACAGCCTGAAAAAACATGTTGCCGCAAATACTGGATAAAGATTTAGAACAAAAACCTAATTACGGAAGTCTTTCCAAAGGGGGCATACCCTGTCCCTGGTGTGGGCACCTGCATAAGAGTCATAAATGGAAGGGTGACATCCATGGGATAGAATAGGGATGGGCCAACCATTGCAGGGATGGCTATAGGCTAGGTAGGTGTTTCTGTTGGCGGTGTAAATAGGCAAGTCCCACCTTCTGTTACTCATTCAGGGCGTTTTTAATAAGGCACAAAATGCAGCCTGCATTCTTATATATAACTCGCCTGTCCTTATTTGGTTCACCCACCTTTTTGAATGCCCAGGATGCGTCTGGGCCCGTTCAGCAACATAGATATTTTGGGTTCAAAGTTAGGGGTAGGCGTTAAAACGAGGGCAGGTCACTTTTCGCAGAATTTACGAAAATGATAATGATAAAATGAGGGTTGTGTAAGGACCTTCACTGCGAACATATTTATCACCTTAACATACCAACCAATCAGACGAGGGCGTTTTGTTTGGGCAACGGGATATCATTTGATTAATATTTTTAGAAATGAAGGACAACTCTCTCCAGTCAAAATAGTCCTTAAACCTAGGGGCCATATATCGCAATCGAGCGGCCTCAGGTCGGTGACAAAGCTACATCATCATTTTGGCATATAGAAAAGCTCGAACCTGGTGACCATGGTGTCGGGCTAATGATTTTCATCAGTTCACAATAAGAAGTGTCAATTTTGATTTGAAAAAAAGCATAAAATTAAATCATCTCATTCCCTAAGAGAGGTGTCTCTAGCATGCAATTTAGTTGCCTGATTTTGAAGATTCCATTTGATCCCTTGTGTTTTCCATTGAATGAACCCCATCTTGGGTCAAAGAGGGCTATCTGTCCAGAACTTTGTTCTCCAGGTGTGGGCTTCTCAATTTGCCAAAGCTGGTGATGTGGTGTTAATATGAACCTTATTGTTTCAAACACAATGTATAGTCTAGAAATAAAGACAGAGAAATGAATACCATGAATCATACAGATAAATTATTTTATTGAACTTCAGAATACATGTATAATCGAGGCTATTGACACTGCAGCACATCAGCTTCCATTATAAGCTTTTCTCTCGTCCTGAACAATTCGATGAAATTGAACATATGGTAGAGTGCTTGCGTGAGCTAGTATATATATCTTATTGCCACGAAAGTGAAAATGAAGCGCAGCTTTGATGGTTTTTCGGTCTGGTTCTAAACAGCCAGAAAAAAAAAACGTGGGCACAAGTACTGGATAAAGATTTAGAACAAAAACCTAAATACAGAAGTCTCCCCAAAGGGGGAATACCCTTTCCCTGGTGTAGGGACTTGCATAAGAGTCCTAAATGGAAGGGTGCCACCCATGGCCATAGAATAGGGCTGGGCCAACCATTGCAGGGATGCCTATAGGCTAGGTAGGTCTTTCTGTTGGCAGGAGGCGAGTCCCACCTTCTGTTACTCATTTCATTTAGGGCGCTTTTATTAAGGCACAAAACGCAGCCTGCATTCTTATATATATCTCGCCTGTCCTTTTTTGGTTCACCCACCTTTTTGAAAGCCCAAGATGCGTCTAGGCCCGTTCAACAACATAGAATTTTTGAGTTCAATATTAGGTGTAGGCGTAAAAACCAAGGGCAGGTCACATTTCGCAGACTTTACAGAATATTATGATGATAAAATGAAGGTTATATGAGGACCCTAACTAAGAACATATTTAGTACCCAAACATACAAATCAACCAGACCTGGGCGTTTGTTTGGTCATTGGGATATCGTATGATTAAAGTATAGAAATGGAGAACAACTCTCTCCAGTAAAAATCGATCTCAAAACTAGGCACCATATATCGCAAACGATAACAAATCTACATCATCATTTTGGCAAATAGAAAATCTCCCACTTGGTGACCGTGATTTCGGGTTGAGGGGTTCTTCATCGGTCCAAAATAAGGAGAGTTCATTTAGATAAAATAAAGGGGATCAAATGAAATCATCTCTTTCCTCTAAAGAGGTGTCTCTAGCAGGCAATTTAGTTCCCTCATTTTGAAGATTCCATTTGATCCCTTTTGTTTTTCATTGAATGAACCCCATCTTGGGTCAAAGAGAGACATCTGTCCAGAACTTTGTTCTCCAGGTGTGTTTTTTCAATTTGCCAAAGCTGGTGTTGTGGTGTCAATATGAACTCTATTGTTTCAAACACAATGTTTAGTCCAGAAATAAAGACAGAGAAAAGAATATCATGAATCATACAGGTAAATTATTTTAATGAACTTCAGAATAGAGAGAATAGAGCTATAATAAGGCTATAGACACTGCAGCCCATCAGCTTTCATTATAAGATTTTCTCTCGTCCTGAACGATCCAAATGAAATTGAACATATGGTAGAGTGTTTGCGTGAGCTAGTATATGTATCCCTATCGCCACGAAAGTGAAAAGGAAGGGAAGCCTTGATGGGTTTTCGTTCTGATTCTAAACAGCTATAAAAACATGTTGCCACAAGTATTGGATAAAGGTTCATAAAAAATACAGAAAAACTATTTAACCCCTTCTGATAATTTGTATTAAATAAATGTAATTAAAAGTTGATTTTACAATGAATAATGTGTTATCTGACTCCGCCTAGAATTCCATGCCGCCCACAAATAAAATATTTTGAGACAAATAAATCGAAAATATATTTTTTAAATATTAATGTTTAAAATCTATTGGAATCGTTTTTGCAAGACCAAAGTTGTAATCCATAGGAGGTTAGAGATAGCGCGCTTTTTTTTAGCAACCCTGCCTGGCAAACCATAGCGAAAATCACACGATCGTGTGTTGATTAGCGCGCGATTATAAATGATGGCGTCAAGTTAGGGACCGCTACTGTTTAGTCGCTGTGCCCCTTTCGCGATAATATTAGGCTAGCTCCTAACCATTTTCGAAAACGATGCTAGATAGTGGCTGATCATTTACAACGATCCTACCTTGTTCAATAAAACGATTCTTAACAGATTTGCCGCTAATAAATCGAGTATAAAGGCACATAAAGATAAAGCGAAAACTTTAGCGAACAGGTCCTTTCAACAAACATTTAAAGACAATATTTCTACACAGACCCCACTCGGCGTTCAAAATAGAAGCAGTAGGAAGAAAAGAAAAGTGACAACATTGAATATTTGTAAGATAACCATTCGAGAATCAAGGTACGAGTATCTTTTATACGTTGATTTGTTGTAAAACGCTCAAGCTTTCGGGCTGGCCGGCCCTTCTACAGGAGACAAGTGAAAACATATGGCACATTGGACACTATATAGGTAAGAGACTATTTAGATATTTAAAAACTACTGGGATTTTGCATATCTATGAATGTTGAGAGGAATAATTAGCATACTAGGAATTATGGAAAGGCGAAATTAACATGCATGATAATAGCTATTGTATGTAGTAGAGTTAGGAATATTTTCTAATGTCTATGAGGGAGAAGGAGGGGGAATACGCACAGATGGAGGATACAAGGCTATGGGAACAGGGATTGGTAGGATTCAGGGAGGTCGATGTGTCTATTGATGGCATGGAAGCCCTGGGAAAAAAGAGCTTCCAAGGTGAGGCGCTGCTGCTTGTTGTATATGCGGCTATAGTGCACAGATGGATTGGCTAGGTCGAAAGAGTGATTAAAGGTAAGGATGTGTTGGTATATAGCTGATTTCTCATCTTGTCTGGAGATGTTTTTTCTGTGCTCCTCGAGTCTTGTCCCTACTCTCCTGCCTATCTCACCAACGTAGACAACGTCGCAGTCAGCGCAGGGGATGGAGTAGACACAGCCAGACAAGAGAGATTGGTTATATGGGCTATTGCTTTTTGTTTCTGGGTTCCTAATGAGGGAGCTGATGTTAGGGTAATTGGAGTACAGGGTCCTGACTCCAAACTTGCTTAGGGCTCGGGCTATGGAGGAGCTAGTGGGGGAATATGGGAGGACACATATGGATTTATATATGGGGTTGGAAGGGGTGTGGCTGGGGTTGTGGAAGTGGCGTAATATGAATGACTTGGGATATTGGAATTTTATTAGATTGACCATGACTCTATTGGTCTCCATGGTTTTGAAATCAGAGGTGGAACAATGGGTGTGAACTCGTTTGGATAGGGTTTTGACGGTGTTGATTTTGTGACTTAGGGGGCAGAAGGAGTTGAAGTGAATATAATTGGGTCTAAACGAATTTTTGTAATGTACTGTGGAGTGGGGGGGGGGGGTATCTGGTTGGGGTCCGGATGATTAGGAAATCTAAGAATGGGAGGGCGTTGTAAATTTCGGTTTCATGGGTGAAGGCAAGGTCAGGATGGTAACTAATGAGTTTTGAGAGGATATTTTCAACCTGGCTTTTTGTGCATATGCAGAACACATCATCTATGTATCTACGCCAAAGGCGGATATCAGATGGAAAATCTGAGGTGATCTGCATATCTATAGACCGCATAACAATCTCTGCAGCAGCTGAGGATAGAGGGTTTCCCATTGAGGACCCTTTTATCTGTAGAAAAAACTGGGAGTTGAAAGAGCAGACTGAAGATTGTAAACAGAGGTGGGTGAGTTCTATAATTTTGGAGGAGGTATGATAATCAACCCGGGAATCAACTAGGAAGGACCTAAGGGAGTCTACAATTAAATCATGGGGGAGGCTAGGGTATAAAGATACTACATCAAATGAAACCATGACAAGGTTCGGACAAGGGGGGGGGGGGGGGTACCATGCACATCATCAATGAATGCACTGGTGGGGGTGATGGAGGTAAGGGAAGGAGTACCTTTCAGGAGGGACGAGAGGAATGACGAAATGAACTTGGCGACCGGGACCATGGGGGATAGGAAGTGAGCCACGATTGGTCTTAACGGAATTCCGGGCTTGTGGAGCTTGGGCAGGCCATATATATAGGATTCGGTAGGGATGTCAGGGAGAAAGGATTTGTGTTCTTCTTGGGAAATGATCTGGTTTCTTTTCAGACGGTTGAGTTCTTTGCGAGGGAGGCGTATATGGTGGATCTGTTTTGGGCAGAGATGGGTTTGAAAGTGGAGATGTCGGAGAGCACAACCTGCAATTTTTCTTTATAATCTTTAGTTTTCATAATGACTGTTTGGGAGCCTTTATCTGATTGCATAATGGCTAAATGGTTTTTCTGCCATAATTTTCGGATGATATCGAATTCAAGCCGGGAGGCTCGAGGTTGGGCGAACGGGAGGCTCAGTATGTTGGAGACTGTGTAGCGTATTTTATGTTTATCTGAATTATTAAGGTTGCGGATGCCAGCTTCAACAGCACTGATGATTTTTAGGGGATCTGGCCTAGAGACAGGTCTAAACTTGAGGCCTTTATTTAGAAGGGTGGTTTCCTGGGGAGTGAGAACAGTTGAGGAGAGGTTGACGAGATTGGAGGAATGGTCGGTGTCATTGAGTTGTAGTCGAAATTTAACTGACCAGTAGCGGAGTTTTTTATAGTGTCGGATTCTTATATTCTTCTGTAGGAGCTTTACTTCAATATTTGTTTCTATTGAAATGGCGTAAACCCTGCGGTGAAAGGGATTGCAAGATGATCTACCTGAGATGACAACCAGGCCAAAAAATGTGAGTTAAAAAAAAGAAGGCTACTTGATTCGCCCCCCGCCCGCTTTATGAAGCCTGTGTGATTAATCAGGCAGCCCTGGTAACAGAATTCAGTCCTCGAGTTGGTGGCGGCGTAACACCTGCTATGAGCGGTCTCTGTTCTAGGGCGGGTGTGCCCAAAATAGTCTTTATGGTTACCCTTACTGTGCGTGTTTTGAACGAGGGGTCTCAGTTTAGTAGAAAGTACCAAATGGAAGAGGGACATCCATGGGATAGAAGAGAGCTGGACCAATCATTGCGGGGTTGGCTATAAGAGGCTAGGAAGATCTTTCTGTTGGCAGAGTTGAGAGGCGAGTCCTACCTTCTGTTAACATTCCATTTAGGCATTACGGCAGATAACCTTTAGCAGACATCACAAAATATGATGATGATAAACTGAGGGTTGTGTGAGAACCTTCACTGCGAGAATATTTAGTACCTAAACATACAAATCAACTAGACGAGGGCGTTTTACTTGGTCATTGGGATATCGTTTGATTAATATTTATAGTAATGAAGGACAACTCTCTCCAGTCAAAATAGACCTTAAAACGAGGCGCCATATATCGCAAACGAGCGGCGGCAGGTCGGTGACTAAGCTACATCAACATTTTGGCAAATATGTAAAGCTCCAACCTGGTGACCATGGTTTCGGGCTAATGATATTCATCAGTCCTCAATAAGGAGAGTTCATTTTGTTTTGAAATAAAAAAGGCATCAAATTAAATCATCACATTGCCCTAAAGAGGTGGCTCTAGCTGGCAAATTAGTTGCCTGATTTTGAATATTCCATTTGAACCCTTTTGTGCCTCATTGAATAAACCCTGTCTTGGGTCAAAGAAGGCCATCTGTCCAGAACTTTGTTCTCCAGGTGTGGCCTTCTCAATTTGCCAAAGCTGGTTTTGTGGTGTCTATATGAACCCTATTTTTTCAAACACAATGTTTGGTCCATAAATAAAGACAGAGAAAAGAATATCAGAAATCATACAGGTAAATTATTTTATTGAACTTCAGAATTGAGAAAATATAGAGTTATAATCGAGGCTATAGACACTGCAGCCCATCAGTCTCCATTATAAGCTTTTCTCTCGTCCTGAACAATCCATATGAAATTGAGTATATGGTAGAGAGCTTGCGTGAGCTAGTATATGTATCTACGGAGGGTGTTTCCTTTCAAATGAAACGATTTCAAACGTCCGTTAGAACTTTATTTTTCGAACGTGAATTTTTTTCATGTGTTCTATGTGCTTCCCCTTCTTCTTGGCTATCTCCCTGCATCGGACTTTCCAAGCTGCGAACACTTCCTTGACTTTGGAGAGCGAAACATTCGACCACTCCTCTTGTGCGGCTTTCCAAAGAAGGAAACAGTTATAGCGTCATAGTGAAAAAGCTAAAAGCAGAAGGACTAGATGTTGGCAAAGCTACAATATGTAGGGTAGTAAATGGCATCGGAAAGAAAAGGGAAGCTGAATCCAATGGGCAAAAATTTCAAGTCGATCGACCACGTCCGGTGCGGACCCCCGCCACGGTTTCCAAGGTAAAGCGGCTAGCAACTACTGAAAATCCACCATCTCAGCGCCAACTTTCCAGAATGTGTGGAACATCGCTAAAAACGATAAATAACATCATTCACAAAGATTTGGAACTGGATACCCGACGAAAAGGCAAGGTTCACAAGCTCACCCCTTTCCACATGAAAAACCGTGCAACGAATGCCCGGAAGCTCTACGAGGAACACCTGGCCGGTTCCAGATCGGAATATACTGCAACATTGGACGAAGCATGGATGTATGTGACGTATTGCAATGGAATCCGGAAGATCTGTTACATCAAAAGAGGCAATCAGGTCCCGGATAATTGGGTTCACCAATGCTCCGAAACTTTCCCTAAAGGTTTCATGGTTGTCGGGGTAATGACTGGCCGTGGAGTCCTTCCGCTCATAAAGGTTCCATCGAAGGTGAAGGTGAACTCAGAATTCAATATAGAATGCGTTCTGAAACCTGTCATCGAACAACTGAAGGACCTTTACCCAGGGGAAATGGACAAAGTGTTCCTTCATCACGACAAAGCCTCTTCCCATACCTCCAACAAAACCCAACAGTTCCTACAAGAAATGAAGGACACCCTAGGCCTAAATTTTATCAGGAACTCGGACATTCCAGTGAAGTCTCCCGACGCCAGCCCACTGGATTTTTACGGGTTCGGTATGTTGAAACAACGGCTCTTCAACCGACGTCCCAAAACTGAGGCCGGACTTTGGAAAGCCGCACAAGAGGAGTGGTCGAATGTTTCGCTCTCCAAAGTCAAGGAAGTGTTCGCAGCTTGGAAAGTCCGATGCAGGGAGATAGCCAAGAAGAAGGGGAAGCACATAGAACACATGAAAAAAATTCACGTTCGAAAAATAAAGTTCTAACGGACGTTTGAAATCGTTTCATTTGAAAGGAAACACCCTCTGTATATGGCCACGAAAGTGAAAATGAAGCGCAGCCTTGATGGAATTTCTTTCTGGTTCTAAAAAGCCAGAAAAAAACATGTAGCCGCAAGTACTGGATAAAAATTTAGAACAAAAACCTAATTACAGAAGTCTCTCCAAAATGGGCATACCCTGTCCCTTACTGGGCAACTGCATAAGAGTCCTAAATGGAAGGGTGACATCCATGGGATAGAATAGGGCTGGGCCAACCATTGCAGGGATGGCTATAGGCTAGGTAGGTCTTTCTGTTGGCGGTGTTAAGAGGCGAGCCACACCTTCTGTTACTCTTTCATTCAGGACGTTTTTAATAAGGCACAAAATGCAGCCTGCATTATTTTATATAACTCGCATGTCCTTATTTGGTTCACCCACCTTTTTGAAAGCCCAAGATGCGTCTAAGCCCGTTCAACAACATAGATTTTTTTGTGTTCAATATTAGGGGAAGGCGTGAAAACCAAGGGCAGGTCACATTTCGCAGACTTTTTAAAATATGATGATGATAAAATGAAGGTTATGTGAGGACCCTAACTAAGAACATATATTGTACCCGAACATACAAATCAACCAAACCTGAGCGTTTTGTTTGGTCATTGGGATATCATTTAATTAAAGTAAAGAAATGAAGGACAACTCTCTCCTGTCAAAATCGATCTCAAAACTAGGCACCATATATCGCAAACGATAACAAAGCTACATCATCATTTTGGCAAATAGAAAACCTCCCACTTGGTGACCGTGGTTTCGTGTTGAGAGTCTTCATCAGTCCAAAATAAGGAGAGTTCATTTAGATTTAAAAAAAAGGGGATCAAATGAAATCATCTCATTTCCCTAAAGACGTGTCTCTAGCAGGCAATTTGAATGTCTGATTTTGAAGATTCCAATTGATCCTTTGCGTTTTTCATTGAATGAACCCCATCGTGGGTCAAAGAGAGCCATCTTTCCAGAACTTTGTTCTCCAGGTGTGGGCTTCTCAATTTGCCAAAGCTGGTGTTGTGGTGTCAATATGAACTCTATTGTTTCAAACACAATGTTTAGTCCAGAAATAAAGACAGAGAAATGAATATCATGAATCATGCAGGTAAATTATTTTATTGAACTTTAAAATAGAGAGAATAGAGCTATAATCGAGGCTATAGACACTGCAGCCTATCAGCTTTCATTATAAGCTTTTCTCTCGTCCTGAACAATCCATACGAAATTGAAAATATGATTGAGAGCTTGCGTGAGCTAGTATATGTATCACTATCGCCACGAAAGTGAAAATGAAGCGCATCCTTAATGGGTTTTCGTTCTGGTTCTAAACAGCCAGAAAAACATGTTGCCACAAGTATTGGATGAAGGTTCATAAAAATACTTATCTTCAGAAGTCTCTACCAAGGGCGCATACCCTGTCTCTGGTTGGAGCACTTGCATAAGAGATTTTTTTTAATTATCCTTGGCAGAGTAGACAAGATCAGGTATTAGCAGCTTCGGGGGATTTGAATTTCATATATTTATAATAACTTTTGGGAATGCCAAAGCCGATATTTTTCAGCCCATATCCTTTCTAACATGGTCCTAATAGTTAGGAACTCGGTCGCCACCATTTCGCTTGGCAATTTATATAATGTCCAGGTCCCTATTTTCACCCTTGATTCGCTCAACATGAATACACCGTGATCTCGGCAAGAGCCATATTTTGCAGCTCTGGCAACGCCATATAGGTTTTGACACGCCCCTTTGCGAAGGCCAGATTTTGCAGCCCTCGCGGCTTAACGTTTTTCAATGCGACATAAATTCTCTATGAACTGTGACAAAAAAATCCCATCTGCAATTTGACGCGAACATTTTCATCGTTTTCTTTATACTACATTCATTTCATCTCACCCTTATCGTGAAAATATGTTGCACATACGTTTTTAATTTGCGCTGTTAAATTCAAGCCGTTGCATATATTTGATTTCGCGGAGCAATTATATTAAACAAAAGAACGAGCAAAACCCTCAGAAGACAATTCGAAAATTATAATCCAATTGTTATAGGTGGTTGCTCAATAATGTCAATTTCATGCCTGGATGTCTCATAAACTCTCGAAAGATTTGTCCACATATAGGGATGCATATCAGCCAAAATTAAAAGCAATCATCAGCTTTTCAGATGACGAAATATATCCTACGCTCATTATCAATTAGCGATGAATTTTGACAGCGACAGCGTGAACATATTTGGAGGAAAGAAAGCTTGAGAAAACGGAGCGAATTTTGACTTATTAATTATCTGATCACATGGCGGTGATTGACTTAGTTATGAGCTGAGTTGAGAGAGAGATCTCTAGAGCAGATGTTACCTTGGTAAGAGCAAGTCGAAGGCTGATCCGAACTCGGTGGGAGCGAAGCCACTACTCTAGGTGTTGTTCCGATGGGAGCGAAAGCACTACTAACAATTCTTGCTTCTCGATTTAACACCAAGACTTATCTTCTTTCCCATTGGTCGAGAGATGTCACATGACCGTTTTCTATTGGTTGACCTACTTAGGTGTCGTTTCCTAATTGGTAGGAAGATGTCACGCGGCCGTTTTTCTATTGGTTGACCTACTTAGGTATTGTTTCCTAATTGGGCCTTGCGGCTTTCTTTGGTGGAAGATACGTCCGGCCTCGCCCAGGAAATATTGGTCGTTAAACTTAGCTTGCAGGATTTCCGGGGTCAGAAGGTTAACTGTGACTTTATTAATAAGTATGTTCTCTTCTAAGCCTACTTCCTAGGTTTTTCTCTAAGGCGTTCTATCCTCCAGTTACCTTTGTTCTTTTATTAAGTCTTTTTAAAACATACATTGTACATACATAGTAGGTCGGAGGTGCATACAGTTATATACAAATTATGACAGATGCGCCCCCTACATGTGAAGAATTCAAGAAGGGGTTAGCCTGAGAGAATTCTGTAAAGGGAAAAATAATTTTGTGGGAAAATTAGTTGTGGGTATTGAGAGGCTATATACAAGCATTGGTGGTGATATAAGAGGTAAAATAGAATGGTGTTGATGATATAGGTTGAGTATAATTAATAGAAATCAAAAAATATTTTAATTGTAAGAAATCAAAATGAATGTTATGGTACATAGTGGGAAAAAGAAATGAAAATGCGCCTAAACGATATTCTACTCGAGATTGGAAATAAAATCGAGGGAGTTCTATTAGGGCTTTTGCGAAATCAAAAAATAAAAATAAAAAGTTGGAAGAAATCAAAGTAAATGCTTGGTTGCATGGTGAGAAAAAAAATGCTTTGTTGCATGGTGAGAAAAAAAAAGTGCTTGTTGCATGGTAAAAAAGAAATGCCTAACTATATTTTACTCGAAATTGGGAATGGAAATCGAGGGATTTTTATTAGGTCTTTTGAGAAATCAAAAAATAAAAAATAAAAAGTTGGAAGAAATCAAAGTGAATGCTTGATGCATGGTGAGAGAAAAAAAAATAAAAAAAAGAGAATGTTTTTGTAAATCAAAATAAAATATAATATCTAATTTTAAAAGAAAACCAGTGAGTTTCCGTTGATTTGAAACTATGATAATATAAACTAAGTGGTAAATATAATGATAATTAATGATTAAAAGTGATAATAAATTGAATAAATTGCTGATTTAATTAAATATTTAAATTTTAATTGAGAGAAAATAATGAACATGATTAATATGAACAATAAGGTATATTGGTTTGAACCCTTTTGTATCTACATGCCCTGATCTAAATGTATTGATTGCTCCATTATGCCCTATAAATTTTTTGTCTCATCTGTAGCGACACTTAGGTGGAAAACGTGATCCTAGCCCTCAAGTGCGCGTTTATGCTATGTGTACAGGAGACATGGAAATCTATATAACCTTTATGTATAATTTTTTGTCTTTGTGTGTGTTGTGAAAAATGTTAGAAGTCTGTAAAGTAATTATGATTAGTTATAATAGGAATATGAACTCATTTAAATGTGTGTGCGTGTACCTTGTTTGATTTTCGAATGACAGTCGATTTGATTACATTTTGTAAAAGTCGATGCGCAGGCTTGAACTGGAATCCAAAATCGGTGGCATGAAAAAGTGGGATGATATGGAGAAATCTGAGGCTGGGGAAAAGCGGTGACTTATTTTTATGTGTTGGCCGAAAATGAGGGGTGATAATTGGATCCGGACTTGGGCGTGCCGAGGAAGTACGCTCCCTTTATTTGCATTAGCTGTCTTACTCAAATTTTATGACCTCGCGGAACTACGTCCTGTTTTCTATTTGACTTTGTGGGTGTGGCTCGGATCTTGTTACTTTCAGTTACTTCTATTTCCTCGGATTTTATTTAGATTTTCTGCAAAAATGGTTCCTAAAATTATGAGAAGTTTTATAAATGCTTGTCCACAATGAAAAAACTGCCTCTTGTAGTTCGAAAATTCTATGAGGGGGCATGATATAAATGGACAAATAACTAAGGAATAAAATTGGGATACATTTGTATGGTAGAACTAACAAACAAAGGATGAAAATCAGATGAAAGATAGGGTATTGCCCCATGTTCTTCCATATTATTGTAAATGGGGACTCTGAAATATTTGTTCGAACCTTATTCATTGTTGGTCGTTTAATTTCGCACTGTTTGATATCTTTGGGGAGTGGTGTGATATGATTGAAATGGTTGTCAGGTTTGCAGTTTTTAACATCGGGGAGGAGTGATGCAAATCGCCTTGTTGCAAAAATGGCAGGGTCTAAATGCCTGAAAGGCTCGCTGCTGGTGGGTTTGAACCTTGATGGATCTGCCGGGAATAATTTGGGTGTTAAGTGCTTAAATGGGAACGTGGAATCGGGTTCGTGCTTTATGTGATATGTGCTAACGGCGGGTGGTGATATATAACGGATTGTTTCTGTATACAGCTTAAGTTTGTTGACGTGGATTGTGTCATTGTCTCTTTGAAGAGGTTGATTTGGTCGATCTATACGGACCACATTTGGTGAAATAATTTCTAATATTGTGTGGGGTCCTGTGAAATATGGCGCAAGTTTCCCTGTATTTGGGTGGTGATATAATTTTACTAACACTAGATCACCTACTTCAAAATGTGGTTGTTTGTGTCGTTGATCATAAATGTTTTTGTCTTGTAAATGCTTGTTTTGTGTGCGTGTGTGTGCAATTTTTCTAGCTTTGTCGATATCTGGGTAAGGTGTGCTATGGTCAGAGAGTTCGGGGGGTAGGATACCAAACATTAAGTAGATGGGTGGAAAACCTGTGGTAGAGTGTGGGGTTTTGTTATATATAATTGTAACTCTTTTGACCAACTTGGTCCATGCGATCTTAGGATTTTCTAGATGTAATAGCCTAAGTTTCCCCGTGAGGGTGGCGTTCAGGCGTTCACATAGGCCGTTGGCTTGTGGATTGTTGCTGGTTGTGAGTAACGGGTGAATATTTCTATTAAGGAGAAAACTACGAAATTTTGGCGAAGTGAAAGCAGGGGCTCTATCCGTAAGAAGGCGTTTTGGAGAGCCATCCTGTAATACTCGCTTAAGTACCTGTTGGTAGGTGATGATACTGGTGGATTTAGATGGAAAAGTCCACGCGTAGCGCGAAAAATGATCGACTACCACATGGAGGTATATTTTGGTGTTGCCATATTTGGCAAATCCTGCTATGGTGTCAAGGGATAATAGGTCAAAGGGTTCTTTGGCTTCCGGAGGTTGACTTAATTCCCCGTAAGTGGGTCCTACTGGTCGTTTTGTTAATTGGCAGGTGGGGCAGGTCTTAACCTTTTGTTTAATATCTTTGGACATACCTTGCCAGTAATATTGCGTGGATATGAGTCGTGACATTTGTGAAATACCGGGGTGATTGTATTGTGTGTGTACTGTTTGTAAGAGTTGTTGTATGAGTGGTTTTGGAATTATAATCTTGGTTACACCTTTTCGGGAAACTGTATGTAATCCATTATGATCAATGGTCAAACTAGACTCTTTCGATGGAGGAGGTTGGTGTGTCTTGATAAGGGTGGTGTCCAAGAATCCACAAAACGGGTTACGGGACAAGAGATCTGCTTCATATTGTAGTTTTCCCTTTATGTAGCGGACCTCATATTCGTAACTCGATAGTCGTAAACTCCATCGAAACAGTCTGCCGGACGGGTTTTTGTTGGTTTTCAACCACTGTAATGCGTGATGGTCAGAAAATATAGTGAATTTTCTGCCCATAAGATAGATGCGAAACTTCTCCACACTCTCAACGATTGCTAAGCACTCAAGTTCAGAGATGGAGTAGTTTTTCTCGTGTGGGCGCAATGTTCGACTGAAATACTGAACTGGATATACGTTCCCGTCAGGGTGAACTTGTTTTAGAATGCCTGCTATACCGAGGGTGGATGCATCGCAATACACTTGGCATGGCAGACCTTCTTTGTAAAGGTGTAAAATGGGGTGTTGTGTGAGGTTTCCTTTCAGGTCAATGAACGCCTCTTGACAAACTTCATTCCAGTTCCACACGACATCCTTTTTGAGGAGGTTATTGAGTGGTGCTCGCAAGCGAGCGTATTCCGGGATGAATTTGTTATAGACGTTCACAGCGCCTAAAAAGGATTGTAGCGTTTTTCGGTTGTGTGGCTGTTTGATGGCGTGGATAATGTCGGTGTTGCGTGTGAGCGGTGTAATTGTACCAGCTGTAATGGTGTAACCTAGAAAATCTATGGATTGCTTAAAAAATTCGCATTTTACGAAGCTAAGTTGTAGTTTCTCTGCTTCGCAAAAGGCGAAAAATTGTCGCAGGTGGTTTTGATGCTCCTCCAATGTGTTGGAGTAAATGATGAAATCATCAAAGTAATGTGCCACACAGTCAAGTCCGTGTCTCTGTAGGACCTGACTTATGGCTCGTTCGTAAATCTGAGGGCTGGTTTTTAATCCGAAAGGTAGTCGAGTGGGTTGGTATAACCCTTCGAGGGTGGCAAATGCTAACAGTGGTCGAGAATCGGGGTGTATTGGGACTTGCCAATACGCGGAGGATATGTCTGCCGTGGAGAAATATTTGGCCTGTGCGAGGCGGTCTAGGATATCCTCGATTCTCGGGAGGGGATGGACATCAGAGCTGATTAGCTCGTTCACCTTCCTGTAGTCGATACAAAACCGTTTGGTCTTGTCGCGCTTAGTGACGAGGGTGACAGGGCTCGAGAAAGGTGAAAAAAATTGCTCTATGATGCCGTTCTCCAGCATTTGTCGGACTTGATTACGGATTTCTTGTTGGTCACATATCGGAACACGATATGGACGTATGGTAATTATTTTATCGGAATTCGTGGGTATTTTTACTGGTGGAATCCGTAAGCATGGTACGTTGAATTTGTTCTGTGTGAAAATGTGAGTGTATCTTTGTAGAAGTGTTGTGAACTGCGGTGTATAGTGAGTGTTAGATGTTGTGTTGTAGTATGCATGTGGCAAAGGATTTTGTTGTGTATCAATGGGAGTGTCGAGTTCGTTGTGTGGTTTTGTCATGTGATAGTTGTGCGACGGTGTGTGATCACCTATGTGCTTGGTATGCGAGTTGTCCCGCTGTGTGGGTGCGTTTTGGGCATGTTTACAAGTTGAAGTCGTTGTGACTTGGTTATTTGAGGGCATGTAAAAAAGGCAATTGGCCTTAGTGAAAAAAGGGCATGTAGGTAAGGGGGTGTTTTTCAATGAATGCACGCAATGGTTGTCATAGGCGGAAGATTTGGTTGTATGGTGAGGTCTTTGTGACATCGCCTGACACTGCCAGTACGTGCATACATTTGGTACATTGTTAAAATGGTAGGATGGGGTAGACAATGGGGCGCCCAGCTGGAATATAGTGCATTTATTAAAATCTATGGTTAGTCTGAATTTATGGAGGCTATTGATACTAAGAATTCCAAATGGTAACGGTGCATTCACTACATGGAAATTCTCTCTTCGGGATATTTGTCCTATTGTCAGTGGGATAGACAGTTTACCCATGGTTTTTGCAAAACCGTTTAGGGTTTGGAGATCCAGTGAATGTCCCTTAAGGTTTAAATTAGGCAGGTGGGTTTTTAACATATGATAAAGATTATATGGCACTATATTCAGGCTGGCGCCTGTATCGATTAAAAAGGGGCATGGTATTTTAGGGGCTAGAAACAGTTTGATAGTCAGTTGGTTTAGGGATCCTACCTCAGTCTCGAAAAGTCTGCTCGGCTGGGGTGTCTCTGGTTTGACTTGGTTGTTGTGGAATCGGGACTGGTGATTTTGGGACTGTTTGCACCGTCCGCACTTTTTCGTGGGTCGCCGGGACTGGTCGATGTCAGCATTCGCTGTGCCAGTGCCTCGCGCCGCAGAACTTGCAGTTGGACGGCGGAAGAGGTGCATTCCATGCACCTGGGCGTCGGGGTGTGCTGTGATACGGACCCGACATTGTGGGTGGTTGATCTTCTCTGGGTCGCGTTGTCGGTACACTGGGCCCGTGGATCCGCTGTACTAGTCGGAACCATTCTCCTAGGTTCTCGGGAGGCACTACGCGGACTAGGCGCTGGTCGTTGAATGGCAGCCCTTCTGTCAGCGTCTCGAGGATCACCTCCTGCGGAAGTCCTAGTTGCAATCCCATGGCGGTTTTCTCCCGGTAGTAGGTCTCTAAGTTGGCTTGCCCAGTGAGCTTCATGGCGAAATATTTCGCAAAGGACGCTTCGCTTGATTCAGGATAGAGATCTAGGAGGATTTGCCTCACCTGGAAATAGCTCCGGTCGGCCATCCGAAGTTTCCTGAAGAGCTCCAGGGGTTGTCGCACCAGATAGTTTGGCAGGCGGAGTAATTTTTCTTGTTCTCCCATGGAGGCGTCTTCCATTTTTCGATCGAACGCCTGGAAAAACTGGGTCGCGCTGTATGTGCCATCGAAAGGCGGGATTGTCGCCTCGGCTCCATCAGAAACCTTTGCTCGGGTCAAGAGTGTCGACAGCTGGGTGACGACGTCCGCTAGGGGCGCAGTTGTCTCGCCCGTCTCTCTTACTTCTTGCCTTTCTTCCGTTGTTTCCGTCGGGCCGTCCGACTTTACGCCTATGGAATCCTGATTAAGCTCCATAATATCTTTATCCTGTCGACTTAACTATTCTGTGACAATATCGTTGCGGAATTTCTTGTTGTTCGATGAGAATGGTGAGGCTTGATTGAAACGCAGTCGTTTGAGTGGCAAGTGAAGCATACAGTTAGGAATAATCAGGACACGTGATGGGGTTTGAAAATAAAAGGCAACTGGTTTGGAGGAAAGAAAGCTTGAGAAAACGGAGCGAATTTTGACTTATTAATTATCTGATCACATGGCGGTGATTGACTTAGCTATGAGCTGAGTTGAGAGAGAGATCTCTAGAGCAGATGTTACCTTGGTAAGAGCAAGTCGAAGGCTGATCCGAACTCGGTGGGAGCGAAGCCACTACTCTAGGTGTTGTTCCGATGGGAGCGAAAGCACTACTAACAATTCTTGCTTCTCGATTTAACACCAAGACTTATCTTCTTTCCCATTGGTCGAGAGATGTCACATGACCGTTTTCTATTGGTTGACCTACTTAGGTGTCGTTTCCTAATTGGTAGGAAGATGTCACGCGGCCGTTTTTCTATTGGTTGACCTACTTAGGTATTGTTTCCTAATTGGGCCTTGCGGCTTTCTTTGGTGGAAGATACGTCCGGCCTCGCCCAGGAAATATTGGTCGTTAAACTTAGCTTGCAGGATTTCCGGGGTCAGAAGGTTAACTGTGACTTTATTAATAAGTATGTTCTCTTCTAAGCCTACTTCCTAGGTTTTTCTCTAAGGCGTTCTATCCTCCAGTTACCTTTGTTCTTTTATTAAGTCTTTTTAAAACATACATTGTACATACATAGTAGGTCGGAGGTGCATACAGTTATATACAAATTATGACATATATGGTCTACAAATCACTTTATCTCTGATCATTTTGCTGTCTTCGGATGTCTTGAAAAATTCCGCCAAATAATATTGTAGCGTATTTGAGTCACCGCAAAGTTGTTAGAGCAACGAAATCATTAGATCCACAATCAGATTGTTTTGATTCAATCGGCGGCTCATAATTTGGAAAAATAGCTCCAAATTGAATCGAGATCTAGGTCATTTTTTTTAGAAGCCTTTGCGCCGCAAATTCAAAGGTAGATCTTGAAAGATTGCATCTTATCAATTCGTTAAAAAAGTACATAAATCATTCTTTACTGTCATAAAAATATAACGTCTAACTTGAAATGAGAGTTATTAAAAATGGCTTCAAAAGGTGTCCATTGTTGTTACTATAGCAAATAAATTTTGAGAAAAAAAACTTTTATTTTCATTACACGCTGAATAAATATTTAGAACAATTTGAATGTATCCATTACAGAGGTGTTTAAATTTCATCAAATACGCTGCTAAATTATCGCTTTTTTCATTGCAAATACAATTTGAAATAAAGGTAATAATTTCTGATAAATCGATACATTTTAACTATAAAATACTTAAAATAGCATTAGAAATTAATTAAAATCTGATATTTTTAAAAGAAAACGACTATTTAATATCGAGTTAAAAATATATGAACGAAATGTAAACAAGCACAACAGTGTTGTTCATTTTATTTTTTGAATATTTTTCGGAATCTGCTTTTTAAAAATTAAAAAAAATGAATATTATTTTTTTTTTTTGAAATATTTTAATCGAGTTATAGAATATTCCAAAGTACATTTTAAACTACAAAAAAAAATAATATATTACAGTATTTTCATCAAATCTGTAAGGATCAAATAATAAAGATATATAAATGTTTAAAATTCTACAAATAATTTATTATAGCGCCTAAAAACGATATTTTTATTCAATTACGTGGTGATCTAGTGGTGATCAGGTTCTTTGGGGAACCATTGGTCAAGTTCTTTGGGGTCCTGTGGTGGTCAAGTTCTTTAGGAATCCAGGAGAAGAGAGTTGTCCAGAAAATGGAGGCTGTGTAGAATGCTGCGATGTGGAATCTTCCAGGTCTTGAAAATTAGCTTGTTCCTGGCTCAGTTTTAAAGCTTTATCCCAGTTTGTGTGAGCAGTTTCATTTCGTTTATCCTTGCGGATGTGAATACTATTTCTTCTATATTCATTGCCTTCTTGATCTTTCACGTAGAAGGATCAGGGTTCATGGGCTCGGTTTGATATCTGGCCTGGGATCCATCTTTTATCTTTTTGAAACCAAACTCTATCATTGATAGATAATGGGTATGCTGGTCTAGTGTGTCTATCGTAATAGTTTTTCATTTTAACTTTATTATCTACTAGCTGCTTTTGGATCGCCTCATTGTTAATCATAGAGGGCACGAATTGGGATGTCTTCGAAGGTATTATATACCTTAATTTCCTTGACATCAGAATTTGTGCAGATGATTGCAAATTATTGTGTGGTGAGTTTCGTAAGTTGAGAAGAGCTAAGTAGAGGTCTGTTCACTCTTCCTTACATCTCTTTATCAATTTCTTTAAAGTTTGAACTGTTCGTTCTACCATCCCGTTACTCTGTGCATGGTAAGGACTAGATGTTACATGGACAATATTCCAAGTACTAGTAAAGTTCTGGAACTCCTTTGAAAAGAATGGAGGCCCATTATCACTCACCAAGGTTTAAGGAATTCCAAAGTTCGAGAAAGTTATCTTCAATTTCCTTATTATGGTGTCTGTTGTCATATCTTGGAGTTGATATATTTCTGGGTATTTGCGGAAGTAGTCCACTATTAAGAGATATCTTAAGCTTTCTATTCGAAAAATTTCGATCCCTACCTTTTACCATGGATATTCAGGTGCTTTGGTGGAAGCATAGGTTCTTTAAGATTTGCCCATGATGTTTGTTGACAAATTGAACAGTTATTGATTAATTCTTCAATTTCTTTATTCATACCAGGCCAGTAAATGAATCCTTTGGCTAATGAAATTGTATTGTTTCTACCTTGATGTGAAGCATGGAGTATCTTCAAAATATCGCTTCTTTGGGTTTTTGGTATTAGAAGTTTATTATCTCTGCAAATCAAGTTTTGCCATTCATGAAGTTCTTCTTTGAATTCCCAATAAGGTTTGAGGTTGGAAGGCAATTTCTTTTTGTGTAAGGGCCAACCTGTTAAAATATATTGCTCTAGCAAACAGCATTCTTTATCATTTAAAGTATCCTTCTGTAGTCTCGTTAATCTCTGGTCTTTGATCTCAACATTTAAAACAAACGTTTGAGTACATAAGTCTAATTCTTCATCTTCCATTTGTTCCTGGGGCAAGAAATGTCTGGAAAGGGTATCAGCAGGTATCATACTCTTTCCTGGGATGAACTTCAAATCAAATTGATAATTTAATAAATACAATGACAACCTTTGGAGTCTAGGTGACATTTGATCAAAGTTTTTCTTCAATAAAGAAACCAAAGGTTTATGATCTGTATATGCAGTAAATTTTCTACTATAAAGGAAGTAATGGAACCTTTTACATCCAAAATATAGAGCCAATAATTATTTTTCAATTTGGGAGTAATGTTTTTGCGGAGAAGTGAGAGATGCAGATGCATAAGATAAAGGTTTTTCTTTTTTCATTAGTATAGCACCCAACCCATCTTTGCTTGCATCAGCAAAATGTTCTATTGGTTCATTAGGATCAAAGTGCCTCAATACTGGTGGACTAGTTAGGAGAGTTTTGATAAAATTCAGCTCTTGATCTGCTGCAATATTCCAATTCCAGATTATATCCTTTTTAAGCAGGTTTCTCATATTATAAGTATTTGATGATAAGTCCGGTATGAATTTGGCATGATAAGTTACGGTCCCAAGTATCTTTTGCAATTCTTGCTTATTTTTAGGTATTTGCATATTTTGAATGGCTCTAACTTTATTTTGATCAGGTGAAATTCCTTCCTGTGAGATGGTATGACCTAGAAATTTAACTACCCCTGTGGCCATTTGAAGTTTATTTAATGTAAGCTTCAGTCTACTTTCTCTGGCCAAATCCAAAACCTCTTTTAGAAAAGAGTTATGATCTTCAATTGAGTTACCCCATATTAGAAGATCATCTATATAGCAGACCACATTAGGGATATCAAAAAATATCTTGTGCATAATATTTTGAAAAATTTCAGGTGCACTGGAAATTCCAAATGGTAGCCTAACGAATCGATAACGCCCAAATGGTGTACTCATCACTAAATATTTAGATGAATTTTCACTTAGCGGCACTTGCCAAAATGCAGATTTCGCATCTAATACAGAATAAAATTTAGCCTTAGGTATTTCTGCCAAAATGTTTTCAGGTGCAGGTAAGGTGTAATGCTCCCTCAAGACCCATTTATTCAGTTCCCTTGGGTCAATGCATATCCGATATTTGCCCGATGGTTTCTTTACCACTACCATTGGGTGCGCCCATACAGTCGATTCTTCTATTTTTCAATAATCTCATCTTCTTCCATTTTAAACAGTTCTTCCTTTACTGGTTGAAGCAATGCTCTGGGTAGTCTTCTGGCTGGACTTATTTGAGGCTCAGCCTTGTCCGATATTTTAATGTCATATATATAACTCAAATGGCAATTTCCTTTGAAAACATCTTTATATTCATCCAAGAGTCCTGTAAGAGAGAGTAACGCTAATTTCACTTATTGTTTCCACTCTTTTTACTAATTTTATATTTACACACTCATCCAGACCTAGTATAGGAACTGCTGAGTTGTTAACAATGAAAAATGTAACTTTTTGCAAGCGTATTTCGTCTTACAATCTAGCTGGCATTTTCCTACTATTGGAATTTGTTGCCCTGTATAAGTATATATTTTGCAATCTGCTGTTTCCAGCAATGGCATATTAGGCCAATCTTTTATTAGATTTTCCGGCAGAATATTTACATCTGCTCCAGTATCAAGTTTAACATCAACAGGATGTCCTTGTATGTGTAAATTAGTTCCTTCCACGGTTTCCTTAACACTTGGCCGACCATAATTGAGTCTATAATCAGTAGGTTATCCTTTTCTTCATCACTTTCTTGTATACACCTAACTGATATATTTTTGCAGCAATTTGAAAAGTGGTTTGGCTTTCTGCACTTGTAAAATTCTTTTCCATATGCAAGGCACTTTCCAAAGTCATGAGCCATGGTACATTTTGAACACCTGATCAATTTATTAAAATTGGCTCTAACTGGGTTACTTGTGTAGCTATTCTTCAAAGAAGTGGTAGGTTTATATTTTTATTAAAGTTTTTACTTATAGCATCAATTGAATATTTTTCAATGTTTCTTAATTGTTTTTGCGATGCCTCAGCCGCCTGACCTTGATTAATAGCCAATGACATTGTCAAATCGGGGTTCTTTAAAGATTTTTCTCTAAGTGTTGTGTCCCTACAACCCAGAACAATTCTGTATCTAATGAGATAATCTTTAATATTTTCGAATTCACAGTCTTCAGCCTTACTTTTAATTTCTGTGACAAAATCGTCAAAAGTTTGATTTAGCTTTTGTTCACAATTAAAGAAAATATATCTTCTATATATGGTGTTTTAAATGGTCATTTCTTTTTAGATGCTTTTGCTCCGCAAATTCAAAGGTAGATCTTGAAAGATTGCATCTTATCAACTCGTTAAAAAAGTACATAAATCATTCTTTACTGTCATAAAAATATAACGTCTAACTTGAAATGAGAGTTATTAAAAATGGCTTCAAAAGGTGTCCATTGTTGTTACTATAGCAAATAAATTTTGAGAAAAAAAAACCTTTTATTTTTATTACACGCTGAATAAATATTTAGAACAATTTGAATGTATCCATTACAGAGGTGTTTAAATTTCATCAAATACGCCGCTAAATTATCGCTTTTTTCATTGCAAATACAATTTGAAATAAAGGTAATATTTTTTTATAAATCGATACATTTTAACTATAAAATACTTGAAATAGCATTAGAAATTAATTAAAAACTGATATTTTAAAAAGAAAACGACTATTTAATATCGATTCAAGAGTATATGAACGAAATGTAAACAAACACAAAAGTGAAAAAATAGTACAAATGTAACATTGTACTGGGATAAGGTGCATAAATTAAGAAAAAGGCATCTCCTTATCTTGCAACTGACATGTCAGTTGCACGATAAGGAGATGTCTTTTTCTTAATAAACACAAAAGTGTTTTTTTTTTATTTGACATATCGGACGCGATATCCCAGCTCGGGATACTTGCGCCTAAATACATTTTAGTAGAACATATACTGTTGGAAAAGAAGCCGTCCGAAGCAGCCAATGGGAGGCCGACGGAAGCGGCTACGGGGATGCAGCGGCAAAATGAGAAAACAATAACAGAAGAACCTGTAAACAACTTTCGAACACTAGAATTTGCCCTGATCTCCGATTCTTTTAGTGTAAACATTTAAATATATAATTAATTAAATAATACTTTACTTATTTTAAATTCTAATAAATATAATTTTCCCTCCTGTTTTCGTCGTATATTTTAAAAGTGTTATAAGCAGCGACACCTAAATTTTGAACCTTCAACCCCGCCGACCAAGAATAGAGGTGAGTGACTACCTCTATAGAATTTAGATCGTCGTCACAACACAGAGTGGCGGTGAAAACGCAATATTTTTGGCATCCCAGCCGGGACTGTTGAAGGTAAATTTCTGAAAAAAAAATCATTTTAAGCTGACCATTTTGGAACTCGCTAGCTAACCCTACTCGCTGCTTTGTTTACAAGATGGCGGAAGAATTAATTCTACGTTTAAAAAAGAAGCGTGCTATTAACAGATCATATTTAACGAAAACATGAAATAAGATTGAAAGTGGACTTGACACGCTAATTAGAATTGATCTTGAAGAATTATTAGAACAATTGAATGAATCATTTAACGAACTTAAATTAGTGGATCACGAAATAGAAACGCTTCTTGAAACTGACGATTTAGAGAAGGAATTACAGGGCGTAGAGGAATATCGAGAGAAATATATTACTTGGATATTTAGGGCAAATAAAAAGATTCGCCAATCAGATTTTCATGGCGAAAATATACCGAATTCGAACTCACGAATAGATGAAAATGAAATGAGACATTATGTACCTTCCTGCACGACTGTGAAACTTCCGAAATTGATGATATCGAAATTTTATGGAAACTTTAGTGAATGGCTGACGTTCTGGAATTCTTATGATGCAGCTATTCACCAGAACAACTCGCTGAACCCGATCGATAAATTTAACTATCTGAAGTCACATCTCGGCGGAACTGCACTAAACACAGTCGAAGGTTTCGCTTTATCTGCGGACAATTATGAGAAAGCTATAAAATTGCTTAAAGACAGATTTGGACGAGAAGACATTTTGATTAGCCGACATATGAACAATTTGTTGTCAATGAGACCACTCAAAACGTCAAGCGATGTAAGAACCTTCCGCGAACTTTTTGACAACCTTTCTGTTCAAATAAGAAGTCTCGAGTCACTAAACGTGTCCATTGATGTTTACGGACAACTGTTGTGCCCGATAATAATAAAGCTTCTACCTGCAGACCTTAATTTGGAATTGAACAAAGAACTCCCGACAGGTTACGTAATTAATGACTTGATTACCTTTCTAGAAAGACAATTAACTGCACGGGAGAGGAGTTTTAGAAACGAAATCGGTACCGGGAATGAATCAACTTCTAAACCTAATTTAGTAAACAAACATCCAAAGACAAGATTCTACAATGAAAAACCAATTGCGACAGCTTCAGAACTTTTGAATTCAGTTCACAAATCGAATGAATGTGTATTTTGTGGTAAAGCCAACCATGGAAGCCCTAAGTGTGACTTTGCAGCTAATATGAGTTTAAACGAAAAGCGATCACTCATGAGGAGAAAAGGCGTTTGTTATAAATGTCTTCGGCCTTCTCATTTAAGTAAATTTTGCAGAAATGTAGTCCGTTGTTCGATCTGCAACATGTCTTCCCACCTGGATGTCATGTGCACAAAACTGATTTTAGATCGAGGTGGATCTTCCAAGTCTCCAACGGTGCAAGATGAAACTCTCGCCAACTTATCAACCTCCCCAGACATCTTGTTACCTACTTTGAGAGTGACCCTCAAAGGGAACAGAACGGAGAAGACGGCACGGGCTATAATAGACACCGGATCCCAAAGATCATATATTTTACATAGTACAGCAATGGAAATGGAATACGAACAATCAAGGAGAGAGTTCTTCCGGCATTCCTTGTTTGGAGGATCGAGTACCGACGTAGTTGAACATGAGGTCTATACCATTCATTTATCTGACATCAATAATTCCTATCGCTGTGAGTTTGAAGCACTAGGTCAACCCCTTATCTGTGGAAGCATACCTCCGGTGTGTCCAAGATCATTTTTAGAAGGGAGTGAAAAACTCGACGTGTCTGATTTGAGGAGAGACCGTATAGAAGTCCTTATAGGGGCGGACATCGCCGGGAGATTGCTAACTGATGATCAGAGAAGAATCTCATCTGGACTGGTGGCAATCCGTACCAAACTAGGATGGACTGTGATGGGAAAGATTCCTCCAACGGAGGTGAGAGATGACACCAGCTCCCTTTGCGTGACCACACTTCTATCTTTTGATCTAGAAAACTTGTGGAAATTAGATGCAGTTGGAGTCTCTGACGCGGAGGTTGAGAAGAAGACTCAGTCATTACAAGCTGAAATGGAGGAACATTTCGCCCATACCACGACGCGAGATATTGAGGGGCGCTATGAGGTAGCTCTACCCTTGGTGCAAGACAAGGAAAGGATTCCTTCGAATAGAGACCTAGCCGAAAACCAACAAAGTTCTGTAAGAAGAAAACTTGAAGAAGTTTGAACATGAATGAGTATGGACAAATCTTTGAAGAATGGATGAAACAGGGGATAATCGAGTATGCCAGAGAGGATAAACTAGATGGTGTACACTACCTACCACATCGACCAGTGTATAAAAGAAACAGTCAAACTTCTAGAATACGGGCAGTATTCAATGCGTCGGCCCGGAAGAGAGGTAAACTTTCCCTGAATGACTGTCTGGATAAGGGACCCAATTTGATAGAAATTATACCAAGACTTTTAAATAAATTCCGGAAATATGAAGTAGGTGTCTCTTCCGATATTGAGAAAGCATTTTTACAAATTGGAATAAAGGAAGAAGACCGAGATGCTGCAGTTTTCGAAATAGCAGGAGTTAATCTAACTGGGCATCTTATCTTAAAGAATAAGAAGAAAGCATGGATTGTCATCTTCACATGTGCAGTGTATAGAGGAGTTCATCTGGAACTTGTGACATCTTTGTCTATGGAAGCCTTTCTCCAAGCTTTCCGCCGATTTATTGCTCGAAGAGGCCGACCATTGATTGTGTATTCGGATAATGGGACTAATTTCAAAGGTATGGCTAATGCTTTAAAGAAGATTGATTTTTCGAGATTAAAATGTGATCCCACATTGAAAAACATCACCTGGAAATTCATACCGCCTAGTGCTCCTTGGTGGGGTGGATGGTGGGAGCGTTTGATTGGAATGATGAAACAATTGCTCTTTAGGATTCTCGGTCAAACCTCCTTGGGATATGAAGAACTTTCCACGGTAATGTGTGACGTCGAAAGCTTGATGAACACACGCCCTCTGACCTACCTAACGGAAGAAAGTGAGGATCTCGCTCCATTGACACCTTCGTTGTTCTTACATGAGGTCAGAGAGGTTGGCGTTCCAGACCTGGACTTGATTGATAACCAGACCCTCTCCCGCAAATATCAATATATCAAATGTGTACAAGAAGATCTTAGAGAACGATTTCGTATCGAATATTTTGGATTCCTGAGACAAGAAACGAGACGCCTGAAGACTACCATACCATTCAAGGTGGGAGACATGGTGCTCATTGGACAAGAGAGTTTAAAGAGACTACACTGGCCGTTAGCCAGAATAATCCAACTCTATCCAGGAAAAGACGGACTTGTGAGGGTTGCGAAAGTGAAAACTTCATCAGGTGATAAAATACGACCTATTCAAAAACTCTACAATTTAGAGATAACGCCCGAGATAAGATGTCGAGACCCTCTAACGGAGCGATCTCCCACACAAGAAGTTCGATTGACAACTGAAGAGGACCCTTTGACTTCACAACAAGAGCAACATCACATTGAAACCCCGAATGTTGTGTCAAGTTACGGACGGCCCATCAAGAGACCCAACCGATTGGATCTACTGAACTTTTCCTTTCCATGTTTGAGTCGTCGAGGCGCCAACTCAAAGGTGGGAGAAATGTTGGAAAAGAAGCCGTCCGAAGCAGCCAATGGGAGGCCGACGGAAGCGGCTATGGGGATGCAGCGGCAAAATGAGAAAACAATAACAGAAGAACCTGTAAACAACTTTCGAACACTAGAATTTGCCCTGATCTCCGATTCTTTTAGTGTAAACATTTAAATATATAATTAATTAAATAATACTTTACTTATTTTAAATTCTAATAAATATAATTTTCCCTCCTGTTTTCGTCGTATATTTTAAAAGTGTTATAAGCAGCGACACCTAAATTTTGAACCTTCAACCCCGCCGACCAAGAATAGAGGTGAGTGACTACCTCTATAGAATTTAGATCGTCGTTACAACACAGAGTGGCGGTGAAAACGCAATATATACAATTCATTTTATACAAATTAATAACCGGACTGAAACATAATTGAAACTTAAACGATGGTATTCTAAAACAGAAGAGAACATCTAAAATGGATTATTTTAACAACCTATATACAATTCACTATATACAACTCAATAACCGACTAAAAACACAATTAAACCTGAAACGATGGTTTTTCTCAAACAGAAGAGAAAATCCAAAATGAACCTGCAAAAATTATTGAATTTTACATAAGTGTCTTCGTTATATACAAATTCGCATATTTCTTCGATGGGATAAAAATTATTATTTATGTAGCTGTGAAATATCGGACATTCTAATAATAAATGTATTGAGTCTTGGTTTTCTTTTCCACAGAAGCAGCTAGGATCATCCGTTGCCCCGATTTTCGACAGAAATTCTCCAAAATTACCATGATTTGTGATGAACTGTGAGTTATAAAAATTCGGACGAAAATAAAAAGGAATTCAAAATGAGAAAGATTTTCGCAATGTTTTATTAGTGTAAGCTATTGTTTCAGCCATTCTTGATTCTATAAAGTTATGGATTATAGTTGGGGCATGCGGTCTAAATAAATTAATTTCTTCTTTTGATAAATTGGCCAATTCGTATTTTATTATCAACGATTTTATGTGATCTGTGAGAATAGGTATTTTTGCCAAACTATGAATACAATTTGATGAGGTCGTTTTATAGGCTCTCACTACCCAAGGAAGAATCTGATATTGCTGAGAGTTTAATCTTTGCTTACTTCTTTTATTAATAAATTTATACCATATTTCAGATTCATAGGTTAGTATTGGTCTGAAAATAGTTTTATATAAAATTAATCTTTTTTAAGCATCCAATCCCCACATTTTCCCACAGAGTGAAAATAACAGATTTTTCATACGGTAGGTTTACAAAGAATATCATTAATGTGGGGTGTGAAGTTAATTTTTGACTTAATTCTGTGATTAGAAAATTTTATACCTAAAATTTTTACTTCTTCCACCTGTTTTAATATGAAGTTTGGAGTTCCCATTGGAATCTTTTGTTTGCCGTGCATATATATTAAGCCGGTTTTCTCCGGGCTTAGCTTTAGCTTATTTCTTGTACACCATTGTATTACATAATTTAAAGTACTTTCTGTTTCATTTTTAACCCTTCTATGGTCTTGTGCCAGCAAACAATGGAAACATCATCCGCATAACAGATTACTTAAGAATTTGGGGATACGAAGTTGATCAACAAATCATTCAGCAGTATATTCCATAATAAAGGTGATAATGGTCCACCTATAATATTTTATAAATATTTTGAAATAGTAGTATTCGAGAAGGTGAGACTTGTTTTTCTTCTCCGATTTAAAAATGGTTGGATGATTTTTATAAGAACTGCTGGGACGTGGTATTCATCCATTATTTTTATTAAGGCAGGCCACCACGCATTATCAAACGCACCACTTATATCAATGGCAATCAATGCAACCAATTCGTTTTGTTTGTGTTTCAGTATGGTCTCGGTTATTTTGTCCATTGCCGTTATTGTAGATTTTCTTTTCGTAAATCCATGTTGTCTATGGCTCAAAAGTTATTATGATTATATAATCGAGTATTTTATTCTTAATGATCGTTTCAAATATTTTTGAGGAATTTGATGTCAGTGAAATTGGGCGCGATAGCTATTAATTGCTTCGTAGTCAGCTTTTTGCGGTTTCGCAATAATTTTTAATACCGAATGTTTCCAGCTTTCAGGATAGTAACCCAGCACCAGACACCCATTAAATAGTTTGACTAAACTGGGTAGGATTGATAATAATGAGTGCTTAATCATATTATTACTCACGTTATCTGAACCAGGAGCGTTTCTGATATTAAGATTCGAGCACAAATCCTTTATTTCCTTTTCAGTAATAAAAATGATTTCCCTGTTGGTAAAACTTGGGATGTGATTTCAAATTAAAGTGTGTTCTTCATTGTTCAACCGCACATCATCATCAGGAAAAAATGCCGTTAGCATTTCCTTCATCTTTTGCTCTCTCATGCCCTCTGCAGTTTTATTCAGTAATGGTATGCCCACTTGAATGTCGGCCTATCTTAGCCGTTTAAAAATCCTGTATGCATTCCCGAAAGCATTCGTAGACTCATTTTCTTCAATAAATATTTTCCACGGCGTCTTTTTTGCTCTATTAATGGTTCTTAAGTATTTATTTCTTGCCGCTCTGAAAATACTCGGATTCAGGTTACCCCCTCTATAATACAAATTCCTGAGATAATGTAAATGTTCTTTTAATTGTTCAAGCTCTTTATTCCACCAATTTTTGGAAGTTGTCGTGTTTATAGAGGTGTGATGTTGACGTCGAGAGAAGAGTATGCAGCTTCAATGACTAAATTTGTCAATTTGTTTACCACATTATCAATATCTTCACAATTGACAATGTGTTTAAAAGCTGAATTTAAATCCAGTAAATCCGAAGGCGAAATACTCTCAGCAAATTTAGTCCAATTCTCCAATTTTTCTCTGAATTTCCATGTCGATGTCTGTCTATTATTGTTTGCCAAGTTCATCATATTGAAGATATCAAAAAGTATTGCCAAATGGTCTGAGGTAACAGAAAGTGCTGAGGTTCTCCAGTTATGTATTAGACTAATGGAATGTTTATTAGAAATTGTCAAGTCGATTATGCTAGCATTTCTGCAAGTTGGGATTTTGAGATTATGAACAAATAGATTTTGCTCCTCAATAATAGACTTTTAGAATGTATCCGTTTCTATTTGTCGTTGAATCGAACCAGAGTGGATGTCCTGAATTGAAATCTCCACAAAGGATAATTGGGAGTTGACCAAAGGCCTCAAGTATTTCTGAGATGAATTGGATATGAAATGCAGCCATTGAGTTTGGGTGTATATGAATATTGGCAATAACTATTCTTTTCCCATTGAAATAGAGAGTGATCGCTGTGTACAGAAGGAATTTGTAAGCCTATTAATTTTATCATATATTATGTTTCGGTTTAAAATAATAGTAGCAGTATAAATTTGCCTATCTGTTCTAGAATATACTATTCGGGAATTCTTGCCAAATTTTACTATATCATTGCACATGTATGGTTCTTGTAGAAATATGATGTCAGGAGGATCGTCTGCAATTGTCACACCTAACTCACTAGTTGCCATCATGCTTTTCCTTGCATTAAATTGTATACATCTGATATTGTTATCATTCATCTGAATGGTACTGAGTTCTTTGTATTACTATTTCCATCTGGGTTTTGTACAGGGGACATTCGCTGGAGTTCGCCTTGTGATCAAGAGACCTTCCATTCTTGTACCTCGGGTGTTTAGCGCAGTTGAAACATTTTTGTTTACGCGAACACTCATGATTTCCCGCCGCGCCGCATATTAGGCAAATCTTTTCATGGGAGCATTCGCTGATTTTATGTCTTGGATTAAACTCAAAACATTTCTGGCACTGCCTAACTAATACTTTGTCGTGTATATGGCATCTCTCACAGTCGGTATAGATTAAAAAAAGCCGCTAGGTGGCCGATCTGGCTGGACGTGCGTCATCTCGCTCCGCAAGTTTCGGTAAACACTGCCTAAATTTCTTATTTTATTTTCTAAATGCTTACGTTGAAATGTTTTAAATCGGTTAGTTGTTTTGCTATTTAATTTTACCTTGCTTTTTTATATAGCTCGATTCGTTTCTCTTTGGATTAAATATGAATTCTATGGTTAGGTTACTAAATTTGAAACTGGATGAAATTTTTGCATACTTTGAGAATAAATTTCAACAAAATCAAAAATATTTGACTAAAAATGATTTATCATATCTTTCGACTATGTTAAAACAAACGAAAGATGGAATTTCCTCTATGATTGAATCGGATAACGAGAACCTTTTGGCACAGATGAAGGACACCGTCGGCAACATAGTGGAAGAGAAGCTCGGTGAGATTCGAAGCGTGATCTTCTCGAAAGGATTGTCTTATGCACCAAGTTACACAGCGAGATCATACACATAAATTTATTGAGGATAGACAGCTGACCTTAAACACTGAAGCTACACTGCTCGCAGTTCCTCTAAATAATGAGCCTATTAACAACATAGCTCAGGCAATTTCAACTAATATAAAAAAAAGTTACGAGAAAATGGTAGTGGGATACGAATTAATAAAATTCTTAACACCAAAAATGCAATAGTAATAAAAATTCCTAGCGACGAAGAGGCCAAACACTCGTTAAAATAACTGAGCATGGCGGCGGAATTGAAGGCGAATAGTAAAATTTTTACCCCGCAACCTAGAGACCCAACAATTGTTATAAAAAATGTCCCTAAATTAACGGTAGTTAATAATTTAATACCCATCATAATACCATGAATCCTGATTTAAGTGGACTAGAGAATGAAATCCGAGTACTGTTCCCCATGAAATCCAATACCTCTCATCACAATGTAGTGCTGCGGGTTTCTCCACGAGTCTAACAAAACAGTGTTGCTCATTTTATTTTTTGAATATTTTTAGGAATCTGCTTTTTAAAAATTAAAAAATATATATATATTATTATTTTTTTATTTATATCGAGTTATAGAATATTCCAAAGTACATTTTAAACTATAAAAAATTATATATTACAGTATTTTCATCAAATATATAAGGATCAAATCTATTAAAGATATATAAATGTTTGAAATTCTACAAATAATTTATTATAGCGCCTAAAAAAGATATTTTTATTCAATTACGTGAATATTTGTTTTATTTCGAGTTCATAAAATAAGTTAAAATTGCTATAATATAAATATTTGGCGTATCATATCTAGTTTTTAGCGAGATTGAATTTAAAAATAATAATAATAAATAAATGGTGGTATCAAAGGCTTTCTGTTCGTTAGTACATCATATTTAACTCTTCTAAAAATAAAAAGGAAAATGTATTTGTTTTGAAAAATTAGATATACATTTTAATACGCGATTTTAATTGATTTGATTACTGAAATTGTTTTCAAAATATTAAAAATAGAAAAGCGTGTTGAATGAAATTAAACAATATATTGTCAAGCGGCTCAGCGGTTCCAACTACGAGAGGCCCCATGGGACGCCTGTCAATCATCCCTGGACACCAGGGGGGTGAGGGGTTCGCGGAATCTGGCCGGCGGGGGGAGCTGACATCCCTCATTAGGATTAACTCTGTCTTGGGGTAAGTTGTACACTCTATCTCTCCCTAATAATAAATTAATTATCCCCAAACTTCCCCTTGCTTTATTTATCTCCGCGACATATTTTGGCGGAGACGCTGGGTAGCGTGACGGAACTTCGAAGAAGTCGACGTCTACAGGGACGTGAACCAATTCTTCAACCTTTGCCACAACGAATAGAAATGGAAGACGACCACAGACCTACTGTTAACGGATCCTACCTCCCTTGTCAGCGCCAACGAGATCCTTCTACCTTTTCTGGAGATGGAAATATAAACCCTGGACAGTGGTTGAAAGAGTACGAGAGAGTTTCGAAGTACAACAGATGGGACGAGACCATGAGGCTTGCCAACGTCGTATTTTACTTGAACGGAACTGCTGGAAGGTGATTTGATAATAACGAAGAATCACTCAACTCGTGGAGAAGCTTTGAAGACGCATTCCGCGGTGTGTTCGGACTGCAGGAGGATTCTGCTCGACGCGCCGAGGAAGTTCTGAAGTCAAGAGCACAGAAGGCCGAGGAATCCAGCGAGTCATACATCCAGGAGATTCTTAGTCTCTGCCACCAGGTGAACCCTCGCATGGAAGAAGGTGAGATAGTTGCTCACATTATAAAGGGAATTTCGGAGGACACATACCAGGTATTGGTGGCGAAAGACATACAGACGGTAGATGAGATCCTGAAGTTCTGCCGTCATCTGACAACCGTCAAGCAGCGCCGGATCGGCCGTACGAAATTCGCCAGGTTGTCAAACGTAATGCCCATTTCGTGTGTTGACGACTCAGACGACTTGGCCGGCTTAATTCGCCGCATCGTTAGAGAAGAGATACAAAAGGTTTTCTCAGCACCTGAAGTGATCAATCCGCTCCGAGAGGTGAACGCCCTGGAACAGACTGTGAGGGAAGAGGTCAGCCGTGCTCTACAACCTACCAGACCACAAGTCAACGTGGTACAACAACAACCACGAACGCCCTATTATAATATCGACCGACCAACCCAATCCAGGAAGACGGAACATTGGAGAACCTACGACGACAAACCTATCTGCTTCCACTGCGGACGACCCGGACATGTCGACGGTTTATGTAAGGAACGACGGCAGGTCTTTGCTGAAGCCAGGACAAATAATGGCGGAGAAGGAAGAAATGTTGGATTTTCGAGTCGACCCCCGAGATATGACGCCGACGACGACTATGTAACGCCCCAAACCTCGACGTACTTCTACCGGAGCTCTTCCCCACATCCAAGCCGCGCAAGGTCGCCAGCCCGAAGACAATCCCAGTCGCCAGCCCGTCGTTTCAGCCGTTCTCCCAAGCCTCAGAATGTGAAAAACTAAGTGGAGCGGCTTCTAACGGGGATGAGGTCGCCATTGAGGAAAATCCTCCAGGGTATATCGCCGCTAAATTAAAAGAAAATTTTGTTATGGTCGAAATAAATGGACGCAAAATTAAAGCATTGGTGGATTCAGGAGCCGACTTTTCTGTTATTTCAGACGAATTTCGACGCGAACTAAAGACACCTCTCTTCAAAGAACCAGGTCCCATTCTTAAAGCCGGAAACAAAAATTTAATAGAAACCATAGGAAAATGTGTCCTGAACATAGAAGTTAATGGTCTGAATATCTCATTTGAATTCGTTGTTATGGTGGAATGCAGCCATGACATCATATTTGGATGGGACTTCTTCAAGGCCACCGAGGCCGTCATTGATTGTGGCAGAAATGAACTCCATCTCGGGGAAACCTCCGTCCTGGAATCTCGAGAGGAGGAAAACCAGAGATTGTTTGCTTCCGACGACTTCATCATCCCGCCTAAATCAATAAAGAAGATCAGTGCGATAAACGAAGAAATATGTGGTGTTAGAGATGTTTTAGTCTCAACTTCTAAGGACTTATTATTAAGAAAGGAAGTTCTTATACCAAACTCATTGGTTACATTTCGACACGGCCGAGGTAGCATTTGGGTGGCGAATGGAGCGTCTTGGCCGCAACTGATTCCATCAGGAATGAATATGTGCACCATGGAAAGTTATGAGAATGGGAATATTTGCAGTCTTATTGAATCCAGCGATAAGTTACAAGAAACGCAGCTAAAGTCACGTGAATGGTCACAGAAGATAAACCTTACTCTAGATCCAGGGCTGTCTGAAATTCAAAGGTTACAGCTTGTTTCATGCCTTGACGAGTTTATTGACTTTGGGAGTACTCCTATTAAGCCCACCAGTACTGTGAAGCACAAGATAAACACAGGAGACCACTCTCCTATCAAACAGCGGCCCTATAGAGTAGCACCAAGTGAACGACGACTAATTCAAGATGAAGTGAATAAGATGATTGAAAATCACATCGTGAAGCCTTCTGAAAGTCCTTGGTCATCTCCAGTTATTCTAGTTCGAAAGAAAGATGGGACCTGGAGATTCTGCGTTGATTACCGTCGATTAAATGAGATAACAAAAAAGATGTTTACCCACTGCCACGCATTGACGATGCCTTGGACAGTTTAGCTGGCTCTAGTTACTTCTCCACGATGGATCTTCGGTCCGGGTATTGGCAGATTGAAGTGGACGAAAAAGACAGGGAGAAAACTGCCTTCATCACTCCAGATGGGCTGTATGAATTCCAAGTAATGCCTTTCGGTCTATGCAACGCTCCAGCAACGTTTGAAAGGATGATAGATAGTGTTCTGGGCAGTCTTAAATGGAACATGTGCTTTTGCTACCTGGACGACATCGTAGTTTACGCACCTACCTTTGAGGAACATCTACGTCGTCTACAACTTGTATTAAGGTGCATCCAGAAAGCTGGACTAAACTTAAACCACAAAAAGTGTCTTTTTGGATCAAGGAGGATAAAGATTTTGGGACACCTTGTTGACGCCAATGGAATTCATCCAGATCCAGATAAAGTTGAAGCCGTCTCTAAATTTCCGAGGCCAAGGAATATCTCTGAACTGAGGAGCTTTCTTGGATTATGTTCCTATTACCGAAGATTTATTGAGAACTTTGCCGACAAAGCTAGATATTTGCATGACCTACTGAAGACTGAAAAGCAATTCTATTGGGATGCAGCTCAAGAGAAAGCGTTTGAAGTCCGTAAAACAGCTCTAATTTCAGAGCCTGTCTTGGGACACTTTGATGAATCCGCTGATACCCATCTACACACGGACGCAAGCGGACATGGTATTGGAGCTGTTCTTCTACAAATACAAGGTGGAAAGGAGCGGCCTATAGCTTATGCATCTAGAAGCTCGACAAAGGCTGAAAATAACTATTCTACAACGGAAAAAGAATGCCTTGCTGTAGTCTGGTCTATTAGCAAATTCCGCCCATATTTGTTTGGTCGACCATTCACGGTTGTCACTGATCATCATTCTCTATGTTGGTTGGTAGGGCAGAAAGATCCTTCTGGCCGCTTGGCAAGATGGGCGCTGAAGTTGCAAGAATTTGACGTGACCGTTATCTACAAGAGCGGACGCACACACACACACACAAACATAAGGATGCCGATTGTCTGTCAAGGAACCCGCTTGAGAACGATCAACCAAGTGCTGTGATGTCACTAACCAACGTCGATATAGAGCAGACTAAAGACCCGGATTTAGCTAAAATAATCGATAATTTAAACTCGGGCTACACCAGAAAGGAATTCAGCATTATCGACGGCATCTTATACAAGAAAAACTATAGCACAACTGGAAGACCCTGGCTTATGATGATCCCTAAGCACTTAAGATCGGAAGTTATGGCAGATTTACATGATGCTCCTACAGCTGGGCATTTGGGTTTCGCCCGAACGTATGACAAAGTCAAGAAGCGATTCTATTGGCCTGGCCTTTACAGAACTGTTCGCCAATATGTAAGCCATTGTCGGGAGTGTCAACGAAGGAAGAAATTACCTCGACGTCCGGCTGGACAACTTGTATTCATACCGCCCGTAGAAAAACCATTCTATAAGGTCGGGGTCGATCTCCTTGGAAGATTTCCAGTTTCTAAAGATGGAAACCGTTGGATCATTGTGTGCACCGATTATATGACAAGGTATGCCATAACGAAAGCGATCCCAGACGGAGGAGCAATCGAAACAGCTAAGTTCCTGGTTGAAGACGTCATCTTGAAGCATGGAGCTCCTAGAGAAATGATAACAGATCGCGGAAGAAATTTCATTTCTCAAGTAATAAAAGAGATCAATGCTCTGTGCGGAATTGTGCACAGATTTACAACGGCCTACCATCCCCAGACCAACGGCCTGACTGAAAGGTTCAACAAAACTCTGGGAGACATGTTGTCCATGTACACAGGTGTTGAGCAGAAGGACTGGGACCAAGTTTTGCCCTATGTAACTTTTGCTTACAACACTGCTAAACAGGAGGCGACCGGCTACACCCCGTTCTTTCTTGTCCAAGCCCGCGAGGCCGAGACCTACATCGATGCCGTACTACCCTACCTACCAGATGAGATCTCTGACGACTATGTTGGAGAACTTGTGACCAGAGCTGAGGAAGCGCGTCAACTCTCCCGATCACGCCTTTTACAATCACAGGCGAAAGACCGTAGACTTTACGACCAGAAACATACTCCAGTCAATTACCAGAAGGATGATCTTGTGTGGGTTTTTACTCCCATCCGAAAAGTAGGACTATCAGAAAAGCTACTGAAGAGATACTTCGGTCCCTACAGGGTGACCAAGGAGCTTTCAGAAGTTACCTATGAAATAGAGCCCGTGAACCCCTCTCCCCGATCACGGAAAGCCAAGGATATCGTCCATGTCATTCAGATGAAGCCCTACCTGGACCCTGAAGAACAACATTCTATTCTACTGGGGAACACCAGCAGTGATAGATTTCCTTCCAGAACAAGGGCTGAGACAAGCTAATCAGCGGGTCGCTGTTTCTCTAAGGAGGGAGTAATGTCAAGCGGCTCAGCGGTTCCAACTACGAGAGGCCCCATGGGACGCCTGTCAATCATCCCTGGACACCAGAGGGGTGAGGGGTTCGCGGAATCTGGCCGGCGAGGGGAGCTGACATCCCTCATTAGGATTAACTCTGTCTTGGAGTAAGTTGTACACTCTATCTCTCCCTAATAATAAATTAATTATCCCCAAACTTCCCCTTGCTTTATTTATCTCCGCGAAAATATTTATTTTGGTGAAATTTTAATTTTCAAAGACAAAAATTAATTCCTCTAATAATAAAAATTTTTTGAGACAAATTAAATCGAAATTATAATTTTTAAATCTTAATGTTTAAAATCTATTGGAATCATTTTTTCAAGACAAAAGTTGTAACCCATAGGAGTTTATAGATCGCGCGCTTTATTTATTTTTTAGCGACCCTGCCTGGCAAACCATAGCGAAAATCACACGATCGTGTTTGATTAGCGCGCGATTATAAATGATGGCGTCAAGTTAGGGACCGCGCCTGTTTAGTCGCTACGCCCCTTTCGCGATAATATTAGGCTAGATCCAAAACATTTTCGAAATCGATGCTAGATAGTGGCTAATCATATTCAACGATCCTACCTTGTTTGATAAAACGATTCTTAACAGGTTAACCGCTAATAAATCGAGTATAAAGGCTCATAAAGGTAAAGCGAAAACTTTAGCGAACAGGTCCTTTCAACAAACATTTCAAGATCACATTTCTACACAGACCCCACTAGGCATTAAAAATAGAAGCAGAACGATAAAAAAAAATGTAAAAACAATAAATATTTGTTTTTATAGAAATGGCGTAAACCCTGCGGTGATAGGGGTTGCAGATGATCCACCTTAGATGACAACCAAGCCAAAAAATGTAAGTTAAAAAAAAAAGAGCTACTTGATTCGCACCCCGCCCGCTTTATGAAGACTGTGTGGTTAATCAGGCACCCCTGGTAACAGAATTCAGTCCTCGAGTTGGTGGCGGCGTACAACCTGCTATGAGCGGTCTCTTTTCTAGGGCGGGTGTGCCCAAAATAGTATTCATGGTTACCCTTACTGTACGAGTTTTGAACAAGGCGAAACGCTCCTCCAATTAGCCACGGCTCTCAGTATAATAGAAGTACCAAATGGAAGAGGGACATCCATGGGATAGAAGAGAGCTGGGCCAACCATTGCGGGGGTTGGCTATAAGAGGCTAGGAAGTTCTTTCTGTTGGCGGTGTTGAGAGGAGCCAAAGCTGGTATTGTGGTGTCTATATGAACGTTATTTCAAAAACAATGTATGGTCCAGAAATAAAGACAGAGAAAAGAATACCAGAAATCATACAGGTAAATTATTTAATTGATCTTCAGAATACAGAGAATAGAGCTATAATCGAGGCTAAAGACACTGCAGCCGATCAGCTTTCATTATAAGCTTTTCTTTCGTCTTGAACAATCCACACTAAATTGAAAATATGGTTGAGGGCTTGAGTGAGCTAGTATATGTATCCCTATTGCCACGAAAGTGAAAAGGAAGCGCAGCCTTGATGGGTTTTCGTTCTGGTTCTAAACAGCCAGAAAAACATGTTGCCACAAGTATTGGATAAAGGTTCATAAAAATACTTATCTTCAGAAATCTCTACCAAGGGGGCATGCCTTGTCACTGGTGGGGGCACCTGCATAAGAGTTTTTTATTTATTTTTCTGGGCAGAGTAGACAAGATCAAGTATTGGCAGCTCCAGGGGCTTTAAATTTCATATATATATATATATATATGTAGTAATCCCGACCAAGCCGATGTGGAATGTACTGGGCAGTCGTGGTCGTGGGTGCGTGATGGGATTCCCGCACGGGAACAGCAAGGAACACAGGCAGGTCTAGATGGTAGCTCCAAGAGGTAGAGATAGACCACGGGCGCCGCGGATGCCCTAAGCCTACTCGTGGATAGAAGGGGGGTGTGAGATCCGACCGACCGTATAACGGCGTAACTCTGAAAACAACTACTTTGTCTCTTTTCTGGGCCCTTTTATATTGGATCCCCGCATTTGGCGGTGAGTCCTGATTGGCTCTTGTAATCATGCCACCTTCTTGGCGCCATTGGTTGTCGCCGTCTGGTCTACCTTTACCTCTTTGTTTATTTGTCACTTCCATTGTTACAAGGTCGATACATATTTTTATATAGATATGGGGTTATAATAAATATCAGAAGAAGGTTGTGAACTATCTAACTCAAAATATACTACAGAATGTGTCCCCGGTGATTAAGGTTTGGTTGGGGGAATGACATGTAATGAATGATGACCTAACAAACCTATTATAAAAAAATAAAAGAAATAATTTGTATACAAATTAGTTAAAATTATTATTAAGCTACAAGTTAAAAAGAGAAAGATGTTGTAATGGTGGTGTATCAATGAAATAAAAATCAAGGTTACAAAAATAAAAACGCACAAAATGAATGATAAAAGATTAAGAGAAAGTATATAATACAAAATGGTAAATATGATAAAATGAATCGTACAAGGAAAATAATATCTTATTGCATAAAAGATGAGAGGAAAAAAAATGAAGTTAGTTTATTGATTGAACGTATAATGTGACGCTAAGGTTGAAAAAGGGAAAGGGGGTATCTGAGCATGTTTCTGCAAAGTAGTATCCCAAGCATTCTGCAATGCAATACGAACTTGTTTAAGTGAGGCATTGTTTTCATTAACAGAAGGCCCAAGATATTCCGTCTGCATCATTAGCTCAGACAGTGAAAAGAGGTGGAAAGATTGATGGATGTAAAAGGGAGAGGTAGCGGTAAGAGGGATCCCTGTTGTCCATAATGATTGTGCCCGGTTGAATTATGAAAAAAAAGTGAAAATTTGAAAAAAATGGTGAATTGAAATGATGAGTCGGGCGATGAGAAAAAGAAAATAAAAAGATCGCGCTGGATATCCTGAACTCACTATTGGGAATGGTATAGCGAGGAAGGATTGTTCCAGTCGGATTAATCAATGAAAAAAAAATGTGCGGCGAACTGGAATCCCTTGGAAGGTAGTTGGAGGTTTGAAGGATGCGTAAAAGGAAAGGTGGGTGTAAGAGATTTATTGCTGTCAATTTTGATTGTGTCCGACTTGTGTGGTGAAAAGAAAAAGTTGAAAAATGAAAAAATGAGCCGGACGATGAGAAAAAAAATAAAAAGATCGCGCTGGATATCCTGAACTCACTATTGGGAATGGTATAGCGAGGAAGGAATGTTCCAGTCGGATTAATCAATGAAAAAAAAATGTCTGTCGAACAATAATCTCTTGATGGGTGTAAAAAGTTGGGAGGAAAGGTTCATGGGATAGAGTTAGAGGTTGTAAGGGAAGCGTCAAAAATAACATTTTGAAAATCTATTAAGAAAAATAAAATGATAAATGTTTTATCTGTTTAAGAAATAATATAAATATTGTTAGGTGTAGGTTTTTTAAAATGGTGCCTAAAATAGTTGAAGTTGTAAAATTCTAAGTCTAAACATGATGAAAAAAAAAGAAAGAAAATAAAAATATTAAAGGTAATAATATATAAAGGGTTGATTGGTAGTTGATGGCATTAATGTTGATGGTTAATAAACAAGATGATATTATCGATTAATATTGAAATATTTTATCTACATCTGTAAGTTAAAAAACAACGTCCAACACCACAAAACTAGTAAAACTGTTAGTCTATTTACAAATAAATGAGAGAAAAGTTAAAAGAAAACAAAAATATTCGTTCCTGAAAAAAGGGAAAATATTTACACACAATGTCTAGGTGTAGGTGCAAGACTACTTATGTCGTTCTAGTTTGGCCTACGGGGAGGCAATGTGGCCCTATGTCGCTTTGGTCCGGTCTGAGAAGTTGGTCGTTGCCAGATCTTCCCGATTATATTATGTGAGACCAGACGGGGAGCGATCTTGATCCCTAAAATGATGTCATTGTAGTGGAAGATAGGACTTTAGGTACGTGTAGTATGTAGTGCATGTCTTAGGCGCTAAAAAGATTGCAGAGCGTTTATACAGTTGGTCTGCAAAATTTCTAGGTGAGCCTACCCAAACGCCGGTTTGTTACGTTTGGGGAACATCATTTAAAATATTAACTTAACAGATCTTTTCTCCATGTAACATTATGTTACATATGGGGAAATGAGAGGCGACAAATTTGACAAAAAAAAAAAGAAAAAGAAAAGTTAAAACATTTTTGATTCCTAACAAGGGAGCCGGTAATGTAGTGTATGTTCGTATTAAATTGTACCCAAAAGCCCTATAATTGAATGATTGACAGGCAAGAGTGTTGAAGTAGGAAGGAATATCTCTGCCAATGGTGGATACAAAGGTCATTCCACCCTTTTAGAAGTAGGGAAGGAGAGACGAAGTAGAAAAAAAACTAGAGGGGAGTTCAGTGTGTCCTTTAGCTGGTTGTCGTTGGGATGAAGATTGGAATAGTGTCGTGGCGATGGACGCCATTTTGGGGATTTAATTGTCCTTTTAGGAGGCCAAGATGGCGTCTCCTTTGGTCTCATGTACAGGATCGATTTTAGAGATGGTGGGGACCTAAATTTTAAACGGGGTTGACAAAACGATAAACTATCCTATAACATTATAAAAAAATAAGATTTGCTATAAAATGGATTTTATATAATTTTCCTATCCGTTTTAATCTGGCAGGTTCCTTTGTTAGAAGGATATTAAATTTAATCTGTGTTAGAAATGTGAAATTTATAGAGTCGCTGTTTTCATCCCAAGTCGACCTTGACACGTGTACACAGTGCGGCGGCGCCACCTGATACCATGTGACGTCACTACCTACCCACCTACCCCTTCCTGCCAAGCTGCTGGCTGTTTACAACTGTCATTCTATCCCTCTTTTGATTTTCTCTAAACTTGTATAACCAATAAATCAATTGGCACTCTGCTTTAACGAGTGATTCGTTAATATTTCCAATAATCTGTAATATTGAAATCGTGGGTGTGAATAATTGGGAAAAGGTAGGCTATAAAAGAATTAATTAATTAACTAGTGTATAAATAAATGTGTTATGATCATGCGAAATGTGTTAATGGGATATGGGATATGCGAGAGGAATTAAAATTGATGTGAACAATGTGGAAAGGTGCGGAATAAAAATGTATATTTGAACAGGCGACAATCTAACGGGCAGGCGCCAAAGTGGCGCGAGAAAGTCGGTGTCGGGCGTTGTGTTTTGTTTTTGGGAGGACGGTAATATAATAGCTATTTATGTAACATGGATTGTTTGCCACTCAGTGGCGCCTGTGTACCAAATGTTTTTCTAATCGAGTTAATATTGCGAATACTTTTTTCTATTGGACTAAACAAGTTGGGACCTAAATGTCGGAAAGGATCTATTATTCTAGTTATTTTTAGGGGTTCTATAATTTGGGTGGTGAAATATAGAGGACCTCTTCATTATAATATTGTAATTTATTTACATGCACAGTATCGCTATCATTACCTGTACTCCTATTGGGTCTATTTATACGTACGACATTATCAGAAATTATTTCAGTAATTTTTATGGACCTGTAAAGTAGGGTACTAACTTACCGCTATTTGGATGATGATACGCCTTTACTAATACTAAATCTCCTGTATCAAAGTGTGGGTTCTTATGTTTGTTATCATATTTAATTTTCTCTTTGTCGTGCCTGTCATTTGTACGTTGTATTGCTAGTTTTCTACTTTCTATTATATTGGGGTAGGGGTTTATGTGGTTATTTAAGTCTGAGGGGATTATATTATACATAAGAAAGATAGGGATGTTATAGTATGGGGCGTCTTTATATTTATTAGTAACTATCTAAATTAACTTCGTCCACGAGGTTCTGGGATTCTCTAGGTGAAATAACCTTAGTTTCCCAGTAAGTTTTGCGTTAAGATTTCAGACAAATCGTTAGATTGGAGATTATTAGCGGTGATTAGGTTTAGAAAAATTATAAAATAATGAATTTACGAAATTTTTCTAAGAGAAAAGGTTATGGCATGGGTACAAAATTCGGTAGAGTGTTTCGAAAATAACAATTTAACACAGGCAGGAATGAAATGCAATGGGGTATGGAAATTTTATGGTATGATATTAGTTTTCGCATATTACATTTATAGTAGTATTTGTAATTGTGAGGAAAATGGGAGGCACATTTTGAGATGAGATAATTTAAAATTGATATTTATAAAAATACAAATCTAGGACTAGTTTTTTAAAACTTTTAAATATTGAGAAATATCAATTTGAATAGTAATAGGTCAAGTAAAATAAAGAGCGTAATAAATTTAATTACTAATACTATGGCCATAAATAAGGTATTTAAAAAAAAAACACAAATAAGTTTAGAAAATATGATTCAAGTAATTAAAATATAATATGATTTTTTATGTAAAATTGAAATTAATGAATTAAAATTTAAAAGTTGCTTAAAATAAAGTACAAATTGATAAATGAGGGTGTACAAGATTTATAATTTGAATTGAAATGTTATAAAAATTGCAAAATTTGATTTAAAATGATTACAGTGAAAATAAACATTAAATTTATGGAGAATCAAGTTGTTTTTTAAAAACTCACAGTTTTGAGGATTGTTCAGTCAGGAGACTTGGTCTTTAGTTGTTGTCCTGCTGATGGGGAAGACGTTCCAAGTAGAGCTCGTAGAAGCTTGTAACTTCTGTTGGGTGACGGCGGCATGTCGCCTTTGAGTAGCGCGCGGAGCCGGGCTTGCAGGGTGGCGTCATCTTGCGGTCCCTCGCTCGTCCGCTCGAGTTGCTTGCTGCGTAGGATCCGTCGAAAGGAGAGATGAGGGCTTCCTCCGCACGAGGCACGGCTATTCCCCGAATGGCGTCTGTTAGGCGGCTTACTAGGTCTTCGAAGTGGGGTTGCATGTTGGTGAGGGCATCCGCGAAGTGTTCGTCTCTGACCTCCGTCATCCTCTGCATGCTGTTGTCCCCAGTTATCCTGTCAACTTAAACGGGTTCTGTAGTAATCCCGACCAAGCCGATGTGGAATGTACTGGGCAGTCGTGGTCGTGGGTGCGTGATGGGATTCCCGCACGGGGACAGCAAGGAACAGAGGCAGGTCTAGATGGTAGCTCCAAGAGGTAGAGATAGACCACAGACGAAGGCAGTCGGACCACGGGCGCCGCGGATGCCCTAAGCTTACTCGTGGATAGAAGGGGGGTCTGAGATCCGACCGACCGTATAAAGGCGTCACTCTGAAAACAACTACTTTGTCTCTTTTCTGGGCCCTTTTATATTGGATCCACGCATTTGGCGGTGAGTCCTGATTGGCTCTTGTAATCACGCCACCTTCTTGGCGCCGTTGGTTGTCGCCGTCTGGTCTACCTTTACCTCTTTGTTTATTTGTCACTTCCATTGTTACAAGGTCGATACATATTTTTATATAGATATGGGGTTATAATAAATATCAGAAGAAGGTTGTGAACTATCAAACTCAAAATATACTACATATATATATATATATGTAATAATGTGTTGAGAGCCTGTCGACTAGCTGTAATATTATGTTGGGGTTTGGTAAGCCTGTTGTAGAACCTCGTCGACTCTCGCTATAAGTTGTGGCAACCGAGGGTCAAACCTGTAGTAACCGCGAGGGACAGTCAGGGGTGGAGAGTTTTCCAGTAGCCTCTCTGCACCTTGTAGGACCTTTAACAGTTCTCACAAAGTACAGGCAGTCGTGGTCGAGGCAGAGTGGAAACTTGGGAATGTCCACACACACAAAATGAAGAGACACAGTTGAAAGAAAGTTCCTTGAATAGATAAAAAGCGAGCCAAGAGCAAAGATGGAGATCGAGAAGATTCCTTACTGTTTTACATGGTCGATGAGTTGGTCTCTGGAGACGATAAGGGATGACGCTGACCGGGAACTGAACTAGAACTGCCTGCTGTTGCTAAGGCCGGTCTTATTTATACGACAGCTCTGACAAAGAGAATTGGGTCATGCACGTGTCGATGGACACCGGACACTGGCGACAGACTGTCGGGGTCCAATCTATCTTTAGAAGTCACATGTGATTCTCTCTCTGGCTCTTAACTCAGCTTTTAATCTATTACACAGCTTTTATTTATTCATCCTCAGTACATTACATATGGGGATACAAGGACACACGTCAATTATGCATATAATTAGTTATAGTTTATAATTAGTTCTATATACAACATGACAATCTTGTTATAAATTACATAATATAGGGTTATTGGTTTAAATTATCATAGATGGGCCCCGTGAGTGAAAGGGTTTATCCGGGTTTAAGCGGGTAAAGCCTCTCTAACACAGGTAAGTAATTAAAATTTCTTTTAATTAATTAAAACTGTGAGGGTAAAGGGCTATAACAAGATGTTTATTTGGCTATATCTGAAAATTATAAAAATAAAACTTATGTTTAATTTAAAAGTTATGATATTCATTATAAAAGAGAACTGTAGGTAAAACCTTTGTTTGCTAAAAAAAATAATGATGATGTTCTAAGAGATTGTTGGCGGGCGTTGGAAAGGGTTAGGGGTTGAAGAATATGCAATTGTAAGTGTTGCACAGACAATCAAATACTGAGATCCAGGTGCAAAGCGAGGATATAGACTTGTGCGTCTTCCTAGGCAATGTTTCACCTGCGATCCTGTATAAGGTTACAGTGCTTTGTCACAATTGTAGGGTTATTGGGTTGAAAAGTTGTTGAAGAAAAAGACTTAATATGATTGAAAGGGGTGGTAGAGCCATGCGATAAGTAGAATTGTTGGAGCGACAGTAGGTGGTCTGACTTGACTTGAAATCAAAGGTTAATTGTGGTCCGCTAGAGCTGAAAAAAAAAATTGAAAATTGAAAAAAGTGAACGCTTTGTGCAAGCGTTGGTGATGTGCTCTGCGGATGATTGAAATAAACTTTTGAAACGTGTTCAGACCAAAAAGTCGAGACTTGTACTTCTGGGGAACGGTGTTTTCAAAGAGTTTGTTGATTTACGTAATCAAAAGAAAAATTGTCAAGCAGTACTGTCGTTTCTAGCAATGGCTGAAATAGGTAGTGAGAAAGTATAGGGAATTAGTTAAAGAATATGATTGTTGAAAACGATTGTTGTAGATGCCCGATAGTTGATGATAAACATTGTCATATAATAAAGTTATTTAAACAAAAATATAGTGAATAAAAAGATAGAAATATGATTGCGGATAACAACAGTATAAGGGGGTAAAATCAAACATGTAATATACAAAAGACATAATAATGAATTAGCAAAATATAAAAGATATAATAATTAGAATTAGTAATATATAAAAGATATAATAATGAATTAGCAAAATATAAAAGATATAATAATTAGATAAATGTTAAGTAGTAACAAATGGAGCAAAAAAAATGTCTCTTTTGAAGAAAAGTTAAAAGAAAACAAAAAATATTCGTTCCTGAAAAAAAAGAAAGGAACATATTCACACAATGTCTAGGTGTAGGTCCAAGATTATTGGTGTCTTTAGTTTGACCTATGGGGAGGCAATGTGGCCCTATGTCGCTTTGGTCCGGTCTGAGAAGTTGGTCTTTGCCAGATCTTCCCGATTATATTATGTGAGACCAGACGGGGAGCGATCTTGATCCCTAAAAATGATGTAGTGTAGTGGAAGATGGGGACTTTGGATACATGAAGTGTATAGTGCATGTCTTAGGCGCTAAAAAGATTGCAGAGCGTTTTATGCGGTTTGGTCTGCAAAATTTTTAGGTGAGCCTACCCAAACGCCGGCTTGTTACGCTTGGGAAAAAATCATTTAAACTATTAATTTAACAGATCTTTTTTCCATGTAACATTGCGTTACCTATGGAGAAATGAGAGGTTAAATTCTTTTTTATTCCTAACGAATGAGCCGGTAATGTTGTGTTTGTTCGTATTAAAAACGTACCCAAAAGTCATATAATTGTATGCTTGACAGTGAAGAGTGTTGAAGATTGGAACATTGTCATGGCGATGGGCGCCATTTTGGGGTTTTAATTGTCTTTTTACGATGGTATAATATGGCGTCATATGATGTCATTTAAAGGATCGATAACCTTATAAAAATAAGATTTGCTATAAAAGGAATTTTATATAACTTTCCTATCCGTTTTAATCTGGTAGGTTATTTGGACACTAAAATCTAGCATTCTGCTGGGCCAAAGATACAGGCCTACTGCAATTGGAGGTGTCATGTTAACCTGACGCCGCTGCAACCGGTGTCCATTTCAGCTGGGTTGCTTGTTTTTGCTGGCGGTGCGATGAGTCATTCTGCTGGCTATGGGAAAATCTCTTTGCCTCCACTTGTTTCCTGACCTAATTGAAAATACTGGGATTTAAATGTAAAAAAGGCTGTGAGCTTGTAGGCGGTATAATTCGGAAATATTGTGTTTCAAAGATATCTGGAGTCAAATGATTGAATTCAATGAAATATACATCTTGAGGCAATCGCTGTGGGTGTTGAACGAATCGGGGCTGTGGAGGTGTTATGTACAACACATCCTCTGTGTAATATTTTAATTTATTGACATGTATGGTGTCACTATCTCTATTCAGGGGCTGATTTGGGCGATCAATTCGAACGACATTTGGTGAAATTATTTCAATTATTTTGTGGGGTCCAGTAAAATATGGTGCTAATTTACCTGTGTCGGGATGTCTGTAATTTTTTACCAAAACAAGATCATTCTCTTCGAAATGTGGTGTTCTGTGCTGCTTATCAAATGTTTCTTTATCTTTTTTATGTTTATTTTGAGTACGAGAGCTTGCTATCTCTCGAGCTATATTTATCTCGGGATATGGGTTAAGATGAGTTCTTAGATCTGGGGGGATAACATTGAACATTAAGTAGGTAGGTGGAAAACTTGTGACAGAATGGGGTGTGTTATTGTACGTCTGAGTGACGCGTTTAACAAGTTGAGTCCAGGAAGCTTTTGGATTTTCTAGATAAGCTAGTCTGAGTTTGCCTGTAATGGTCGCATTTAAGCGTTCTATTAAACCGTTTGCTTGTGGGTTATTGCTGGTAGTTAGTAGAGGTTGTATACCATGCATTATTAGAAATTTACGGAATTTTTCTGAGGTAAAAGCGGGCGCTCTGTCAGATAACAGACGTTTTGGAGATCCTTGCTGTAGTACAGTCTTGAGGGTTTGAATGTACGTTAGGGTACTGGTGGACTTCGATGGAAAGGTCCAAGCATATCGCGTTAAATGATCCACTATTACGTGTAGATAGGTCTTGGAGTGTCCATATTTCGAAAATCCAGCTATGGTATCTATAGAGATTAAGTCGAATGGTTGTTGAGGTGGTGGAATTTGTCCGAGGGCACCATAGGGTTTACCTTTGGGCCTTTTAATGATTTGGCAGGTGTGACACGACCTGACAAATTTTTCTATAGATTTAGAGATACCTTTCCAGTAGTACTGGGTAGTAATTATGCGGGTCATCTGAGAGATGCCTGGGTGGTTATACTTTTGGTGAACTTTGTTCATGAGAGAATGTTGCAGGGTTTCGGGAATTATTATTTTAGTTACACCTTTTCGGGTAATGGTATGTAAGCCGTTTGTATCAATGTTGAAGGGGGATGCTGTTGGTTGATGCTGTTTTATAATATCAGTACTGATAAATCCTACAAAGGGGTTTCTTGAGAGTAAATCTGCCTCATACTGTTGACTGCCTTTGATGTAGTGTATTTCGTAATTATAGGTAGATAGTCTCAGGCTCCATCTAAATAGTCGGCCTGACGGATTTTTTATAGTTTTAAGCCATTGTAAAGCTTGGTGGTCTGTGTATATGGTGAATTTTATACCGGTGAGGTATATTCGGAATTTGTCTACACTTTCGACGATGGCGAGGCACTCAAGTTCGGAAACGGTGTAGTTTCTCTCATGTGCCCTAAGGGCGCGGCTAAAATATTGCACAGGATGTATTTGTCCGTCTGGGTGTACCTGTTTGAGTATGCCGGCAATCCCTTGGGTGGATGCGTCGCAATAAAGGCGGCATGGTAAACCGACTTGATACAAGTGTAGTACTGGTTTACTGGTTAAACTCTCTTTGAGAGTGGTGAAAGCTTGTTGACAGTCTGTGTTCCAATTCCATTTTACATCCTTTTTAAGTAATTTATTTAAAGGTGCTCGTAAGCGGGCATAATCTGCTATAAACTTATTATAAACGTTTACTGCTCCTAAAAATGATTGTAGTGTTTTTTGATTGTTAGGTGTTTTTATGGCATTTATAGTATCAAGGTTGCGCGTCTGCGGTGCATAAGTACCTGCGGTAACAGTGTATCCTAAGAAATCTATTTTTGTTTTAAAAAATGAACATTTATTATAATTAAGTTTGATGTTTTCGTGTTGACACACTGTTAGAAATTGTTGTAGGTGTTGTAGATGATCCTCTAGGGTGTCAGAAAAAATAATGAAATCGTCGAAGTAATGGGTAACAAAATTTAGTTTATATTTTTGCATGACCTGGTTTATGGCACGATGGTATATCTGTGGTGAATTTTTAAATCCGTAAGGAAGTCTACAAAATTCGTACTGACTATCTAACGTCACGAAAGCTAGTAGATTACGTGAGTTAGGTTCTATTTCCACTTGCCAATATGCGGATGCTATATCTACAGAAGAGTAATATTTGGCTTTTGACAATTTATCAAGAATGGTTTCTATTAAGGGTAAAGGATGTACGTCTGGAGCGATGATTTCATTAAGTTTTCTGTAATCAATACAGAAACGCTTCGTTTGGTCACGTTTGGTAACAAGCGTTATGGGACTGGCATAAGGTGAAACTGACGGGGCAATGATTCCATATTGGAGCATTTGTTCTATTTGGGTTTGTATTTCTTGTTGGTCGTGTAGTGGCACTCTATATGGGCGTAATGCTATTATTTTATCTGTGGTGGTATTGATTTTTACCGGTGGTATGTTCAATTTGGGCACATTGTATTTATTAGTAGAGAACACTTGTGAGAATTCATATAGAATTCGGTGGAGTTCGTGTGGACAATGTTCTAACTGAGGGGCCGCATTAGAAGGTATAGAAATCTCAATATCATGGGTAGGAGATATAGGGGGTGAACATATAATTGGAGTAGAGTCCGCCACGTGTAAACAGGACTGGTGCGAGGGGAAAGTGGTAAACATATCAGTTTCCCTCGGTTGAGTGGAACATAAATCCTGTTTGCACTTGGTGAACTTATAGACATTCGTTGGGAGAGCATCATTATTTTGATAAATTTGGAGATTATTAAAATCTATAATTAATTTAAATATTTTAAGGGTATTAATAGATAAAATACCAAAAGGTAGTGAAGCTTCTACTATAAAAAATTTTAGTTTTTGGGTGAGGTTACCGATTTTAAGTTTTAAAAAAATATATCCAAGGGTATTTACATTGTGGGCTATTGCATTTATAGTTAAACTGTACTAATGGATAATAATTTTATATGGTAATCTATTTTCTATGGTTCTTAAAATATCTAAGTTAAGTAGGTTTATAGATGCTCCCGTGTCTATTAAAAAGGGCAAGTTTACATTTGGTGACAATTCAGTCCATATTATTAATTGTTCAACGAAAATAAGTTTCAGGTTTTCCTACCGTTGAGCTGCTCGCGGGGCTTGCAGAGTCGTCTTGGCTTGCAGCTTGGACTTGGGGAACATTGCTCGGAGGTGGGACCTTGGGCTGGGTGTGGGTACCACGTTTTGGTACAGTGGTTGTGTGTGGTCGGGCGCTGTAGACTGGGCGTGTTTGGTCCCGTGGGAACCGTTGTACACACTGGGAGTGCCAGTGCATGGCATTGCAATACTTGCAAGGCGAGGGGGGAGGTGTAACTGGGTATGTTACACGTGATGGCCGCTGGCTGTTGTACCGCGGTGGTGGGTTGTGGTAGGTGGGGTGTGGAGCCTTGTCTACTTGGCGCTGGTTCACTGCACTGGTGGCACACTGAGTTATTCTTGACACTAGGTCGAACCATTCCTTAATGGTGTTTGGCTGCACAGTTGCGACTAATCGCTGGTCTGCGACGGGTAGTCCGTCGGTCAGAGATTCAATTAAAATGTCGGCGGGTAGGTCGAGTTTCATACCCATAACAGTTTTGTTTTGGTAGTAGTCTTCTAGGGACATTTGGGGTGTCATTTTGATTGCCAAAAAGCGTGCAAACGACGCTTTTGTCGTTGCTGGGAATAAGTCTATCAATCTCTGGCGGGCTTCAATATAATATAACCTATCTAACCGTAGGCTTCGGAAATATTGGAGGGGCTTACCTTGTAGGTAGCAGGGTAATTTGCGTAGGCGATCTGTGTAGGTCAGTTCAGTTCGGTCTGCTTGGGCATCGAAGTTGTCGAAAAAGCTTTGGGCTTCAAAAGTACCATCGTATGGACTTACGTCTATCTCCTTAGGAGATCGGGCTACCAGTAACTTACTCAGGGCATCGGCGATCTGTGTCAGTGGGTCCGCGGAGGTATCTTGGGGCGGCGACGTTTCCTCCTCTTCCAATGTCGTTTCTTGTTTGGGGATAGTTTGTTCGGCTGTATCGTTGGACGGGTTGGTTTGCTCCTCCATCTTGCTTCTTGGCTCTTTTCTATCTGGACAGTCTTTACCTTCTTCGTTGTGGTCTCCTTCGTTGTGGGTATCCTGTCGACTAGCTGTAATAATGTGTTGAGAGCCTGTCGACTAGCTGTAATATTATGTTGGGGTTTGGTAAGCCTGTTGTAGAACCTCGTCGACTCTCGCTATAAGTTGTGGCAACCGAGGGTCAAACCTGTAGTAACCGCGAGGGACAGTCAGGGGTGGAGAGTTTTCCAGTAGCCTCTCTGCACCTTGTAGGACCTTTAACAGTTCTCACAAAGTACAGGCAGTCGTGGTCGAGGCAGAGTGGAAACTTGGGAATGTCCACACACACAAAACGAAGAGACACAGTTGAAAGAAAGTTCCTTGAATAGATAAAAAGCGAGCCAAGAGCAAAGATGGAGATCGAGAAGATTCCTTACTGTTTTACATGGTCGATGAGTTGGTCTCTGGAGACGATAAGGGATGACGCTGACCGGGAACTGAACTAGAACTGCCTGCTGTTGCTAAGGCCGGTCTTATTTATACGACAGCTCTGACAAAGAGAATTGGGTCATGCACGTGTCGATGGACACCGGACACTGGCGACAGACTTAGGGGTCCAATCTATCTTTAGAAGTCACATGTGATTCTCTCTCTGGCTCTTAACTCAGCTTTTAATCTATTACACAGCTTTTATTTATTCATCCTCAGTACATTACATATGGGGATACAAGGACACACGTCAATTATGCATATAATTAGTTATAGTTTATAATTAGTTCTATATACAACATGACAATCTTGTTATAAATTACATAATATAGGGTTATTGGTTTAAATTATCATATATATATATATTCACTTTGGGAAATGCCATATCAATTCAGCTCATATCACTTCTAACATATTAATAGTTAAGAACTCGGTCGCCACCATTTCGCTCGGCAATTTATCTAATGTCAAGGTCCCTATTTTCACCCTTGATTCGCTCAAAATGATTAAACCGTGATCTCGGCAAGAGCCATATTTTGCAGCTCTGGCAACGCCATATAGGTTTTGACACGCCCCTTTGCGAAGGCCAGATTTTACAGCCCTCGCGGCTTAACGTTTTTCAATGCGACATAAATTCTCCATGAACTGTGACAATAAAATTCCATCTGCAATTTGACGCGAACATTTTCATCGTTTTCTTTATACTCCAATCATTTCATCTCACCCCTATCGTGAAAATATGTTGCAGGTACGTTTTTAATTGGCGCTGTTAAATTCAAGCCGTTGCATATATTTGATTTCGCGGAGCAATTATATCAAGCGAAGAACGAGCAAAACTCTCAAAAGACAATTTGAAAATTATATTCCAATCGTTATAGGTGGTTGCTCGATAATGTTGTTGGGCCAGATTTTCCACAAAAATAAGACCCAACAATGATGTAAACATTTACATCATATATATATATACGCAGTGTCTTGCCGGAGTGTTTGGTGTCCAGATGGAAGTCCCACAACAATGGCCGACGGTGCTCTAAAGGTCAAGGCAGGGGAGGACGCAGCCCTGGACGTGTATCCCAAGACCTGCTGTAGAAAGATGACATCGGCCCTGTTTAAGTAGCCAGAAGCCAGATGCAGACAGAACCAGAGGAAGACCAGAAACCGGGAAGGCATTCAGTTGGAGATGACACATATGCCCTTAAGACCAGAAATCGGGAAGGCACTCAGCTGGAGACGACACCTATGCCTTTAAAGTCCAGAAAGGTGGAGATGACACACATGCCTTTAAGACCAGAATCGGGGAAGGTGAACAGCTGGAGATGACATCAGCCCTGCCCAAGTAGCCAGAAGCCCATTGCAGAGAGGTCCAGCGGAGGACATACAAACTATATATATATACGTATGTACATATGTGCATAATCCCAATCACCTTTTTTTTATGCAATATGAAACGCCCAAAATGGGTTATATTACCATTTCAAAAATTCCCTAAATTTATTTGTTTTTTATTCTAAAAATGAATAAAAGCCAATTACTGGCACATTCAGATAGAGTGGACATATTTCCTATTTTTAGAATTTCTTAAAGAAGAAATTATTATGTAAATTTCTCAGAGGGGCAAGCATGATAGATTTTATTTAATTTCATTACTAATCTAAATCATCTCTTGATAAGAAAGATAATTTAAATTTTCTTTAATATTTATTTTATTCTGAAATGAATAAAATCAACCACAAACATAGCTATATAAAATAGGTGTGTCTAGTTATTTAAATTTCTTGAAGATAAATTATTATAAATTTCTCATAGGATGAGCATATATATTTATTATTTCAAAAATTTCTCTTTTTAAAAAAAAAAATAATATTATTATTTTTTATTCCAAAATTTTCTCTTTTAAAAATAATAACAATATTATTTTTATAAATATTCTGAGAATATTTATGTATTACTCTGTAGGAAAATTTACGATTTTACCTTGAGGGCGCTGTTTGAAAATAAGGCAGTTCTTATCGAGTTCTCAGCGAGGCCGGATCGAGATCTTATCGGGGGAAGACGTCTCGGGCCATGAGGGTTGCCTAGGCAAGCTTTAAGATGGTATGTAGAGAAGATATTTGGTAAGTCCAATTAAAATTAATATCTTAAGGTATAGACCTAAAGAGATCCGTGTAGAAAGAATGGTTATAACCATTATAGATAGTAAATTTTCTTTTGGTAGATTCGACTATTTAAGATATATATAGTGAATAGAGATATGGGCCTTTATGTTCTCTTTTTTTTCTCTTAAATATTAGTCATTTTGATTGATCATTTTACCTAAATGGAGTAACTTGGTTGAATTACCAAATTATAGGTTCTCAGTCAAATTTTTATGGTGATTTTATAATTTACAAAAAGAAATAGGAAAATTTTTTTTAAGCCTACTAATGCTGCCTACTATAAAGAAAATATTTTGTGTACTTTCCACAGAGATGAATGAAATTTAATGTTTCGATATTTAACAAGGTGTGTTGGTATTATTCTATCCATAATTAACCACAAGTCACATGTATATCCCTGGTGTGTATCACATTTTCTGTGTGTATGTGTTAAAATTTTATCCACTGAGCTAGTCCGGATTAGAATAGAGACGTCCCCAAATGGGACGTAAGAAGAGATCTAACATTTGGCGCCCGCCGCGGAGCGAGTTACTGTTGAAAATTGCAAAGCAACTTTGCGAGAAGTAAACCCTACAACCTGAGATAAAAACACATGTCTCTACCACAATTTTACGTTAATCTTAAAATAAAAACGAGCGCCATATCTATGCACCTCATTATGTATTTTGCTGAGAAATCATTGGTACAAAGTAAAAGGATTACTATCACCACATATTTAATTTGAAATCTACGTCACACAGGACAAGCATGTCAACCTTTCCTTTTTTTTATTCTATTTTCTGTATAATTTCAAAGAGATGTTAATGTCTAATACGCCCATTTTAGTGTATTTTCATGTTTTAATACGAGCTTTGTTTTAATATCTAAAAATGCGTAGTAATGGTGTACAGTCGTTTTTGAGTCAATTTTTTTTTCTTATTTGTTCACGACGCCTTTACATATTTGTGCGCGTGTTATTCTGTACCTTTTTATTCAAAGTTGTCCTTCATCCACTTTAAAATACAATTTAATCCACTTTAGTGTATTTTTATGTTTTAGAGCGAACTGTGCAATATCCAAAATATACGCGTGTGTTATTTTGTACCTTTTATTCAAAGTTGTCCTTCATTCACTTTAAAAATACAATTTAGTCCACTTTAGTGTATTTTTCATGTTTTTGCTATATCCAATTTTTTTTTTGTGTGTATTTGGTGAGCGTCTTATTAGTGAAAAGAGTCACGCTTTGGTCTGCCTTTTTTTTCTCTTCTTTGAATATTGTTTTGGATGGTTCTTAAAACATTGGGACGCGAACTTAGGCCTAAAAATAACAATGCTTTCTCAAAAACCTGAGAATTTCCCACGAGTTCCAAATTTGGAGTCCTTAGGGACACATGTGTTCCCCCTCCTGCTAACACGTGTGCATGGGGGGTGGAGAAGAGAGGTATTTTTGGGGTGGACATGTGTCAAACAGATGTGGGCATTCCAAGGTGGGAGGTAGAAAACAACTAGGAGTTAGTTCACTGCCAGCAGCTGAGTTGAAAAGGTCAGTTTTTGCTACCCTTCCCGCTTTTGCGGGAAGACTTCACGTCTTAGATATTCCATCTTTTTTTTTTTGTTTTGTTTTTCACCATTACCTTCTGAATTGTAAGAAATCAATGCGGCTTATTTTATACCAAGGTTTAATAATTTTATTTTTCAATTATTTCCATCCAACAGAATTTCCACTCGATAAGTCTGAAGATATTTTTGAATTTGCTAAAATGTTCTCTTAGTTATCTCTTATCTTTACGATATTTAGCGTTATCAAAATACTAATTCGAAGCATTCATTTTCTTATCTAATTTAAAGGAGAAATGTGCATATGTCACGCGATTTATTTAATTTCATATATGCTCCTGATTATTTTTTTATTTTTTTTACTAATTAACTCCATACTGATTTTCTTTCTTTGTTTGATAGTACGATTGTTTATCTCTCTTATTTTTATTTTATCCTGAGAATGATTAGAAATCATTAGATTAAACGCAATTTCGCTAGCCATTATTAAGCGTAAGCTCCTCTTTTGTGACAGTTCGATTGTTTATTTTTTTATTTTCTTTTGTTCCTACGAACATAGTGTTCAGACTTAAGTGCCCGCTCCGATTTTCAATTGTAAGACGCGTTTAGTCATGCTTTCCCATACACCTCTATGTTAATTTGTTTTTTGTAACGATCATTTTTCTTTTATGTGTAACGGTCAACATAAATTCCCGGTAGTGTACACGAAATAAAACTGTTTTTTGATATTTTTTTTATTTTTGCTAACTTTATATGAATGAGCATATTCTTTTTAAGATTTAACCCCGATATTTTAGACAAGCGTATAGTTTGCTTGCTTCTTTAAGTCGTTGAATTTCACCATCCTTTCTATCCCAATATGGTATAATTTACAATATTTGCTTACAATGTCGGTACAACCACGATAAATTTTCAACATGGCGGATCAAGGACGCGTTTAGTCATGCTTTCTCATACACCTCTATGTTAATTTGTTTTATGTAACGATCATTTTTCTTTTATGTGTAACGGTCAATATAAATTCCCGGTAGTGTACACGAGATAAAACAGTATTTGATATTTTTTTAATTTTTGCTAACTTTATATGAATGTGCATTTCTTTTAAGATTTAACCCCCGATATTTTAGGCAAGCGTATAGTTTGCTTGCTTCTTTAAGTCGTTGAATTTCGCCATCCTCCTTATCCCAATATGGTATAATTTACAATACTTGCTTACATGTCGGTGCAACCACGGTAAAATTTCAAAATGGCGGTCGATGGACGCGTACAACGCCCGAATTTCAACTCATGTTACATCCAACTTTATGATTAATAATTAAATTCATTTAACGTCTACCTATCCACAGGGTTTTATTTATTTCATTTTCTTGTAATCCACTTATTATTTCAATTTTTTTTAACACGAAAGTGTGTACCTTCCAAGAACGAGTGTTTAATTCCGTTAGCTCTCTACTCGCTTTCCTTCTTAAAGCATTTAGATTATGAACTGGGACAACTGAATTCATATTATTTACTGGGCCTTTATTTCTTTGGCATTTGTGGGCATAATCCGCCCAATATTTAATTATATATTTAGATTTTGCAACATTTTTTTATTGCAAACATTTTGCATACCAGCATCATGATAACCCGATTTGTTTTTCCCTGTTAATAATCCTTCAAGTATAGAAGTTCAACACCTTTCCACATTTTTTTTTTTTTTTTGGGGTACAACCTACAATATAGGTATTTGCGTGATGGTACAGTCACGATAAAATCCAATATGACATAATTAAAACTTTACTTTTCCTATGAAAATTTCAACAATTCTGCCCACTCCCCTGAAGCACCTTTCCTAGAATAAAGACGAATAGAGACATCATTATCATCATCTAATTACAGTAAATAATTGCCAGCAGAAGGCCTAATCAGATTCCATGAAACTTAAGCCAGTCATATGTTTAGCCTGTTCCTTTAGTTATAATCCTGAACTATCATAATGTAAAGAAAGTGGAAGCAGATATCACTCTATATATTCAGTACAATAATTTTTCAAACTAGAAAACATACGAGACGATTTGAGTACTTGTTTCAACACTAATGGGAAAGGATTGCCTTGCCATGGTACATGTATGAGAATATATATCAACAAAAGTCATGGGAATTCTGATGGTGTGAATTTGTGCTTTTTTTAAATAATAAAACCCACCTCCCTTAGAGGAAACGAGTTAGACATCTCAATAGTGCAGATTCATTATATGGATTTACAGATTTCTTATATTCATCTTGATTTGTAGAGACAAGCTTTAATTATGCTCGTGAATCAGACATGTGGTTTCTCACTACGACAATAACGTGTCTTTGGCATGGTTTTTTTTTTTTTCGTGAAGGATCTGAACAGTCTAGATCCTGGAGTTAGAGTGGAAATCTAGATGAGGTGGCTTAATCCGCTCAACGCAGATAACTCCAGTGATTAATTAAGACAATTCTAACTAACAGGGTGATCAAAAGGCAGAACTTTAAGGAATTAGTCACGTCAAAGACAATGCTTGCGCGGGGGTCTAGGAGTAATGATGAAAAAGGATTACAGCGATCCAACTAATAACAGTTGAATAAATAAAATAAATGGATACCATATTGAATAATAATGCCAGTGGGAGCAGATTTTTTTTCGGGAACCATGCATGAGTTTGACGGGAAGCTGACACCTTAAAGTGACCTTTCTCATCGGGATTGATTGAAGTTGCTACTGATTAGGAGAAGTGTAGAGTGTCAGGCCAGTGTATTAAGAAGAAATTGAGAAGACAGTCGAACCAATAAAATTAACTAAGATACAAGATTAAGATTCCTACTTGGTTCCAGTTAATTTCAATTACCGCGATGAGACGGTGTTATAAGTCGGGGGAAAGTTGATTTGGTCGCATAAGGGATGGCCTCCTGGACGTGACAAAGATCACCATTGATATCTTATTGAATGCCGGACGGGATTCGCGTGTAACAGCCAATAAACCAAGTTTCACACTAAAGTACCTGGGTGGCAATGAGAGAGACGGCATAGTCTATATTCAACGATATACACTGGTAAAATGTACGATTCTTCCACATCAATGTTTTGACAACCACTTCATTCTGAAAGGAGCAACGAGTTCTAACCCTAATGTTAAGGTCCTTTGGAGCGGCATCTCCTGTTGCATAAAGTAAAGACGCAAGACAACAAATTTACCTAGATCATCTGTTACCAGATAAACGCTTATGACCTACTAGAGGGACTCCATGCATCAGCATGAACATGTCTTAGATGAACGACTTAATTCTATAAGCTACTACCCTGGGAGTTAAGAGTTGTCAACGATGTTAAGGACTTCCTTTATGGGACGTGAGGAACTGCATAGTCTGATTCAACCAGAACACAATATTTATAAGATCATACCAAGCTATAGTAACACCTAGAATCTACAATCCTGTAAAGCTTGCATAGATTCTTGTAGAGAATATTGTTCAGCAAAGTTGTAGGACAACTGACTTTTGTACATATATATCTCTAATTTCCATGATAGGGCTGCCCTATCTCGTTTGGTTGAAGACAATGCTAAAGAAGAGTGACTTATCAAATTCCCAATAACAACAGTCTGACCAGTCTAGACAGGATCTCTAAGATCGCCTAGATAAGCTTATCTCTTGAAAGGGGGAGAGACAAAGGGGGAGACAGAATAGGAGGAAATTTCATGCTTGCAAATAGAAGGGTAGGTCGTCCACTTTGATAAAAAGTGGCAGGGGAGGAGCAGATTCCCAGAAAGGACTCCCGAGATATCAAAGTAGACTAGAGAATATCGGGATTTGTTCCCGATGACGGGTTTCGAGGAGACTCAGAGGGATGAAAAGGCGATGAAATGTGTTAAGAGCGATGAAAGAGAGATGAAAGGGCGTTGAAATGTGTTGAAAGCGAAGGATAGAGATCTTAGGAAGGAAAAAAAGGAGGTGAGAAGTGTAGGAAAGTGTTGAAAGATGATGAAAGAGTGAGAAAGCGTTGAAAGGTGATGAGGAAGAGACAGAAAGATTATAAAAGTTGTTGAAAGGTGTTGAGAGGTGACGAAAAGGGTGGAAATCGAGATAGAAAGGTGTTAAAGGAGTGTTAAAATGGTGTTGAAAGAAAGAAATGTTAGAAAGACGTCGAAGCATGTCGAAAATCGACAGAAAGAATTGTAGAAAGATGCAGAAAGATGTTGAAAGAGAAAGAATTGAAGGAGGTTGATAAAGAGTTTGTAAATAGAAGATAAAGATTGATAGAAAGACGGTGGGAAGATGATAGAAGAAAGGGCATTCAATGTTTAAAGCGTAGCTGTTGACCGCACTATCGCCTCGATAGAACTATTTTGGCTCTTCACCACGTAGTGTTAATAGATAATTTGTTTTAGACTAGAGGCCAATATTTGTAAATAGTACATAATATGCACTGAGAGTTTGTGTAAGCTGATTTACCTAAATTTCAGCAACTGTATACACTAATTTATGTACATAGGTCTATATTAGTTATATTGTTAGGTTATATTAAATAACAAATATGTATTCTCCTTTTGAGAAGCCAGAATTTCCCTAAAGGGTTTTCAGTTTTTTTTTTTTTTTTGGCTACAATTTTTGTTTTAGTGTTGGTATATGATTTTAAAGAGTTACTCAGTTTCCTTTTTTTTAAACAACGCTTTGTTCTTTGTGATAGGCTGTGATTTAAAGAGTTTTCAGCTTTCTTTTATTTTTAAGCTACGAGTTTGTTTTAGTGTTGTAATGAATCTTAAAGTTTCAGTTTTCTTTTTATTTTAAGCTACATATTTGTCTTAAGTGTTAGGATGAATTTTAAGGAGTTTTTCAGTTTCTTTTATTTTAAGCCACAATGTGTGCTTTAGTCATAAATGATCATTGTAAAGGGTTTCAGTTTCTTTCAGTTTTTCTTTTTTTTAAGGCTACCACCTAGTGTTTGTGTATCTTTGTAAAGAGTTTCACAACCTTGTTTTAGTGTTAGTATGTCATCTTTAAAAGGTTGTCACAACCTGTTTTAGTGTTTGTGTATCATTGTAAAGGGTTTCACAACCTTGTTTTAATATTAGTTCATCGTTGAAAGGAGTTTTCACAACCTTGTTAAGATGTAATTTAAAGAGTTTTTCAGTTTTTTTTTTTTTTTTGATACAAGATTGTTTTAGTGTCATAGTGAACTTTAAAGGTTTTTCAGTTTTCTTTTATTTTTAGTTACAATATGTGCTTTAGTGCTAAAGGATCATTATAAAGAGTTTCACAATCTTGTTTTAATGTTTGTATGTCATCTTTAAAAAGTTGTCACAACCTGTTTTAGTGCTTATGTGTCATTGTAAAGAGTTTCACAACCGTGTTTTTAATGTTGGTCCATCGTTGAAAGGGGTTTTCACAACCTTGTTTTAGTGTTGGTATATCATTTTTTGGGTTGTCACAACCTTGTCTTTGTGTAGTATATCATTTAAAGAGTTTCACAACCGTGTTTTAATGTTAGTCCATCGTTGAAAGGAGTTTTCACACCTGTTTTAATGATAGTTCATCGTTGAAAGGAGTTTTCACAACCTTATTTTAGTGTTAGGATGTCATCAATGATGAAGATCACTGGGTACATCCAACGTATCCTATATATTCTCCTAGGCCTGTAGAACCAGAGGAACCACAAGAGACGGCAATCTTAAGAAATCCGCCAGAGGTAGTGAATAGGGCAATTGGTGGCAATGTCGGCGGCCCTGAGATACGCCGTTCGACCAGGGTCAAGAAGCCCACTGGGTGTAAATCATGCCCAGGCTGCCAATAAGTAAATCTATAGAATGTGTACTGAATTTAGTCAAGTTTTGATCATGGTATGAAGTATTAGGAAGTGATTTTAAAGGCCTTAAAATATGGTCTTAAAGGGATTTCAGTTTTTTTTTCTCTGCAACCTTGGTTTTAGATTTGTTTAAATGTCATCGTAAAGGGGTTTTCAGTTTTTTTTTCTACATTGAGCTTTAATGTTAGAAAGTGAACCTAGGGGTTTTCAGTTTTTTTTTTCTTTGTGTTTATTAAAGCTACAATCCTGTATTAAAAGCAGGTTGTGATTTAAGACTTAAAGGTTCAACAGTTTATTTTGTTTTGATTTTTTTAAGGTTCTGAACAGTGGTTCAACTTTAAGAATAACAAAGGAACTTAGACGCACTAGATATCTGCTGTGCTTGTAATATATTCTCTATAAGCTGGCTCGGAATATGCGCTGGGTTAAAACTTGACACCCTCTAACTCCTTATGTCCAGGACGCAGCCCAAGAAGAATTTCTAATGAGAGTGTGTAAGGCAGTTGTGGTCTAAGAGTTGATATGTTAGGATAACAAGTGATCCCTGTTGTTAAACTCCAAAGCAGGATGGGTATTGAAAGCCCTACGATCCCAAAGGAAGGGGTTTAGCTGAATAGCAGGGAAGGGAAGACGCCAATAACCTTATATAGGAAGTAGGGTTGGCAAACACTTGTAGATCTATCATATTTGGCAAATGAGGTAAATGCTTGAGATTCAATTCGCTCCAATTTAAGTGCTAGTTTTGATGATTCGTTTTGTTTAGACACCACGTGTCAAGATAAGAAGAAGAATTTCAAACTATTGGACGCACACTTTTAAAGATAGGTTAGATTTCAGCATTTGATTGTTAACAATCAATTTTTTTTTTAAATTTGTTCAAGTATAGATAATATTTATATATGTATAGATAATTGATATATAGAGTTTGTATGAGGCATTTTCTTTTATTTGAGTAAATCAGGGCTTCAGTCCCTGATCTGTTTTAACTTATTAATTTTATTTGATTTCACATTTGTCCTGGAAGATTTATTACTATTAAGGCATATTGATAATGATATTTTATAGTATTTTGGTTTTTATGATAGAGTCTAACTTTAGTTTGAATGCGATCGCGAATGTAATGAATGAATGCAATGATCAATGAATGAGGCCACAAAGTTAAAGTTTATTATACTGTTAATCCAAAGGTACTTTAGAATAGGGTTAGGGAACTTAATAGGTTCGATTTTAATTTTTGATTTCTTTATTTGCTAGGATCAATAACCTCACAGGACTGTACAACTCTACTGATAGGAAGGTATTCGCTCCATTTGTTAGGCCTCCTTTTTAAAGGAGTATAGGTATGATTTCTTTTATTAGGGTAATCAATTACTCTATTTCATTATATCAACTTGAATTTTAAGAGTCGTAGATAATGATCATGTCTCGATTCTCAGACTGGAAGATTGTGGGAGGTTATGATCAGACCAGAAAGCCCACAAAACTTCTCCTTTTTAGAGGGAACGGAGAGGTATCAGGTGAACTTTGTGCTAGGTGGGGGATTTAGTTGCCGATGTCGCAAGCTAAGTGTACAGCGACAAACCTCGGATAACCGATCTGACATCGTAGTTTACAACGCTTTAAGCGTGGCTGAGATGAGGGTGATTCAGACGGGAGGTTGGGAAGGATCGGCACGTTGAAAGCTCTTCTATATATTGCGCAGCTTGGAACCAATCCTCTATGGACAAAAACTTGGAACATGTGGTGGGAAAACAGAGTCCCTATAACTCCTTGTCCCTAAGTCAAAGTCTAAAGGGGGTTTCTAATGAGAGTTAACAATGGGAGCGTGTAAGAGACAAGTAACGATTAGACGAGGCGATTCCGTCTACAGATTTTAGGTACCAGTTAGCAAAGTGACAGATGGACTGTCCAGATTCTTTGCGTTTTATATCGCCCCAGGCTAGCAAAAGTTAATCACCTAATTAAAGACTGTGGTCTACCATACGTTTAGTTAGAACGAGTTCAAGTCTAAATACCAGTTAGTAAGTATAATTTTTTTTTTCACGAGAATAACTCGTTCTATGTTAAGATAAATTTTAAATTAGTAGGACACCTAAATGAACCTTTGAAGCAGATTGCCAGAACAAGCCAATATAGTGTTCCAGACTTGAGAAGGAAGAATTTTTTTTAAGGGAAGATTGAATATCAATTTTTGTTTTGGCTGTAAAATGGCCCAGAGCAATGAGTTTATTTTATTTCATTTTTGGACAAAGAGTCAAATTTTCAGGGAGATATTAAGAACTCAAGTGGGAAGATATATCATAAGGTATAAGTTAGACCTAGGTTGTTAATCATCATAATTTATTTCAGGGTTAATTTAAGTATTTTTATTAAAGTGGATTTGTTGGTCAAAAATATGAGTACACATTCTATAGATAAGCTAAACAATGTATAGTAGAGGTTAACAACAATGTTCAGCTAAGAACAAAGATAGGAGAGATTGCCACCACAGATAAGGTAATTTGGAAATAATCTGGTTTAGAGACGTATTGACTACCAAGATTTCCTTTACTATATATTTTCTTTTGGATTAAGAGAGGCGGGAACACGCCAGACAAACACTCTCAGTAACGAGTTGGTAAGAACAAGCTTTTAAGGTATTACATATAAATTTTGAAATACTAGCGAAATGACCAAGATCCTCAGTGCATATTGTTACATCATGATTAATGGCGTATTTCTTATATTATTTTTAATATATTTGAAATTTAAATTATATATTTATTTATTTATTTTTATATAAAATATTCTATAATATTTATTTAAAACACAGATTATTTAGATTATCATCATTTGTATTTAGGTACACGTGTGACTTCACTGCTCTCTTTGATGTGAGAAAAGAAATAAAGGATTCTGGAGGCTACTTAAAGTAGACTTATCTCATTATTCCCTTATATAAATTTGTAGGATGGTTGAAACACGCTCTGGTAAGATGCAAGACCCAGCACAGGAGAGGATCATGGCTGAAGAGTCTGCCAAGCCGCAGCCCAGTGCAACAATTGGTAGAGATGCTAGTTCCGACCCAGTTGTCCTGAATCCCAACATCGACATCCCCAAGTATGATGGAACGGAAGACCCTCGCCCATGGATTGAATCTCTTGAAGAAATTGGCTTCCTGTACCATTGGGCAGACTACATTATCTCTCGTTATGCCGCCATGAACATGTCGGGAAGCGCTAAAACCTGGTTGAATTTACACAAAGCTAGTTTCACGAGCTGGGAAAATATTAAAATCCGCCTCATTCAGGATTTTTCTTTGGACGCGAATAAAGAAGAACTTAGAATGAAGCTCAACAGAATGCAACACTGGAATGAACCAGCAATCAGGTTCGCGGAAGACATTCTAGTGTTGTGCAACAAGGTTGACCCCGCAATGGAAGAAGAAACAAAAATTGAACATGTTATTGGAGGACTGAAAAAAGAGTACTCATTCGCGCTCTACCTGAACCCTCCTAAAACGACCGATGACCTTCTTGTCGTGTGCAAGAAAATTGATTCTTTTGAAAAGAAGTATCGGGAACGTGTGGAGAAATCCAGAAACCTATATAACGGTCCACGCTATTTTAGACCCCAACAACAATCGAGGTACGTGCCGCCGACTGCCGCACGAAACTACCAGACCACTTCCAGGCCCCAAGCCCCTGTTTCCAATAATTACAAGAACGACTCCCCTCCTACTCCCAGACAGTATCGAAACAACTTTCCCCAGCCCTCTACCCCTAGACGTCCTTATAATCCTAACTTTGTGCCGAAACCAAACCTTCAGAGAAACACCTACAATAAAAGCCAAGAGGTGAGCAAAAATAGGACGGAAGATGGAAGACCAATCTGCTTTAAATGTAACAAGCCAGGGCACGTGGCCCGTTATTGTAGGGTCAAGTTTATAAGAATCCTAGAAGAGGATCCAGCAGATACCCAAGAGAAGGTCGAAGAGAAATGCCAAATGAATGAAATATCAGAGAAATCAGGACCTCGGCTTTATGCTGATGTATGTCATAGCACACAGACAAATATTCCTACCCGGAATAGATATTCCGTGTTGGAAGATTTAAACTAAGCGTCGCGCCTGAATCTGTCAATCAAAGCAAGTCGACCATAAACGGAATCAAGAAGTTAGACCCTAAATACAATTTAAAAATTAATGTGGACAAGATAGGGACTTTTGAAGCTTTGGTTGATACAGGTGCTGACCTCTCAGTGGTCGACCTCAGAACGGCCCTCGATACAGGCCATTGTATAAGTAAACTCGCAAAAATTTGTGCAGGACCCGATGGAAAAAATTGGACATGGTAGGTAGTATATTTTTAAATATAAAAATTGATGACGAAACCTTATCACACAACTTTGTGATATTGAAAACGCATTTACGGACATTAATTCTTGGGAGAGATTTCCTTAAGAAAATGAACGCAAAAATAGATTGTAAGCAAGAAACTATAAAATACGATTTGACGAATAATCATGACGAAATCAATTTTGAAATGTTGAAAATAAAGAGTGCCAAGGATTCCATTGTACCGGAATGTTCCATTAAATTGATCAAGGCATTGGTAGAAACAGAGGATGGGGAATATATTATCGAGGAGAGCAGCAAAATGTTTCAAACAAATGGACTTCGTCTAGCAAGAAGCTTGATCAATGTTATAAATAGGGAAACACACATCTGGATAACTAATCCGTATCCTCGACCGTTAAAAATAATGAAAAACCAAACATTGGCTTTTGGAAGTAGTCCAGCGAAAATAAATGTGAGTCGAGAAAGAGAGGTAGAAGAGAACGAAGAACCTAGATTCCAAATAAACGAAAATCTTTCACCAAAGGAACAGAAGGAGTTAAAACAAGTTTTAGAAAGGTATGGAGATCTTTTTTCGTCGAGATTAGGGAGAACCAATTTGGCAAAACATCGGATAGACACAGAAGACGCGAAGCCAATTAAATACAAGCCTTACCGGGTAAGTGCTAAAGAACGAGATATTATAAAAGAGCAAATTGACGAGATGCTTACAGAAGGCATAATTAGGCCATCTTCTAGCCCCTGGTCTTTTCCAGTAATATTGGTTAAGAAGCGAGATGGTAAATACAGATTTTGTGTGGACTACAGAAAACTGAATAATGTGACAGTAAAAGATGTCTATCCGATCCCTAGAATAGACGAAGTTATGGATACTCTCCAAGGATCTACACACTTCTCAGCAATAGACCTCAGATCTGGATATTGGCAAGTTGAAGTCGAAGAAAGAGACAAAGAGAAAACAGCTTTCACTACAGCGCATGGATTATATGAATTCAACGTGATGCCTTTTGGACTTTGTAACGCGCCTGCTACCTTTGAGAGAAATATGGAGAATATGCTTGGAAATCTGAGATGGCAAATTTGTTTGTGTTATCTGGATGATGTTATCATATATTGCCCGGATTTTCCAACGCACCTCAAAAGACTTGAAGCTGTTTTTAGATGTTTTCGTGAATCTAATTTAAGGTTAAACGACAAAAAATGCAGATTTGCTTTTGAAGAATTGGAGATTCTCGGCTATATAACGAGCAAACATGGTATAAAACCCGCGGAACATAACATCAAAGCTGTCAGAAATTTTCCTCGGCCCAAAAAGGTCAAAGAAGTACAATCCTTTTTGGGAATGTGTTCATATTATAGAAAATTTATCAAAGACTTCTCAAAAATTGCTGACCCTTTGACCAACCTTATAAAAAAAGTGTATCATTTACCTTGACAGAAAGACAAGAGGAAGCGTTTCAAACCCTAAAAACAGCACTATTAAGTCCACCAATTTTAGGTCACTTCAATCCAAATGCACCTACTTATGTTCATACTGATGCGTCCAACATCGGCATAGGTGCAACACTTGTCCAAGACATCGGTGGTGAAGAGAAGGTGATCTCATATTTGAGTCGTACCCTAAGTAAAGCGGAGCAAAATTATTCAACCACTGAAAAAGAATGTCTGGCCGTTGTCTGGTCAATGTCAAAATTACGACCCTACCTTTATGGAAGACACTTTAAAATAGTAACAGACCATCACGCCTTATGCTGGCTCAAAAACCTGAAGGATCCAACAGGTCGATTGGCAAGATGGGCATTGAAAATTCAAGAATATGACTTCGATATAATACATAAATCAGGAAAGAAGCATCTGGACGCCGATGGCTTATCTAGGGGACCCTTACCAGAAACTGATTGGGATGAGGATTTTGAAAGGCTATTTTAAATCAAATAACAGACGAAGAGGATAAGTTTATCGAAGGTGTTAAGAAAAACCTTAATGGAAGCAGGCGATCAATTGCGCAAAACTTTAAAGTAGAAGATGGATGCCTCTTTAAGAAAAACCCGAACCCTGAAGGCAGGGCGTGGTTGCTTGTGGTTCCAGAGAAGAAAAAGAGAGAAATTATGAAAGAATATCACAATCATATGTCGAATGGCCATCTAGGTGTCGCCAGAACCATGTACCGAATAAAAAGTAAATACTTTTGGCCATCCATGCTAAAGGATGTCTCAGAGTTTGTTAAGACGTGTCACCTTTGCCAAAGTAGAAAAGGCTCAAACCAATTACCTTCAGGACTACTACAGCCCATTCCCCCAGCCAACTTTCCTTTCGGAAGAATTGGAATTGACTTTGTTGGTCCATTGCCATCTACGAAAAACAGGAAAAAATGGATAATCGTGCTGACGGACTACTACACTAGATATGCAGAAACAAAAGCAGTCTCGGAAGCAACAGTGAAAGAAGTTTCAAAATTTCTAGTAGAGGATATTTTTCTCCGGCACGGAGCCCCACAATATCTTATTAGTGACAGAGGCTCTCAATTTACCAGTAATTTAATGAAAGAGGTGATGAAAACGTGCAAGATTAAACATTGCTTCACAACGAGCTATCATCCCCAGACTAATGGATTGACAGAGCGGTTAAATAGAACATTGATCAATATGCTCAGTATGTATGTGAACACTGATCAGAAGAATTGGGACGAAATACTTCCATTCATCACTCACGCTTACAATACTACAATTCAGGAAACCACAGGATATTCTCCCATTTTCCTGATGTTTGGAAGAGAACCCACGTCTCTTTTGGACGACAGGAATATCTCGGTGGACATTGACAAGGATGATTATGATGAATACATAAAACATCACTTAGACAAAATAAACAGAACAAGAAAATTAGTTATTAACAACACAATAAAGACTCAAGAAAGAATGAAAAAGAACTATGACAAGAAACACATGGAAAGAAGCTACGAACCAGGAGAATTAGTAGCAGTTTGGACACCAATTAGGAAAATAGGAAAGTGTGAGAAACTACTGAGAAAATATTTTGGCCCATATAGAATATTAAAGAAGCTGTCCAACGTAAATTACTTAATTGAACCAAAAGATAATCCTGGCCAAGACCCATTGATTGTCCATGTCTCAAGAATCAAACCCTATTTTGAAAGAATTGATGAGGTCAATCACGAGGACGTGACGACCTCTGGAGAGGGGGAAGTGTTACATCATGATTAATGGCGTATTTCTTATATTATTTTTAATATATTTGAAATTTAAATTATATATTTATTTATTTATTTTTATATAAAATATTCTATGATATTTATTTAAAACACAGATTATTTAGATTATCATCATTTGTATTTAGGTACACGTGTGACTTCACTGCTCTCTTTGATGTGAGAAAAGAAATAAAGGATTCTGGAGGCTACTTAAAGTAGACTTATCTCATTATTCCCTTATATAAATTTGTAGGATGGTTGAAACACGCTCTGGTAAGATGCAAGACCCAGCACAGGAGAGGATCATGGCTGAAGAGTCTGCCAAGCCGCAGCCCAGTGCAACAATATCTATTCGTTTGTTATTATTATATGCCCATTATTATCATTTACCATGTATCATTCCTTTTATTATGTTCATGTATATTTGTATATATAGAAAGCGCGGTTCGGATTATAGATGTGTGACATTTTGGTAGCAGCATTGTTACCATCTTCAGACAAAATTCACTAAACAAGTTTTAACCATAGGATATATATATATTTTGTTTATTTATCATAATATATCCCCCATATCAATGTTATTTCCTTCCCATATATCATATTCTCCAAGAAGTTTGGCATATTTATTATACAGAGGTAATATTTACTCATTTAATGTATCATCCACCATGCTTACCCTTTTCTCTAATTATCTGCATGTATATTCATAAATAGATAAGGTATAATTTGAGCTATAGACTAAAAATAAGATAACGAGACCGATTCCAGAATAAATAATTAATATGTGTGACATTTTGGTAACAGCGTTGTTACCATCTTCGGACAAATGTACCGAATGAAGAATTTAATCACAGTTTATATATTCATTTGTTTACCATCGTATATCCTATATATATATCAAGTCATTCCCTTTCTACTTATAATAAATATCCATTTTAAAATTTTGTTATTTAACATTGCGTATATCTACATTGCTCCATTTTGGCATACATCGTATCCGTGCAACTTTGATATGTATATTCACTCCCCACGTTTCTGTTTGCCCCATTATTAACGTTATTTGATAGGAGCTGCAATTTTAGTTTTTTTTTTTTTATTATCTTATGTGACCGTGTATAGTCATTCCTTTGCTTTCATATGTATAATATAGAGTTAATAAAGTTTTTTTTTTATATTTTAGATGTGTTTTAGGAATTGGGCATATCTACATTTTACACGCACAATTCCTTGGCGCCCGTAATTATTATGTTTATCCAGGACGGTCTAAGGATCTGAAGTCGCAGAGCCCATCTTGCGAGACGTCCAGAAGGGTCTTTCAAATTCGCTAACCAGCACAAAGAATGGTGGTCGGTCACAACAGAAAAAGGGCGCCCAAACAAGTAAGGTCGAAATTTGCTGATTGACCAGACCACTGCCAAACACTCCTTTTCCGTTGTTGAATAGTTTTCTCCGATTTGGACAGTGTTCGGGATGCATATGCAATTGGCTGTTCACACCCATCCCTTAGCTGTACCAAAACAGAACCAATACCAAAGCCACTCGCATCGGTATGGACGTAAATTGGCGCGGCCTCATCGAAATGGCCCAATACAGGTTCAGAAGTCAATGCCGATTTTAAATTATTAAACGAATCTTCTTGTCTGTCATTCCAACTGAATTGTTTTCCTATCTTTAGTAATTCGTTCAGCGGCCCTGTTATGTCAGCAAAGCTCTTGATGAATCGGCGATAGTAGGAACAGAGACCCAAAAGGCTTCTGACTTCGGATACATTCTTTGGTCTTGGAAAATTCCTCACTGCTTCTACTTTGTCTGGGTCCGGATAAATCCCATCTCCATCTATTAAGTGACCCAAAACCTTCATACGTCTAGATCCAAAATGACATTTTTCCAAATTAAATGTGAGACCTGCTTTTGAAAGACAGTTCAGCACCATTTCCAATCGCAGTATATGCTCTTCCATTGTTTTAGAAAACACTATGATGTCATCCAGATACCAGAGACAGATGTTCCACTTAAGTCCACGTAGAAGGTTGTCCATTATTCTTTCAAAGGTCGCGGGGGCATTACACAACCCGAAGGGCATCACTTTAAATTCGAAGAGGCCGTCTGGGGTTACGAAAGCAGTCTTTTCACGGTCAGCTTCATCGACTTCGATCTGCCAATACCCTGATTTCAAGTCCATGGTAGAGAATACAGAAGCTCCCTTTAAAGAGTCGAGGGTGTCGTCAATTCTGGGTAACGGATATACCATTTTCTGGTTATTTTATTTAGGCGGCGGTAGTCCACGCAGAACCTCCAGGTTCCATCCTTTTTCTTAACTAAAACGACAGGAGATGACCAGGGACTATCCGATGGTTTTACTATTCCTGATTTGAGCATCTTGTCCACTTCTGTTTGAATAACGCCCCTTTCATAAGGCGACACTCGATAGGGTCGTTGCCTAATAGGAGCATGATCTCCTGTGTCAATGCGATGTTTAACGTCCAAAGATGTTCTTTTTTGGACCTGCCTTCTGGAGCTCAAATACGCCTATGAACCTCCTAAGGACATCAAGTAGTCGGTTCCTGTCTTCATGGGATAGGTCAGTATCCATAAGAGACACAAGCCTATCCAAGTCTCCAGTGTTTTGTGTGCTGCACTTGTCTTCTTTCTGGTTAAGATAACCGTCGTCTCCATCCAAGCAGCATACATAGCTGTTGTCTGTAATAGATAATTCAGCCACTTTCATACCTTCAGGGATGATCTTAGCATTGTTAGTCCCATTCACCATCCAAACCTTGCCCCTTCCGTGGTTGAGACTAACAATAGAGGCAGGAATAACTATTTCCTTTTCCAACGTTAGACCCTTAGAACACGTAATGGCAACTTCCTGAACTCCCGGGACGTCGCTACAGACAACCGTTATCTGTTTGATTGAGTTAGGTGGAATAATGTTATCCTTCAAGGTATGAAAGGTGTCCACTGGATGGGGTTCCTCTTTCATCGGGGCGTCCTTCAGGTAGAGTTCATCGTGCTCGCAGTTAATCTCAGCCTGAGTTAGTTTGAGAAAATCCCAACCAAGGATCACACAATGACTGCACTGTGAGAGTACAAGGAACTCGAATGGTTGGGTTAGTTCATTTACTTTAATTCTTAAGACACACTTTCCTAAAGCCCTGACGCATTTGGAGTTAGCTACCCTTATAATTGGTCCTTTACTCGATAGCATAGGGGTTCTTATGCGGCAACGGAAATCTTCTGATATAACTGAATAGTCAGCTCAAGAGTCCACCAAGGCTAGTACTTCAGTTCCATTTATAGTCAGTGCTGTAGTGGAGGGTATACGGGGGTATACGCCGTATACCCTATGCTTTTAAAATTTAGATAGCGTATACCTAGTGGTTTTACTTAAAAATAGCGTATACCCTATGATTTTGTTCAAATTTTTTATTAAAAATTTATTATTTTCTTTCTTTGTAATAGTAAAAAAAATGATGATAAAAATTGTACTGAAAAATTGCAAAAAATTTTCAAATTAACAATTCACACAAAATATTTCATTCATTTAGTAAAAATTTCTTGGGAAAAATATATCAACTATATTCAAATTAATAATCAAACAAGCCTCCTTTAACGAAAAACGGAAAACGAATATAACCGAACCTTTAATTTTTGAAAATGGTAATTTTGTTTAAAACCACAATGAAATGAAAACTTTAAACTTTCCTAATATTTAAAAGTTATTATGTTTGCTTAATAGAAAATATGTTAAAAAATTAAAGTTTAAATAAAAATAAAGTTATATTTTCTGATGTTAAAATCATTTACAAAAAAAAAAGTAAAAACGACTTCTTCAAGATAGATGTTCTCTTATTACCAATGCTGTATTTATCCAGCAGTGATGTAATCTAATACATAAACAATTTGGTTTTCGATTTAAAACGATTTTCTTCTAATTCTATACAATTGAAAATATATTTGAATTTTATCAAATACTCTTCTTTAACTAAAGTTGCTATGGTAACCATGCTAAACTACGTTATTGTGGACGTTAATTTTGCATATTCTTTAGTTTATTTGAAGTTAGCAAAAGCTGTTGACAAAATAACATTGATTTTCAAAAAAATATAATTAATTAATATAATTAATATTATTAATAAAATAAATAAAATATGATTTTTATATCTCAGGATTTTATGTAAAGTTATTTAATAGACAAATCATTATTCGAACATAGAAAACAATAAAAATATTGAAAATAATATTTGATTTATTTAGGTTTTAAAAGTGGGTAAATTTTACCCACCGCGACCTTTCAAGGTATAAAAGAGGGCGCGACCGCTGCCGGGTTAAGTAAGTTTATTGATACTGGCTTAAAAGCTTATATAAATTGTTTTTAATTGTTGATGAAAAGTTGGTGTTTGTTTTTTAAAAAAATAAATAAATAAAGATTTTATTCAAAACAAATCGATTAAGTAGTATCTAAATTTTGTTAATGTTAAAATAAGTGAAATTTCAATTTTCTGTACTTAAACTCTAGCTTTCGAAAATAACTCTTCTGTTTAATTATGGACCGCTGGTTGAAGACAGGAAATTTATGTACTAAAAGAAGTTTGGAGGTAGAAGAAGATGCAGAAAAGAATGAACTAGAAGAAGCTGTTAAAAGAAATAAAAACACTGTTGGTACATCAAATGCAAGTACTATCTCAAAAAGAGCTGATATATTGATCAATAGTTCACCAGAGAAAATGAATGACCAGGATTCCAAATTTGAAGTTTGGAATGATTCCCAATATATTCAATTTAAGGAAAAGTATCCATGGCTTTCAATTTCCAAAGGTAGACTCGGATGTAACATTTGCGCAAGTGTTAAAACTTTAGGGGCTGCAAAAAGTGAAAGAATTCATATTTCACCAGAATGGAGTAACTACCTAATAGAAGCAGCAGGAAAAGATCGGGCAAGCAAATTATCAAACATTCGAATGAAAATTAAAAAGCATTGTGAGTCTGAAGCTCATAAAATAGCTGAGAATATTAAGAAAGACAGAAAAAAAATAAATTAGAAGAATATGCTAACAATATGAACATTGAAGTAGAAAATGAAAATATTAAGCTTTTTAGAACTGCTTATAATATCGCTAAAACAAATAGACCATATTCTGATTATGAAAATCATATCACGTTACAAACATTAAATGGCATTAAATTAGGATCGACTCTTCACTCCAGATATTCTGCTACACAAATAATAAACCATATAGCCCTGCGAAATGCGGAAAATGCTTGTTGCGAAGATTTTGTCAACAAATTCAAAAATTACTATACTAATTGATGAATCAACAACCTTAAGTAATAAATCAACTTTGGTCATTTTCTTGAAAGCATATTTAGGAGGAGAAAGTATTGATTATATTTTCTTTGATTTGTGTGATTTACAATGCCAAGACTCAGAAAATATTGAAAAAGAGCTTTTGAATACTTTGTATAAACATGGGTTGAACGAAGAATATTTAAAAGAAAATTGGATAGCAATTGCGACAGATGGGGCAAGTGTCATGGTAGGAAGACATTCGGGAGTCGTAACTCGACTTAAGCAAAAGTTTCCAAAACTTTTTGCATGGCACTGCCTCAACCATAGATTAGAGCTTTCTGTTGGCGATACTATCAAAGAAGTCCGCGGAATCAACCATTTTAAAGCTTTTATGGACAAACTGTATTCATTATATAGCCAATCTCCCAAAAATTGTCGTGCTCTGGAGGAAGCTTGCCATGAATTAGGAACAAGATTTGCTAAAGTGGGTCGAATTTTAGGAGTACGATGGATTTCAAGTAGTTTTAGAACAATAAAAACCGTCTGGGAGTCATACGAGTCATTGCACCATCATTTCAAATCATCAACATATATCGATTGGAGAGTCCAGAATTTAAATTAGATTTAGGTATAATGTACGACACGCTTCAGGAAATGTCAATGTTGTCTTTAGAGCTGCAGTCAAGAACAACTACTTTACAAAAGGCGGAACATATAATAAAGAGAACAATTAGAGTCATAGAAAGCTTCAAAACATCACCAGGAGAAAAAAGCTGGCTAGCTCTTGAAGCGGCAGAAAACTTAGTTTTTAGGAGCGTAACATTAGTTCCCAATGCCAAAATTATTCCGATTGATAGAAAAAAATTTCTTCTAAGTATAATAGAAAAGTTAAAATTAAGGTTGTGTACAGAATCAAATGAAGATAATGAGCAATTAATTAAGGATATTTCAGCTCTAGAACCAAACAATTTTGACGCAGAAAATGTTCGATATGGAGAGGTCGAAATGAGACGTATTTGTCGAAGGTTTAACTTAGATGAAATGAAATGCATTAATGGCTTGAGAGATTTTGTTGATGATAAAAACAATGTTCCCGAAACACTTCAACCATTTTTCAGGGCAATTTCAACATTGCCCTGTTCAACAGCTGAATGTGAGCGAGGTTTCAGCCTGATGAATGATATAATAACAAACTTGCGGACTTCTTTGCTAATATCAAATGTTTCGAACTTAATGTTCATAAATTCAAATGGACCACCAATCGAAATGTTTCAGCCGAAAAAATACGTTCAATCATGGCTTTTACATCATAGATCATCTACTGACACTGGATCAAGAGTTTGTGCCAGAAAAAATACAGATGCATCTCGGCAGTCATTATGGGACATTTTTATGTAAAAGTTGTATGTAATATTTTACGTCTTTTTTTCAAATAAAAATATAATTAAAAATAACCTTGTTTATTTTTACCAAAAATTTATATTCTCAAGCGTATACCCTATGCTAATTTTACGACTACAGCACTGGGTAAGTCCAATTAAAATTAATATATTAAGGTATAGACCTAAAGAGATCCGTGTAGAAAGAATGGTTATAACCATTATAGATAGTAAATTTTCTTTTGGTAGATTTGACTATTTAAGATATATATAGTGTATAGAGATATGGGCCTTTATGTTCTCTTTTTTTTTCTCTTAAATATTAGTCATTTTGATTGATCATTTTACCTAGATGGAGTAACTTGGTTGAATTACCAAATTATAGGTTCTCAGTCAAATTTTTATGGTGATTTTATAATTTACAAAAAGAAATAGGAAAAAAAATTTTTAAGCCTACTAATGCTGCCTACTATAAAGAAAATATTTTGTGTACTTTCCACAGAGATGAATAAAATCTAATGTTTCGATATTTAACATGGTGTGTTGGTATTATTCAATCCATAATTAACCACAAGTCACATGTATATCCCTGGTGTGTATCACATTTTCTGTGTGTATGTGTTAAAATTTTATCCACTGAGCTAGTCCGGATTAGAATAGAGACGTCCCCAAATGTGACGTAAGAAGAGATCTAACAATGTCAATTTCATGCCTGGATGTCTCATAAACTCTCGAAAGATTTGTCCGCATATAGGGATGCATATCAGCAAAAATTAGAAGCAATCAATAACTTTCCAGATAGAGAAATATATCCTACGCTTATTTTCAATTAGCGATGAATTTTGACAGCAACAGCGTGAACATATGGGTACTTCGATTTGCGAAAGTTATTTGAGCTTTAAATTGGACATCTGGCAATATATCGTCCAATAATAACACATATTGGTGTTCAGGTGAGTGTTAATATTTTGATAGATTTATGGCAAAATAGTTTGGTCTTCAAGTCAGTTTCAATCTGTTGATATTGGTTAACGCCTTATATCGGCGATATAAAAATTTTATGCATTCAATTCAAGAGTAACGCAGAATGATCCGAGCATAGGAGGCGATATATTTACAGTTGGAGGAATCGCGAAACAAATATGGTCTACAAATCACTTTATCTCTGATCATTTTGCTGTCTTAAATCGTATGTCTTGAAAAATTCTGCCAAATAATATTGTAGCGTATTTGAGTCACCGCAAAGTTGTTAGAGCAACGAAATCATTAGATCCACAATCAGATTGTTTTCATACAATCGGCGGCTCATAATTTGGAAAATTAGCTCAAAATTGAATCGAGAGCTAGGTCATTTCTTTTTAGAAGCTTTTGCGCCGCAAATTCAAAGGTAGATCTTGAAAGATTGCATCTTATCAACTCGTTAAAAAAGTACATAAATTATTCTTTACTGTCATAAAAATATAACGTCTAACTTGAATTGAGAGTTATTAAAAATGGCTTCAAAAGGTGTCCATTGTTGTTACTATAGCGAATAAATTTTGAAAAAAAATTCTTATTATTTTATTTCACGCTGAATAAATATTTAGAACAATTTGAATGTATCCATTACAAAGGTGTTTAAATTTCATCAAATACCCCGCCAAATTATCGCTTTTTACATTACAAATACAATTTGAAATTAAGTTAATATTTTTTTATAAATCGATACATTTTAACTATAAAATACTTAAAATAACATTAGAAATTAATTAAAATCTGATATTTTAAAAAGAAAATGACTATTTAATATCGATTTAAAAATATAGGAACGAAATTTAAACAAACACAACAGTTTAAATATAGATAAAGAATTCTTCCTGATTTGAAATTAAACGAAAAAACATGGTGAAGGAAGACGAGTTTCTTTTATTGATGCATAGGTGCAAGCTTTCAGGTAAAAACCCTTCAACCCTTCTTTTCTCGCCTGTTGAAGGGTTTTTACCCGAAAGCTTGCACCTATGCATCAATAAAAGAAACTCGTCTTCCTTCACCATGTTTTTTCGTTTAAACACAACAGTGTTGCTCATTTTATTTTTTTGAATATTTTTCGGAATCTGTTTTTTAAAAATTGAAAAAAAATATATATATTTTTTGAAATATTTATATCGAGATATAGATTATTCCAAAGTACATTTAAACTATAAAAATAATATATTACACAGTATTTTTATCAAATATATGATCAAATCTATTAAAGATATATAAATGTTTGAAATCCTACAAATAATTTATAATAGTGTTAGCTCAATTTCTATCGTGACGAAATATACATCCACTGTGCTATAGTTTGGAACGATATACGCCTCATTCCAATACATTTCAAAAGGATTCATGATTATATTATTAAAATATCGGTAAAATGATGAAAACACATTCAATGGCAAATATACGAAAACGCAAAACGTTGGTTCAGTTTCCAGTATAGCGAGGAATAGATTTACTGTATTTGTAATCTCGAGTGATATATGCCTTATTTTAATACATTTCAAAATGATTTCTAATTAAATTAAAATATCGGTAAACTAACAAAAACACTCAATGGCAAATACACAGAAACACAAAATGTTGGCTCAGTTTCTAATGTGACGCGAAATATAAAACCACTACATTTACAATTTCGAACGATATATGTATACATATAAAAAAAATTCTGAAGCTGATTTATGTGTTAACACTATGTTCATATATAGGCATGTTTATATGTTTATGAATGAGACTATCTAGTGAAATACCATTGGGTGAATAAATTTCTCGACCATCCTCAAGTTAAATACCGACACATACATAACAAACATCACAGACTCTGCCTAGAATCTATTATTTCCACACAAAACAATAGCTGTAACCGAAGAATAGACCTCCCAGACATTTACCAGGTACTCTATAAATAGCCGTTCTTTCACCCCCCCCCCCCCCTCTTATATCTCAAAGATAGTGGTAGCACTGGGTGGGACCCTCCCTTCCCCTGCCTTGGCCTTGTGGATTTTAACTTCCATATACCGTTTTATTCTATGTTCTTTTAGTGTAAGGATGTCGCCGTTTTAATAATTTTTTACCTTAGTTTTTAGTCTCATTCAAGTTTATTGCATATTTTTTCGTCGTCACGTTTGTAATATGCAAATTTCAATTTTAAATATTTATGTTGTATTCTTTTTACGCTATTATCTCGTTAGTATGTAAATTTATTGGTGTATATATTAGTTTTTCTTCTCTAATAGCATGTTAGTACGGTTTTACTATCCACGCCCGTTGAAGAACGTTGAGTTCGAAAGCTTGCGGTATTAAAGAAATTTACACAAGACGCTCCTCTTAAGGCTTATTATTGTTTTTAATGATCGTGATTTTAAGAGTTTAATGTCTACAACGATTATCAGAATATTCAACATTTTTTTTGTTTAAGATATATTATTTGTTTAAGATAAAATTTCCATCTATATATGTATGTTTAATTTAGTATAAAACACTATGGACACAAACTGATGAGAAACATATGTGAGATTTTATTACATCTAAAATTTTCCTATATCATGAGATAAAAAAAAATAAAATAAAAGTGAAAGGTTCCATCCTATGCAAGCAAATTCTTTGCTTCTAATTTCGTCGATGTATGTAAAAAAATTATTTATTTAGCGAGTAGTAAAATAAAAAAACTATTTCAAACGTGTTAAATAGTCGAGGCCATAGCTCTACAAAGGCTTAATATATTATACCTAAAAAAAATAAAGAAAAACTTACTAGATGCGACAGGAAATCACTCTATTCTATAAGCGGGCTTTTTAGCCCACATGAACTAAATCTAGTAGGATTGTTCACTTACCATTTAGTTCTATAATCACCTGTCCTTTTACCCTCATTCGTCAGATCTACGCCTGTCCTTTTTGTTCTCCTCAAGGCCGATTCCCCGATTTTAACTGACTTTTTTCAAAATTCCCGCGTGACCAAAGAGATTTTTATCTCTTTTACAGAGTGAGTAAAATATATTTTTTTCGTAGAATAAATTCGAAAATAAAATAAAAATGTATCCTTTGGAAATAAAAAAGAATTTAAATTAATAATAAAAATTTAAAAAAATAAACACGATTCCTTAAAAAAAATTAATGTAGTATTTCCTTTTTTTAAATTCTATTGTTATCTTTGAAATATCTAACTTATCTAAAATATATTTAATTTATTAAATATATTTATTGAAATTTTCAACGCGTGGTAATCTAAGAAATCTTGTTGATTTTAACCTTTCACTATATATAAGGGAAAGGAATGAAGTATGGTACATATATATATATATATTGCGTATGATATTGTTTTTTACAGCACAATACAACAATGTTGGCAAGTTTCTCTAGAGTGGAATGTCGAGGTGACGAATCCACTCCAGGGCCTCCTCTGTGCACCGGTGGATATCCCCAAAGTATGGTACATATACTTATTTAATGTACATATTTATACAACGTACACCATTACTGCTGTAGTCCTCGGAGTACAGAAAGCTCAAAGCTCGTCCAGGTCTTCCATCTGGACAACAAAGACTTCGGCAAGGCACTGTAAATATATGATATAGGATGTTTATATCATTGTTGGGTTCGTTTGGTGAAAAATGGCCCAACAATAGCGCCTAAAAACGATATTTTTATTTAATTAGGTGAATATTTGTTTTATTTCGAGTTCATAAAATAAGTTATATACGCTAATATATAAATATATGGCGTATCATATTTAGTTTTTAGCGAGATTGAATTAAAAAATAAATAAATGGTGGTATCAAAAATTTCTAAAGGCTTTCTGTTCATTAATACATCATATGTAACTCTTCTTAAAAATAATGAGGAAAATTTAATTGTTTTAAAAAATTAGATATACATTTTAATACTCGATTTTAATTGATTTGATTACTGAAATTGTTTTTGATATATTAAAAATAGAAAAGCGTGTTGAATTAAATTAAACAATATATTTATTTTGGTGAAATTTTAATTTCCAAAGACAAAAATTAATTCCTCTAATAATATAATATTTTTTAGACAAATTAATTCGAAAATATAATTTTTAAATATTAATGTTTAAAATCTATTGGAATCGTTTTTGCAAGACGAAAGTTGTAACCCATAGGAGGTTATAGATCGCGCGCTTTTTTTTAGCGACCCTGCCTGGCAAACCATAGCGAGAATCACACGATCGTGTTTAATTTTAGCGCGATTATAAATGATGGCGTCAAGTTAGGGACCGCGCCTGTTTAGTCGCTGCGCCACTTTCGCGATAATAATAGGCTAGCTCCTAACCATTTTCGAAAACGATGCTAGATAGTGTCTAATCATTTTCAACGATCCTTCCCTGTTTGATAAAACGATTTTTAAAAGGTTAGCCGCTAATAAATCGAGTATAAAGCTTCATAAAGATAAAGCGAAACCTTTAGCGAACAGGTCTCTTCAAAAAACATTTCTAGACCTTCAAGACCACATTTATACACAGACTCCACTAGGCGTTAAAAATCGAAGCAGAAGGAAGAGAAAAATGTGAAAACAATAAATATTTGTTTCTATTGTAATGGCGCAAACCCTGCGGTGATAGGGGTTGCAGATGATCCACCTGAGATGACAACCAAGCCAAAAAATGTGAGTTAAAAAAAGATAGCTACTTGATTCGCCCCCCGCCCGCTTTATGAAGACTGTGTGATTAATCAGGCAGCCCTGGTAACAGAATTCAGACCTCGAGTTGGTGGCGGCGTACAACCTGCTATGAGCGGTCTCTGTTCTAGGGCGGGTGTGCCCGAAATAGTCTTTATGGTTACCCTTACTGTGCGTGTTTTGAATGAGGCGAAACGCTCCTCCAATTTGCCACGAGTCTCAGTTTAGTAGAAAGTCCCAAATGGAAGAGTGACATCCATGGGATAGAAGAGAGCTGGACCAACCATTGCGGGGTTGGCTATAAGAGGCTAGGAAGATCTTTCTGTTGGCAGTGTTAAGAGGCGAGTCCTACCTTCTGGTAACATTCCATTTAGGCATTATGGCAGGTAACTTTTAGCAGTCTTCACAAACTATGATGATGATAAACTGAGGGTTGTGTAAGGACCTTCACTGCGAAAATATTTAGTACCTAAACATACAAAACAACCAGACCTGGACGCTATGTTTGGTCATTGGGATATCGTTTGATTAATATTTATAGTAATGAAGGACAACTCTCTCCAGTCAAAAAAGACCTTAAAACGAGGCGCCATATATCGCAAACGAGCGGCCTCAGGTCGGTGACTCGGCTACATCATCATTTTGGCAAATAGAAAAGCTCCAACCTGGTGACCATGGTTTCAGGCTAATGATATTCATCAGTCCTTAATAAGGAGAGTTTATTTTGATTTGGAAAAAAAATACATCAAATTAAATCATCACATTCCTCTAAAGAGGTGGCTATAGCTGTCAAATTAGTTGCCTGATTTTGAAGATTCCATTTGAACCCTTTTGCGCTTTATTGAATAAACCCGTCTTGGGTCAAAGAGGGCCTTCTGTCCAGAACTTTGTTCTCCAGGTGTGGCCTTCTCAATTTGCCAAAGCTGGTTTTGTGGTGTCTATATGAGCCCTATTTTTTCAAACACAATGTATGGTCCAGAAATAAAGACACAGAAAAGAATATCAGAAATTATACAGGTAAATTATTTTATTGAACTTCAGAATTGATAGAATAGAGTTATAATCGAGGCTATAGACACTGCAGCCCATCAGCCTCCATTATAAGCTTTTCTCTCGTCCTGAACAATCCACATGAAATTGGACATAAGGTAGAGAGCTTGCGTGAGCTAGTATATTGTAGCGCGTGATCCCTCCAGTTTATTTCGCCGCGGAGTAGCTCCTCCCTGTAATGGTTAAAGAAGTTGAATACTCCAGAAATTAACTTGGTCGAGTTTTGCAAGCCTTGTAAAAGAGAGATGTTTATTTTTAACTGCCAGTAGCACGCTCTTCTCTAGCCCCGAGCTCTTCTTGTAACACTACCTCCCCCTTAAACCAGATCGTCCCGATCAGGTCCAATTAGTCCTATCTCCTTGGTAACAAGCCAGTCTTCCCAAATGCACCACCTTGGCCTTTGATTTAGAACTTCGCTGGATACGGTAGACCAAATCATTGATCCTTTTGATGATCTTGTAGGGCCCTTCCCAAACTGGCATCAACTTTGGCGAAAGTCCTTTTTTTTCTTTTTGGATCAAACAGCCATACCAAATCATTTTGTCTAAATCCATCGTGGCTCGCCCTTTGGTCATAGCGAGGCCTCATCCGGTGGCTTGCCGTGCGAATATTGGCCCTAACCAATTCGTGACCCTCCAACAGAATACTCCTCAGATTGTTTACATAATCAGTTACCTCTGCCGGCGGCTCCCCAGGACTGCCGAACTCCAAATCACATGGAAGTCGTAATTCTCTTCCAAACATTATCTTGGCCGGTGTCTGCCCAGTTGTCTCGTGAATCGCGGCTCGGTACGCCATAAGAAATGGCGGCAGTCTTAAGTCCCAATCCCTTTGGTGCTACTCCACAACTTTAGACAAATGTTCCTCCATCGTTTTATTGAACCTTTCAACCATTCCATCAGATTGGGGGTGAAGGGGAGTAGTTCTTGTCTTCCGAATTCCCAACAGCCTACACAATTCTTGGAGCACCCCTGCCTCGAAGTTTCGTCCTTGATCCGAATGCAATTCCAGTGGCACTCCAAACCGACAAATCAGCTTGTCCATTAGAACTTTCGCAACCGTCGTAGCCTCCTGATTCGAGATTGCGTAGGCTTCAGGCCACTTAGTGATATAATCCATGGCGATCAAAATATATTTGTTGCCGCCTTCTGTGACTGGGAATGGACCGGCCACATCGATCGCGATTCTCTCAAATGGTGCGCCCATATTGTATTCCCTCATCACTCCTCTGGACCTAGTTTTTGGTCGTTTGCTTGCGGCACACCTGTCGCATTCTTTGCACCACCTTTCCACATCCTCGTGATAGTAGACCCAATAGAATCTCTCCCTAACTTTCTTCAGCGTTTTATTAATGCCAAAATGAGACCCCGAGACCCCATCGTGTATTTCCCGTAGGACATTGGGAACCTGGACCTTAGGAACTACTAGCTGCATGGTTTTACTCCTTCCATCGGCACTTTCCCAAATTCTTTTCAGCAGTCCGTTATCTATACTGAGGGAGTCCCATTGTGACCACAAGGTCTTCAATTCGGGGCTCTTGTCGGATATCACTTCCCAGCTTGGTCTTTCATTCCCCCTTTCTTTCCATTCCAAGATTGGGCCGATGTTGGGATCCCGTTGCTGGATAGTCCTACAACTTTCAGCGGTCCAATCGTTACTCGGCACCATAGTTGTCCTCCTTGAGGTTACTTCATGTTCATCAATTCTCTCACAATGCTCGCAGTCGCCACAAGGTCTTCTGGAGAGAGCATCTGCATTGTTATGTTTTCTTCCAGGCCGGTGTTTGATCTGAAAATGGTATTGCTGCAATTTTTCCAGCCACCTCGCCACTTGGCCCTCAGGATTCTTCATCCGCAACAGCCACGTGAGGGCGGCATGATCTGTCCTGATCAGGAAGTTCTGCCCATAAAGATATTTATGGAAATGCTCCACTGATTTTACAATAGCCAAAAGTTCCTTCCGTGTGGCACAGTAATTCCGTTCCGCTTTAGTCACACACACAGTACCCTACTAAATAAATTCAATAATCCGTTCATCCTCATCCTGAACCTGGGATAACACAGCTCCGATACCAAGGTTACTGGCGTCCGTATCCAAAATGAAATTTGTTCCCGGCTGAGGATACGCCAAAATTGGACTGGAACAAAGGCTTCTTTTTAGAGCTCGGATAGACACAATATTGTGGGGCCGGTTCACCACAGCCAACGGTTGCCCCATAACATTGGCAGAATTTAGTTTTCCGGCTGTCTCTGATCGGGCAGTCTGACGGTGCACTGCCTCTTTATGCACATAGGTGCACACAGCAATACCACCCCCCCCCCCCCCCCCCCCCCCCCCCCCCCCCCCCGCCTTCACGGGGTTCCCCGCGTAAACCTCAGTTCCTCAGAGGTACTTGATTCGACGGCAGATTCAGGGAGTACTGGATAAGGGTTCGAGGGCCAAAGGGGGGGGAGTCCTATTGGAGCGTAGGACGGGTTTAACTAAATCCGAAAGAGAGGGCTCGGACAGCAACCTTGCCAATGAACTCTCGGATACGCCTGTGGGTGAATGGTCAACCCCATGGAGCCAGACCATAAAGGCGGGCGCGAGGGGCCTACCAATGGCCGCTCGTTGCATGGAGAATGCATCATTCCCTTTTGGCTGTGTGACTTGGCTTTCAGCGAAAGCAGGGGATGCAAGGGCCTTGGATGCCTATATCATCCCTGACTCAGCTTTGAGCCAAATTTCTATTCTGTCTGTCTGCCTCTTTAGATGACCATGTCGTCCACAGCGGAAACAGGGCCCAGCCGATCGTCTGCCAGGCCTGCCAGTCTCTTCTAGCCGTTCTAGTCTCTTCAGTATCTCCTTAATGGCGTCCGATTCCCCACCGCCTCCAGTGGTGCTTTGCTCCGCAATTAATTCTGCACCACGGACCCGTGGGTACCCCGATTCGCTCACTCGGTAGGCCGCCTCCACCTCCAGGGCGCGAACCAGCGCCTCTCTTGATTTATCAAAAGAAGCAAGTCGTAACACTCTCTGGACTTCTACGTCTCGAATACCATCGATAAACGTCTGGGCAGCCCATTGGTCAAGGAAATCAATGGGAGCACCAGGGAAGGCCAGATGACAGGGCCTCTTGACATCAGCTTCAAACCCCTGCAAACTTTCCCCGACTTTTTGTCTTCTTAGCTTAAGTTGAGCTTGGTATACTTGCCTTAGATGTTGTTCTCCATATATCAACTCAAGTTCTCCCATCAACATCGCATAACTCTGTTGATCTGCACGCGGAACCGCCTGAAGCAGATCTAAGGCCGGTCCCCGAAGAGCCACAATCAAATTTGTCACTTTTTCGGTTTCTCCCCAGCCATTGTTGAGAGTCACTGCTTCGAATTGTCGCCTAAAACCCACGAGGGAAGTTTGTCCGTCAAAGGTAGGCGGAGGTATGTTGCGGCCTGTAGGGGAGATCACAGCACCCTCTAGACTCTTCATGCGCGCCAGCTCGATCTCCAGCCTCTTTCACTCTGTCCGGACTTCACCAATATTATTCTCTAAGGCTGCCTGGACCCCCCCCCCCCCCCCCCCCCCGATCTCGCTCTGGAACCTAATCTCCAAATTTGTCACTTTCTAGTGGAACTCTTCCCTCTCCTGCTGTCGAAGAAGCCTTTCTTCCTCTTTCTTTTTTCTTTAAGAACTCTTCTTTTTTCTTTAAGAAGCTTTTCTTCCTCTTTCTCTTCCCGAAGCCCTTGAATCATCTGGGTGATTGTGGCCAGCAAGTTCTGCTCCGAGGCCATTTTTTGACCTCTAGTCTCGATGGGCATTCATCAGCAACCAAAGAAATCTCAAAAGGAGCCTCCTGGTGACCTCCACGAGGAAGAATCCCACTTCTGACACCAGTGTAGCGCGTGATCCCTCCGGTTTCTTCCGCCGCGGAGTAGCTCCTTCCTGTAATGGTTGAAGAAGTTGAATACTCCATAAATTAACTTGGACGAGTTTTGCAAGCCTAGTAAAAGAGAGATGTTTATTTTTAACTGCCAGTAGCACGCTCTCCTCTAGCCACGAGCTCTTCTTGTAACAATATGTATCCCTATCGCCACGAAAGTGAAAATGAAGCGCAGCCTTGATGGATTTTCGTTCAGGTTCTGAACAGCCAGGAAAAACATGTTGCCGCAAATACTGGATGAAGATTTAGAACAAAACCTAATTACAGAATTCTCTCTAAAGGGGGCATACCCTGTCCCTGGTGTGGGGAACTGCATAGGAATCCTAAATGGAAGGGTGACATCCATGGGATAGAATAGGGCTGGGCCAACCATTGCCTGGAAGGCTCTAGGCTAGGTAGGTCTTTCTGTTGGCGGTGTTAAGAGGTGAGTCCCACCTTCTGTTACTCATTCATTCAGGGCGTTTTTAATAAGGCACAAAACATAACTCGCCTGTCCTTATTTGGTTCACCCACCTTTTTGAATGCCCAGGATGCGTCTGGGCCCGTTCAACAACATAGAATGTGTGCTGAGAACATTGGATGTTTTCCCACGTGACGCGACGGAGCGTGACCGTGCCTGCACGGGTGAGTAGTTGTTGTTTTGAACTCTGTGTGGATGGACATTAAAAACATGGTGGCAGCGATAACTGGATAAAATACGAACCCGTGTATTGCAAAATATCGATTTTTGTGTACCTTGGAAGATAATTCAACATGGCTCAGATTCAACCTCCAGAAACCTTCGACTTCTCGACTCCCAACGAATGGCCCAAATGGAGGAAGAGATTCGAACGATACCTCGTGGTCAGTGTAATGAAGAAGAAAGAGGAGGCGGACAAGATCGATTTGTTCATGTACTTGATGGGTGACCGCGCGGATGATATATTCAGGACCTTCAAGTTCGAAAAGGAGGAAGAGGCAACGAAAATTGATTCCGTCCTCAAGGCGTTCGACAGCCACTTCTGTGTCAGAAAGAATATTATCTACGAACGTGCAAAATTTAATTCAAGAATCCAAGAGGATCGAGAGCCAGTGGACGAATTCATCACTTCATTGTACAAATTGGCTGATAGTTGCGAATTTGAGGGTCTTCATGAGCAGTTGATCCGTGACCGAATAGTGGTTGTGTAAGAGACAAAGCTTTATCTGAAAGAATGCAGTTGGACAGCGAACTGACTTTGGAAAAGGCGGTGAAAATGGTTCGACAGCAGGAAGCCGTTCGACAGCAGCAAGTCGACCTGCAGCGTCCCTTAACAAGCCAAAAGGTCAATCAGGTGAAGTTCAACTCGAAGAAACAATCACCGAAACAACAACAGCAGCCTTCGAGGAAGAAGGAGAAGTCAGCCAAAACAAGATCACGATGTCCAAAATGCGGAGGTTTCACCCACAGGGAAGGACAGGCTTGCCGTGCTGAAGGACAAAGATGTAACCTATGTTCAAAAACTGGCCATTTTGCAAATTGCTGCCCAGATAAGCAGGCTAAGACTGCGGAAGTCAAAGCTGTTTCTGAACTTGATGAAGAAATTGGTTTTCTCCTGGAGGTCTCAGCTGTGGAGGATTCATCTAATCTCGATGATGATGAAGGCGAGTGCAGGAGGCGATGGACAGCAGAAATCCAAGTGAACGGGAAGCAGGTGAAGTTCAAGCTCGACTCCCAGGCGGATGTTACATGTGTTTTTCTGTGTCTCTTCAAGAAGATAATGGGACACCAACGACTAGTGGAAAGTGATATCAACATTAGAGCTGCTGGATTTTCCAAACTTCAGACTGTGGGTATGTTTATATCAACGCTGCGAAATGGCAATTATGAAATCAAGGAGAAGATTTATGTCATTCGTCGCTTGAGTGAACCTCTTCCGAGTCGCCGGGCATGTGAGCTCTTGAACCTGGCGAGGCGGATTGAAGTGGTTGCGACGAGAATTAACCCGATCAAGGAATTCCCTGAAGTATTTGAAGGACTGGGACAGATCGGAAACCCTTACGAAATCAAATTGAAACCTGGGGCAAAACCATATGCTGTGCATACTCCTCGACGGGTACCAATACCTTTGATGAAAAAGCTCAAAACAAGATTGGAAGAGCTCGAGAAGGCGGGAATCATAGCACAAGTTAACGTTGCGACTGAATGGTGTGCACCGACTGTGATTGCTGGTAAACCGAATGGCGACATACGACTCTGTGTGGATCTCTCAAGGCTGAACGAACATGTACAGCGCGAAGTGCATCCCATGCCAGTGGTGGAGCACATGCTGGGGCAACTGGGGGAAGCAAGATTATTTTCGAAACTGAACGCGAACAGTGGCTTTCACCAGATTCCATTGAGCCCGGACTGCCAGCATTTAACGACCTTCATCACTCCTTTTGGGAGATATAAATACTGCAGAATGCCATTTGAAATCTCACTCGCCCCAGAGTATTTTCAGAAAGTTATGTCAATAATCTTGCAAGGCATGGACGGTGTAATGTGTTACCTGGACGATATCCTGATATTTGCCTCCGACTCCAAGACTCACGATCGAATTCTTCGTTTAGTGCTCCGAAAACTGAAAGAGGCAAAAGTTACACTAAACAAGGCCAAGTGTGTCTTCGGCGTGCCAAGAATTAATTTTCTTGGGCACATACCGGATGAAGACGGTATTCGACCAGATCCAGCGAAAATCGAAGCAGTGGCGAAGATGCCTGCTCCGACCGATGTTCATGGCGTAAGAAGATTTCTTGGCATGGTGAACCATCTGGGACGCTTTGTGGAAAATTTATCTGAAATGGTGGCTCCACTGAACCACTTGTTGGTGAAAGGTCAAGACTTCGTTTGGGATTGCAGCCAGGAGCGAACATTCCGAAAGTTGAAAGAATTGCTCACGACTCAACCCATCTTGGCAGCATACGACGTCAGGAAACCAACTATGGTGTCATCCGACGCATCTTCATACGGCTTGGGAGCGGTACTGAAGCAAGAAGGTAAGAATGGAATCTGGCGACCTGTTGCTTATTCTTCTAGAACTATGACACCTACCGAAAAACGATATGCTCAGATCGAGAAAGAGGCTCTCGCAATTACATGGGCCTGCGAACGTTTTCAAGATTTCCTGCTTGGAAAGCGTTTCCGAATTGAGACCGACCATAAGCCTCTCATTCCTCTATTTTCGACGAAAGAATTGAGTTCGCTGACCCCAAGACTGCAACGTTTCCGAATGCGTATGATGAGGTTTGGATTCGAAATAGTGCATATTCTTGGAAAGGAGCTGCTCGACGCCGATGCATTATCCAGACAACCACTTCTTACAACCGAGGGAGGTGAAGACGAACGGCCAACCTCGGCGCATATAAATGCAGTTCTCTCGTGTATAACCGACAAAGACGAGATGTTGACGAAGATTTTTGAAGCTCAACAAGAAGATACGACCCTGAAAGCAGTAGTCAACTACCTTGAGCAAGGCTGGCCAAATAAGAAGAAGATGTCACAGGCTCTTGTCTCTTATTGGCATGTCAAGGATGAACTCGGCGTTCAAAATGGACTACTGATGCGTAGCTGTCGTCTTGTTATTCCAGCAAGTATGAAACTGGAGATCCTAGATAAGTTGCACGCTGGGCACTTCGGGATTACAAAAACAAGACTTCGCGCACGTGAGACGGTATGGTGGCCTGGAATTTCGGAAGAGATCGCGGAAACGGTCAGAAAGTGCAGTGTCTGTATCCAGGAAGCCGTCTCAAAACATGAACCTTTGATACCAACCAACTTTCCTACACGACCGTGGCAAAAGATTGGAATGGATTTGTTCAAGTTCGAGAATAAGTGGTATCAAGTCGTCATTGACTATTATTCTCGCTTTCCTGAAATGATTCAGCTGGATCGGCTCACAGCCAATGTGGTGGTGCGTAGTTGCAAATCCATATTTGCCCGACATGGAATACCAGAAACTGTTGTAAGCGATAATGGGACGCAATTTGGAGCTGCTCGTGAATTTGCAAATTTCGCAAGGCAGTACGGATTCACACATGTCACTTCAAGTCCTCGATTCCCGCAGAGCAATGGGATGGCAAAAGCAGGTGTGAAAATTGCTAAGTTGATCCTCAAGAAAAATCAAGACCCATCGCTTGGACTCCTGGAGTATCGATCGACCCCTTTGGAGAACGGTTGCAGCCCTGCTGAGCTTCTCATGGGACGTAAACTCCGAACGACCTTGCCAATTGCACCAGAGAATCTTAATCCAAAGTTGGTGGACTCTCAGACCCTGAAAAGAAAGGAGTGGAGAAGGAGAAAGGATATGAAATCCAGATATGATCGACGCTGCGGAGCTACGGACATGGAGGAGCTATCCGAAGGTGACACGATTTGGATTACAGATATGCGAACCTGGGGGATTGTAAAGCAGAAAGCAGTGACACCAAGGTCATATATGGTTGATACTCCAGTTGGGACTTTACGTCGAAAAAGGTTCCATCTACGAAAAGCCGACCCATCGACGCCGACCTTTTCGGGGGAGGAACTGGTTGAAAATGAAAAGACCCCAGTTGTGGATTATCCCTCTAACGACTCAGAAGACGGCCAGATAAGAACCCGGAGTGGACGAATTGTTAAACCCGTGGATCGCCTTCATTATTAATTATATTATGCATTTAAAGTTTGTAATGTATATATATATTTTAAATCTTAAAAAGGGGGATGTGCTGAGAACATTGGATGTTTTCCCACGTGACGCGGCGGAGCGTGACCGTGCCTGCACGGGTGAGTAGTTGTTGTTTTGAACTCTGTATGGATGGACATTAAAACAGAATGTTTGAGTTCAAAGTTAGGTGTAGGCGTTAAAATAATGGCAGGTCACTTTTCGCAGAATTTACAAAAATGATTATGATAAACTGAGGGTTGAGTAAGGACCTTCACTGCAAACATATTTAGTACCTTAACATACAAATCAACCAGACGAGGGCGTTTTGTTTGGGCATTGGGATATCATTTGATTAATATTTTTAGAAATGAAGGACAACTCTCTCAAAATCGACCTCAAAACTAGGCACCATATATCAAAACGATAACAAAGCTGCATATGTTGATGGGGAAATTAACCAATCATTTACGGCTGAACATATTTTATTTTAGACCAAAAATATAATCTTTCAATGTACATCAGAGGATAGATAAAAAAAACCTAAAAAATATTACGCGTATATTAGATTTTAAAAAAGGACTAAAAAACTATATAGGTTAAAATATTGAAAAATTTAATATATATATATACACTGCGTGACATTGAAAATGGAACACCAAGAAATAATGGCCAGAAAATTATGCAAATTTCAGGGTAGACGCGCCTAACCGAGTTATGCAAATGATGTAAAATGCGCAGCTCTCATGCGCACATGGAGTAAGATATACGGGAAGGAACTTGCAGAAAGGACAGTATTCGTGTCGTTATTTCTTCAAGGAAAATCATTGTAGAAATTTTGTTCTTGTGTCAAAAGACACGTGTAATAACACAGAATGCCAGGTCATCATAAACGGAGGCAGTTCAAGCAGACAGACGCTTTTACGAGGGGTATGGTGATCGGACTGAAAAGGGCAGGTTGGTCCATACGTCAAATCGCAGCTGATACACACCTTGGTGCGTCCACGGTGCACCGACTGTGGAGAAGATGGTTGGAACAAGGAAATGTGGCAATTTATAGGAATGTCGGTGCAACCAGAGTGACGTCAGCACGTGTGGATCGGCGTATCCTTCGACAAGCAGTGGCGGCCCCACAAGCCACTTGTACCGCCATCCTGCAACATGTGCAAGACACCCTAGATCATTCCATCTCGACCAGAACTATTTCCCGTCGATTGGTTGCTGATGGCTTGCACTCATGCCGTCCGCTAAGAAGACTGCCATTGACCCCACCGAATAGGCGCCAACGTTTGGAATGGTGCTGGGCTAGATCGACGTGGAAGACGGAATGGCACAGGGTCGTGTTCTCAGATGAGTCGCGTTTCTGCTTGTCCAGTGATAGTCGCCGTGTACGCGTGTGGCGTCGACGTGGAGAAAGGTCCAATCCGGCAGCAATTGTGGAACGCCCCACCGTGCGACAACGTGGAATCATGGTTTGGGGCGCAATCGCGTATGATTCCAGGTCACCTTTACTTCGTATTCAGGGCACTATGACGGCCCAACGATACGTTGATGATGTGCTGCGACCGGTGACACTCCCCTACCTTCAGGGGGTACCAATGCCCTTTATCAGCAGGATAACGCCCGACCGCACACTGCTCGCATTAGCCAACAAGCTCTGCAAGATGTACAGATGCTTCCCTGGCCACCGTACTCTCCTGATCTCTCACCAATCGAGCACGTCTGGGACATCATTGGACGCCGTTTGCATGCCTTGCCACAGCCGCGTTCAGAAGACGAACTGTGGCAAATGGTTGAGAGGGAATGGAGAGCCATCCCTCAGGATGCCATCCGTACTCTGATTGACTCTCTACCTAGACGTGTTGCTGCGTGCATCGCCGTCCGCGGTGGTCCTACTTGCTACTAAGCCGACGCCGTTCTCGCTCTGTATTATGACTATCATTTTGAAATAAAGATCACTTATTGTTCGTCCCTGTCTCTCTCTGTCTGCCGAGTTTCATCACTTTCTGACCACTATTTCTTGGTGTTCCATTTTCAATGTCACGCAGTGTAAATATAAACTTTTAAAAAAGGCCTATCATGCCAAAATCCCATATTATCCCCACCTACCTCGACATCCAGCCACCCAAGTCCACGATTTGAAAAAGGGCGGCCAAGGTCGCGGCCAGCGGCCTGAGCTTTCAGCAAATCCCAGTCCTCAGCTTCTCCAGGGAAAAAAACTAAACTGTTTGTTTGTTAATATCCCGCTTCCTTGCCCCAGTGTTGCTGGACTCACCCCCCCCCACCCCCCCCTCCAAGGCTATCATCACCCTTCTCTCTGTGAAAAAAGTAAAAAGTATCTTTAAAAAAATAATTAATTAAATATAAAAATTATTGAAATAAAATTCACAAAAAATAAAGATTAGAAAATATTGAATCAAAAATATATAATTAATATTGTAGGAACTGGGTATTTTGTGGTCAGCTTGGGAAAGGTTCAGGGCTCGAGGTGGAGCTGGTTTTCTGCCTGAAGATGGTGCTTTCAACACCCATCATGGGCTTGTGGCTTGCCCATATGCATGCTGGAGTCTGGCTTTGTACTGGTGGAGTCAAGTAAAGCACCATAGGTCAGTGACTTGACTACAGGGAAGGGGCATCTGAGCCCTTCTTGGACTCTGGCTTGGGTTCAAGTCAGCCACAATGGGACATGTGGCTCGACCACCAGGAAGGGGTATCTGAGTCCATCTCAGACCAGCTTGGTAGGGCCAGGTCATCCACCACAGGTCAGGTGGTTTGACCACAGGAAGGGGTGTCTGAGTCTATCTTGGACTCTGGCATGTTATTTTCAAGGTCGTAGGTGGCCTCACGCTCCATCTCTACACCTCAAAATCACTGAGGTTTGCGGTTTAGATGGGCAAAGGTGGGACATGGTTAGGTTAGGTGGGGTTCTGGGTGATTTTGGCCTACTATGGTCATGAGGTGTCCTAACATAATTTATAAACGTTGGATGTAAAATGTTTGTATCACTGTAAAATTAGAATGCACGAAAGCTGGTAGCTCTAGGTAAACGAAAAAAATATTTTTTTTCCTATATTAAATTTACGCATGGGCAGAATCTACCCAACCCGTCCAGTTAAGGGTTAAGTTCAAATATAGAATATGAAGTTTTCATGGACAAAAATAGTAATATATCTAGCGAAATGTGAGATAAAAGAGATATATTATAACAAAAATCATATTATAGGAAAATAACTGATGATTTAACATATTTTTTTACACCTGGTATAAACAAAATTTATCTTGCACGAAAATATTATTATCTACGAAACTAGTAGTATGTGTTGTTGAAGTTCTGAACATATTTTCGATAAAATAAATATCATTTTAGGTTTTAAAATTATTTTTAGCTTCATTACACAAAAAAAAATTAGTTTCATTACCCTCCCCTTTAAAAAAATCTGTCTAACATTTAAAATATATATATATCTTTCCATCCCAAATTTCAATTTTCATCAAAATAAAATATGTATTCAACATAAAATATTTCAGATATTCTGTAAAAAATATTTTATTTTCTAAAATTCAACTTATGCTTTTGCTTTTAAATCTTATGCTTTTGTGAATACTCGGTTCTTTTTGTTTAAATTAAGAATAACAATAAACTCGTACAAATTTGTAAACATAGCTGGTTTGTAATATATTTTAAATAAAATTAGCTATTTAAAATAATGAATTGTGTGAGGTGTCATTTTATATAACTTATTTTTAGTTAAAGTATTTAAGGTATTTATTCTTGTGTCATGTAGAGTTCGAAAGGAACAAATGGTGCTAGCGGTGAATAAGATTAAAGTATTTATTTTGTTCGTGAGTCATATAACACTGTGTAATTAATTGTTCTTTAAGAAAAAAAAAACTATTCTATTTTTAAATAATAAAATAGGCCATTGCTAGCCGACATAAATTTAATATTAATGAACTAAGCATTATTTTTAATTCAAAAACAAAATTTTAAAATCAAAAGTAAGTATATGTAATATATATATATTAAGGCAATGTTAGAGAAGTGTAATTTAGGATTAACCAAATTTGTTTAAAAGTAAAATAAGTCATTTTTTGTGTGTATGTGAGAGATATATTATTAAAGATCTGTTTCAGTGTTTTATAAAAACAAACAATACATATATATTGATGAGGCACAATTTGGATTGTAGATTATAAACACAAGGTAATAAGACCAAATTTGGTCTTATTACCTTGTGTTTATAATCTACAATCACACACTATTTATTTATTTGGATTTGGTCTTATTACCTTGTGTTTAATACATATATATGTTTTTAAATAAATATATTCAATTTTTTATCTTTTTCTAAACATTTTTTTCATTACTTAACATTTTTGACAGATTCTGCAATCTTAAAAAAATAATGATAAAATTTTTTAAGAGGATATGACTCATCATTGATTAATCTTCCCAGCAGTTTTGGTAGTTCAGAATATTTTTCATTTCCTTAGGCTACCTACAATAGCTTTCACATTTTGTATTAAAAAGGGATGGAATTTTTTTAATTTTATTTTTTGGGTTGTGTGATGGCATTTAAGATATGCAAATATGTTTTCAGATATAATAGATAACACTATAACACCATCACAAGAGAATTTACTAATCTTTGGA
>CP092866.1:94541193-94556587 GCA_030710605.1 Cordylochernes scorpioides | reverse complement strand
CAATTATAGGTAATGGATGTGGATCCGTAATCAAAACTTTATCCAGCTATCTTAGATCAAAACATTTCCTTATTTCAAATACAGTTAAACCTATCTATAGCGCCCCCTCTAAATAATGCCTTCCTCTCTATAGCGGCCGATTTTAAATACGTAGTACGATGCAATTTACATAAAAAATGACCTGTCTATAGCACCCTATTTTGGTGAGTCCCAAGAGGGGGCGCAATAGACAGGTTTAACTGTATATAGAAATTTAAAAAATAAAAATTTATAATTTACATCCTTATTTCACCAGACTGGCAGCCACAATTGGTGACACCCATGGGGAATTGTCAATTTTCTCAATGATCCAGTAGATAGCTGTCACTGTCAGCTTTCCTTCCATCCTAGGGAGCAGGAAGAAGTCTGCAGGAAAGTTAAATCTGATGCATGCGTCAAGGTTTGATTATCATTGAGAAGTCTGGGCACAAACTTTGCTGCCACTCTTTGCATTTCAAAATATGCTGAATTGTGCTCTAGGACAACCCAGGTGATTTCATTGCATCCATTTTACATCATTGGTAGATAGCAGATTTTGCCATTGTTGTTATCTCTTGAAGGATAACTGGCATGGAGCTAATCTTCAGTGGCCAGTTCCCCATTTTTAACTGTGAAAGCTATTTGTTTCCTTGAGTTTTACTAAGAAAATGTTGTGTAAAAAACAAAACTTCACAGCTGAATGTTGTTCTTGAGAACACCCTTTTTTTTTTTTTACTTCCCCTGAGTACACTAAAGACACCCAAAAAATAACCCACAAAAACCACACTTGTTGTTGTTGGATGGTGGCATCACTTGGCAGAGTGATTTAGTAGAGATCCTAAAATTTCTCCCTAGCAGTGCAAACAGCACACAGCATCAAAATTCCTGCTATTTTTGGTCCACTCCCTCCTTTATTTAGAGCTTTGCAGTTCCTTATGTGGGCCTTGACAGAAACAGTTTAGTTGTTCTCAGCTAATTTTGGAAAGGTATGGTTGTACTATTTTTTATACCTAGTGTAATATAAAAGACATGACTTTAATTGGAGAAAGATTGACTTGGTCTATAGAAAACTATGCCACATATCTTTTTTTGCTCTTTCAAGTTTTAAAGCCTTAGTTTATTTCCCAAATTGGTGTTCTACATATTAATGAGGTCTTGTTATAATGTCCCAAAATTGCATTTAATTGCCAACTGTCACGGAGGAAATGTAAAGTTTTCTACTCATTCTGCTCTTTGTTGATTTCATTCACTTAAATAGAGATGTGCAATGCCAAGGTTTAGGTAAGATTACAATATATTTCTCTAAAGACTTTAGATGTACACAAAGTGCCATTTTCCCTATACACTAGAACCTCCATGAGAGGACACTCCCGCTAGAGGACACCTCTCTATAAAGAACAGTTTTCATTGCCTCTCTGGTAAGAGGACACCTCTCCCTAAAGGATACTTTGGCTCTGCATTTAAGTGTCCTTTACAGGGAGGTCCACTGTACCTGGAAAAGTGTAATAGATGCCCTTTGGCCTTCAAGTCCAAGAGGAAGAAGAATACTTTGTTTCTTTCCAAACTTGATTGATGGCTCTCTTAGCTTCATCAGCGAATTTTGGAAATTGTTTTCTGTCATCCTCATTGCCAATTTTGTGCCAATGTGTAGATATGTGTAGTGTGAGGAGTAAATTGTACTGTGTCTTGTAAGGATTAGAGATCAGGATGTTGGCATTCCGAGGTCTAGAGATGATGGAAGACCCAGCCACTTTGTCCCAGACTATTTATCTCAATTACAATGACCTTAGTGCTGCTTCCCCACACTTCTGTATATCCTAGCATTTATGAGCAAAATCCATCCTAGATTATATTAAGGAAAAACATTGGATTTAAAATTGTAAGTTAAATTTATTACCCAATATTTTAATTGACTATATAGCCATCTGTATCAGGGTTCAAATTTGCTTTGAAATAATTTCACTTGAAAATTTCATGCAACTCATACATGCTGCCTAGTTACTAAAAATTCTTATACATTTTTATTCAATATAATACACTGCGGCCTGTGATTGTAAAACGACACTAGAAGTTACACCACATGAGTTTCTTTTCAACGACAAATTAAAATTTCATTTCAAGGTGAAATATCGACTATTTCTAACCTTTTTGAATGAGGTATGAAAGGATGAATTATGAAGAGTAATGACGACCGGAAAAATAAAAGTGTCCAGGGATGGGAATCGAACCCACAATGTTCCGCTTACCGGGCAGATGCCATGTCCACTAGGCTACCCTGGAGGTATTTTTCCGTTCATAAATGATATTTTCATGATATATTAATTAAAAAAATTAAATGAAATTTCTCCTCTCAGAGAGTTTTCTCATATATTAAAAGTACATATAATGTTTGGAAATGATTGTGATGTGATATAAAGGTGGTTGTCTAGGAAGTGATCAATCTTCAGTTGCATTTCTCACCGGAGGTGTCACCCTGGGATTTGAAGGGAAATCCAAATACAAGGTAATAAGACCTAATCCAAAATGGTGTGTGACGTTTCGGTAACAGCATTGTTACCATCATCAGACCAAAGAATAAATGAGAAAAAATATCACAGTATGTTCTTAAATAGTACTGTTATCAAGTGATGAACTATTTAAGAACATGCTGTGATATTTTTTCTCATTTATTCTTTTGTCTGATGATAGTAACAATGCTGTTACCGAAATGTCACACACAATTAATTTATTTGAATTAGGTCTTATTTTCTTGTATCTATAATCATGAGAAACCCAAATGTTTTTTAGTGCATTGTTAGATTCTAAAGGCTGTTATTGAATGATTGTGACCTTTCAGTAGCAGCATTGTTACTGTCATCAGACAAATTACTAAATGTTGTTGTTGTTTCTTATCCCCTTGTGCAAAGATTACACAAGGGAGAAGTACTAAATGGATAATGGTATCAATACTGTTACCGAAATGTCACAAGCATTTCAATATTTTGGATTTGGTCTTGTTACCTTTTGAGATTCTAACCTATAATCCAAATTCTACATCATCATGCAATGTTAGATCCCCAAAATAGTTGGTTATTTGCCCCAATATTTATACAATTGACTTTTATTCTTCTTCAAGGCAACATATATGTAGCACATGGCGGGCCTGAGAACCTTGAAAAAGACTTAAGTGGACCCTCAAGGAGAAGAGGAAAGAAGCGCTGGTTCAAGTGCTATGTAATAACACAACTATGTCACCGAATTTCAATTAAAATGGAGGTTTCCAGTAAGCCAATTTTTAAAGAAACAATGTGTGACCTATTTTTATTGTCAAGGGAAGAGAGAAATCTTGTGATATCCAGAGTTTATATAGGATTGAAACACAAAGTAATATCCAAATATATAGTGTGTGCCTTTTCAGTAACACTGTTGTTACCGAAACACTATTTATTTGGATTTGGTCATATTACTTTGTTTCTTATCTATAATCCAAATTGTACCTTATCATTTATTTAGGATACAATCAGGGAATTGGGGGACTTGGCTTCTCATATTGGTCAGGTTTATTTTTATAATGTAATAAATATTTTTGTTTTGAAATGTTTCACCTTTTAAATGTATACAAATTCCCTATGATATGTTTTATACGTAATTGTTTCAACATCCAAACACTCATCAATGTATCATCATCCCTCACTTCCAAGATTCTTTGATTAAAAGGACACCATTGTGTGTGCTGGTTATTTTAAAACATATTGTGAGGGGGGATCTATCAGATAGTACACTGATTTGTTTGTTGCATTGCTATATTATTACCTAACAGGCTTATTTGAGGTGCTCATTTGTATAAATATAGGTGTCTGTCCCACATGTATCATGTAGTACAACCATTACAGTGGAGTGGACCCAGGAGGAGCTCTGAAACTTGGAAATAGACATCATCAAACAACACTAACAAGATTTATAACAGGCCATCTCAAGCCATTAAAGATAGAAAATAACAACAAAATCTACCCCACTTGCCCAAAATGTAGCTTGGCACCTGCAGCTCCAGAAGACATTTTGGCTTGCATTAGATGCAATAAACAGGACCTTTGGAAGAGGCCGCTGCTTATCATAAAACAGCTCGAGGAGCATGAACTCATGGAATTTGTGTAAGCTTTACAAAAGGGGATAAGAAACAACAACAGTACAGCCATCTCCAATAAAAGGTTAGCTATCATGGAACACCATTTCACCCGTTTCTGAGCAATTCTTTTCAACTTTTAAAAATCATTCTATATTGATAAGGCACAATTTGGATTATAGATTATAAGCAAAAGGTAATAAGACCAAATCCAAATAAATGAATAGTGTTACCTTGTGTTTATAATCTCATTCTATATTAGATATATCATCAAGCCAATCCTTCCTTGGTCTTCAATGTATTCAGTATGGTTACTAGACTTTGTCACTCTATCTGTCCAAAATTGACAATTCTTCTTGCACATCAGATATACTAAAAGATTTAATTTTATACTCCTGTTCTTAGTCAGTGTTCATTCATACAACAGCATATCTTTTTCTTCAAATTCATATTTAATTCGCTTCATTAAAAAGTCTATTTCTTCAACAAGCACCTTTTAAATATTTTTTTTTATATAAATGAAAATGCCCAGTATGTTTCTATCTTACAGCATATGAGAGACATGAGAGAGAGAAGCAGGGAAAATCAGGCCAATGAATGGACACCATTTAAAGCCAACACACATCCCAAGGGAAGGTGCTTTCTTCCTGTTGAATTAAAGTAGGTGTTGAATTAAAGAGGTTTTACTCTGTATACACTGTCAGTGCAATTATCAAAGAAACTTTATATGTATTAATTTTTATTAGAATATAAAAGATTTTATTTATTTTTTACTTATCCTACAATATAAAAGAATAAAAGGATTAAATGAACAACAAAAGCAAACCTTGAGCTTGGGTATTTACATGACAAACAAAGCAGGCTCACAATCCCATGATGCTCTTCATGACGGGGGGGGGGGGGGTAGTCATAGGTCATGTGTTCATTGGCCGCTACTCCAACCTATACACTGGTCACAAAAATATTTAGATCACCTATAAACACTTTATAAAATTTTCAGAAAATTGCATACTTAATAAGGCATGTAAATGATCAATTTTTTGAAACCGTAACTAGAATATAAGTGCATTAAAATAGCCTTGTTTATTCATGAAAGTATTTAAATAGCACCCTAGTCTATAATTATTAAAGTTATCTTTTTTTTTAGTTTTCTCACACAAGATCACATATTTAATGTGTAGAATGCCAAGGCAGAAAAAGGGCATTGTGCAAGCAAATTTCTGAATTTAGAAAGGCACAATCATAGGCCTCAGAGAGAATGTGGAACTTCAACTAAAAAAATTGCTATGAAAAAAGGAAGCAATTAAAGTACTGTTGAAAGGATTTGGCCTCAGTGGTCAGAAGAAAATAAAAAAAAAACTGACGCAGGTTGTCCTAGAGTAACAACAGAGAGAGGGAATAAAAGGATTCGATTTGAATACCAATGATCCAAGCAGCTCGACATGTTCAAAATGAATCTGGACCATCTCTGAACCTCATTGATCACCGTCTTATCAAACTCCATAGTAGCTGTCATTTATTAAGAATTCCACTCTCTGACAGACACAGAAGCGATAGGCTCAGTTGGTGTGAAGAGAGACATCTTTGGGCTCAAGAATGGCATTCTGTCATTTTTTCTGATGAATCCAGATTTAGTTTGGGGGTTCATGACGGCAGGATACATGTTAGACGTAGGCCCCAAGAAAGATCCCATCAGGACTTATTCTGGAAAGGCATTGGGCAAGAACCTCTGGCTCCATGGTGTGGGTGGCATCAGTCATGAAAGTAGGACCCCTTTAGTCTTTATTCAAGGCATAATGACTGCTCTGACCATTTCTTAAACAGACTAACAATGTCATTTTCCAACAAGACCTGACCACATTCGGCCAACATAATTCAAGATAAAATTGTAAAAAGTGTTTAAAAACTATAAATTATTCTCACAATGAGTTTCTTTTTATTTTTAAATGTTAGCTTTCTAGCGGGGGTCGGTGGAAGGCTGGTTAAACCGTTTGGTTTCGACCACTACGACCCGGGTTCAATTCCCGCATTGGACACTTTTTTCTGTTTAAAAAAAAAATGCTCCAATGGCCCCCCAATTCTTGCAAAAGTCCAACCCCACCAGCGAGTGCAAGTAACCAAACGGGGCTCTGGCACATTTGTAAGTGCAAAGTCTAACTGCTTTCACATGTGTAGACATGTGGTGCGCTTACAGTAAAAAGCAGTCGCTAACTACCCACCATGATTATCATGGCCTGTACCACGTGTACTAGGGATAAGCAAAAAAAAAAAAAAAAGCTTTCTAGCAATAATCACTCTTCAATAGGCTTAATTAAAAACATTGACTTTCTTACAAGAAGTGTTTACAATATATGCACTCCGTCAATTTTCACAATTGAAATTTAAACTAAAAGTTCGAACTTAAAAATATATATATTTGTAGTTTTTTTATACAGACATCTCACAAGCCTTCCTTCAAAATATTGATATCTTTCCCTGGCCCGCATGTTCCCCAGATCTTTCCCAATTGAGCATGTACAGGACATGATGGGCTTGGTCTAGCATCCTACAAGTCTCACCTTGTAGCTGCTTGTATATGTGCCAAAGGGAGGACACACCAAATATTGATAAAATTGTGTATCGCAATAAATTTACATCCCTTTTTTTAAATTTCAATCGTTTTTTCACATTACCATTATATAGCTCACTAATTTTCAGAAAAATTACAAAAGTATTTCTAGGTGATGCATTGTTTTTTGTGGCCAGTGTATATAAACCAATAATATGGCTATGTATATATATATATATATATATATATATATATACAGTAAAACCTCCATTAGAGGACACATCTCTACAAAGGACAATTTTCATTTTTTCCAAAATTACAATTTTTACTATTTAGCAACTCTCCGGTAAGAGGATACCTCTCCATAAAGGACACTTCAACTCTGCAACTAGGTGTCCTTTACAGAGGGGTTCTACTATATATATATCCCTGTAAAAGACACCTAGTTGCAGAGCCAAAGTGTCCTTTAGGGAGAGGTGTCCTCTTACCCGGAGAGTTGCTAAATAGTAAAAAATGGAATTTATGTCGATGAAAACGGTCCTTTATAGAGAGGTGCCCTTACCGTGAGTGCCCTCTCATGCAGGTTCTACTGTATATATATTGTGATATTTCTACATCCCTTTTATGACCATATTTTTTTCTAAATACACAAATTTCCCTAAATTGCTAGTTGATATCAGCCAAACGCTGCCTATAGTAGAGTGGTCTGGTAGATTAAACTGGTAAAACCTTTAAAATTGTTCACCATATTTTCACATCATGTAGGGATTGTAGAAATATTTGTTTTTAAATAAGTATTGCATTTTTCAAAAAGTTTTCCTTTTCATCAGCACTGATCTGTTATACTTAGATTCATGGTACCTTATATGTGATGTTGTCTACTAAGCTATGGAAGCCATGTTCTCACCATCCTATGCTCCAGATTTGAAGACCGTATCAAGCGGCAGAAGCTTTATGAATTCATTGCCAAGAAATCCAGCCTCCTGTTTGAGCCTCTCTCCACGCAGGAACTGCCCTACCCTATCTCCCAAGACACAGGTAAGTATCACTATCTGCTTTAATATTGGGGGGGGGGGGGGGGGGCTCTTATATTCCTATATAGTAGAACCTCTCTTTCATCTAGTTGTAGAGTCGGAGAAGTGTCCTGATAACTTTGGTGATGAAAACTGTCCTTTGTAGAGAGGTTTCCTCAAGGTCCTCTCATGGAAGTTCAAAAAGTATCGCGACTTTTGAATTTTCGCGGGTTACGTATATTCGAATTTCGATCTTTTTGTGGCTTTATGTTGGTACTCATGTCTCTCACTTATGCCGACAAGCTCGGCCATTTTGAAGGTTCACTTAATTGTTGACAGCTGCTTTGCTTGCAGGTGTTTTGGATTGTCTTCGATTTTTACCTATTAAAAAAAATGGATCAAAGAACCTGTATCAAATTTTGTGTGAAAAACGAAATTAAGTGCGCGGATTCATTCCGAATGTTGACTGTGGCATACGGAGAAGCAACCTTGGACCGAAGCAACGTTTATCGGTGGTACAAAATGTTCTCAGAAGGCCGAGAAGATGTGAACGACGAAGAGCGTGCCGGACGCCCGAGCACTTCAACAACAGACGAAAAAATTAATGAAGTGGAGAAAATGATATTGGCCAATCGTCGAATCACCGTTAGAGAAGTTGCTGAGGACCTAAACATATCGATTGGTTCGTGCCATTCGATTTTTATCAATGATTTGGGCATGAGATGGGTCGCCGCGAAATTCGTACCAAAATTGCTCAATTGCGACCAAAAACAGCATCGCATGAACATTGCTAATGAGATGTTGGACTCTGTCCGCAACGACCCAAATTTGCTCCAGAGGGTCATAACTGGTGACGAAGCGTGGGTTTATGGTTATGACGTTTAAACCAAAGCTCAATCATCTCAATGGAAGCTGCCGCACGAACCAAGACCGAAAAAAGCATGCCAAGTTCGGTCGAATGTGAAAGTTTTGCTGACAGTTTTCTTCGATTGCAGGGGCGTGGTGCATCATGAGTTCTTGCCACAGGGTAGAACGGTCAATAAGGAATATTACCTGCGAGTTATGCGCAATTTGCGCGAAGCAATCCGCCAGAAATGCCCGGATTTGTGGAAGAACAAAAATTGGCTTTTGCACCACGATAACGCCCCTGCTCACACATCGTTGCTTGTGCGCGACCTTTTGGCCAAAAACAACACACTAATGATGCCGCAGCCACCGTATTCCCCAGATCTGGCCCCCTGTGACTTTTTCTTGTCCCCTAAACTGAAGAGGCCCTTGAAAAGACGACGTTACGCTACGCTTGACGAGATAAAGGCGGCATCGAAGGAGGAGCTGAAAAAGATTAACCCTTAACTGGACAGGTGGATTTTTCTTACGTAACTGGACGGGTTGGGTAGATTCAACCCACCTATGTAACTTTATGAAATAAGTGCTAAATAATGATTGAAATCGTTATTTAAAAAAATATTTAATTAATATATAGTTAATATACAGATTTTGACTTTTAAAAATTCTGAATATAATCTATTTACAGTTTTAAAAAATTATAAAGAAATGTTATTGCAAAGGCTTAGTTGACATACAGAGCAAAGGGTTTTTATTTTTTACTGCATTTTTTGATGGACATTTGTAGCACCATTTTGGAATATCAGATTGTTGTGGCATCGTAGATTCCCTTGATGTACTTGAACCATCATTTTTCTTGAATTGTCGTCTGTAATTCCCGCGGGAGAGAATTGAGATTATGTGTGGCCAGGTGTTCATCAGTCAATGCTCTCCCAAGATAAACAATAAAATGACTCCTTTCTTTTTACCCTTTTATCAATCTGATTACCAATTTTATTTTATTTATTTTTTTGGAACATAGGACACTAAAGTGGTTGTTCCAGAGAAACTAAAAATAGAGGTTCCTGATTCTCTATTAGGGTGCAGTTGAAATTGTGGTGAATCTAAGGTTTGTTCATTCTCATTGTTCCTAAATATGTAAGACCATGTTCTTTCAACTTATCAACTAATTCTACTGAAGTGAATCAATTGTCTGCTGGAATATTTCTTCCAAAGTGTGGTCGACTAATCTATAAAACATATATATTTTGGGTTGGCAGCGATAGTTCTCTCTGTTGACTTGATTGATTATTCTACTTATCCAAAGAAAGAAGTGTTATTTTATAAAAAGGAAGCTAAAAATAGCGGAAGATAGAGACTAAAGTATGAGCCACGAGCTAACACTGACACGAAAAATTTTCACGCTTCTGGACGGGCTGGGCGGAATCCGCCCACACATGCAAATTTAACCCCCCTCCCAAAACTGAAATTTATAAACGATGGATGGAAAATGTTTGTATCACTGTAAAATTAGAATACATAAAAGCTGGTAGCTCTAAGTAAACGAAAAATATATTTTTTTCCTATATTAAATTTATGCATGGGCAGAATCTACCCAACCCGTCCAGTTAAGGGTTAAAAATGATTTTTTGAAGTGCTTCGAAGATTGGAAAAACCGTTGGCACAAGTGTATAATATCTCATGGGGATTACTTTGAAGGGGACAAAATAGGTATTCATGAATAAATAAATAAATAATTTTTGAAAAACACAAAAGTCGCAATACTTTTTGAACACACCTCGTATTTTACCAATTTTCCAGGTCTAACAAGAAGTAATTGCACAGATGAGACTAGCAAAGATTAAGGCAATAGTGCTGTTTCAGAGGCATTATATATTTTTATGCTGTGATTTAATTTGGAATATATACCATGGAGTCTCACATGAGTAACCACCCTTGTAAAGCAAATTTCCATTGTAAGCCTACTATATCGAGTCTTTCTTGAGCTGCCGTTTCCGTGAACGACCAGCAACCACTAAAAATCAATTTTTGGTCTCTAATAGAGGCTGTTAAATATAAATATTTGTTGTTAAATATTTTGCGATGCAATTAACGAGGGCTTTTTGAACAGAGAACTAAACCCACTTTTGTGCAATAAATTGATGAGCAAGCAATCTCTCAAAATATTTTAAGAAGAAAATAATTTTTTTTTTCTTCACAGATCCAGGTTGCCCTTTTTAAATATAAACCCACTTTGCTATTTTATTTTCTAATCATTTCTCAAATAATAGGTTTTTTTACTTTGAAAATCAATCTTCCTTTTATAATATATTAAATTGTAAGAGATAAAGTTTTATAAATTTTTTATTCCTAGCAAAATCTTTTAATGTATGATGATATTTGGTGTTAGCGATCAACAAATTGCAAAAGAATTAGCTTTTGTTGAAGTCTGATTTTAAAATGTAATTAAGAAGAACTAAATCATTCAAGTTTTTTTTTAAATGGGTCATTATTTGAAGAAAACACAAGTTATCTAAAAATGAATTGGTTAATATGTTAACTTACAAATGGCTGATATGCCGATTGCTGATATGCAACTCAAAATATTACAATATCAGGGCCACTACTTGAAAAATAAAAAGGTTTCCACTGTATATATATATATTTTTTAACTTTATAAATCGATTCAATACATACAAAATGGGGATATAACAAAATGTGTGGGTTCCAGTTTAGAATAACCTTATTGGGTGTGCTGCTCAAAAAGAGAAACTTAGATTATCATGTGAAAAAATAGTACAAATGTGATATTGTATTAAGAAAAGAAAAAAGGGCATATCCTTATTGTGCATCTAAAAGTTGCGTCATATATAAGAATAAATATCAACTATTCATTGAGTTTTAATTATTCCAGAATTGGCCAAATACCCATTCTTGATTAATCAAGAAAGCTAACCATGTATGTGTTTCGGGCTGTTGGCCTTCATCAGCGTAGTGCAAGCTGTACCTCAACGACCAAAAAACTGGTCATTAAGGCATCCTGAAAACATCATGAAGCGGGTAGTTAAGGCCAGAATTGTGTGAGAATGCGAAACAATAGAACAAATTGTACTGGGATAAAGTTCATAAATTAAGAAAGATTATTATATTTGATTATCATATTTACAATAATATGGATATATAAAATGGTTCATTTAGGCACAATATTTGGATTTTTTTTTTGCTCATCCCTAGTACACGTGGTACAGGCCATGATGATAATCATGGTGGGTAGAAGTAGGCGACTGCTTTTACTGTAAGTGCACCACATTTCTACACATGTGAAAAGCAGTTCGATTTTGCACTTACGAATATGCCAGAGCCCCGTTTGGTTACTTGCACTCGCTGGTGGGGTTGGACTTTTGCAAGAAACAATTTGGATTTATCTATATATATATATAAAAGAAAGTCCTGTTAATTGTTACACTATTTATAACTCAAGAACGGCTGAACCAATTTGGATGAAAAAGTTTGACCGCGTCAAGAACGGCTGAACTGTCAAATACATTCATTTATACAGATGTATCGCATGCGCGAGCGCGCACTCTACGAGGCTTACCCACAAGCTTACGGGTTGCCTGCTAAAAAATAAAGTTTAATTTATGTTAGAAATATTTTTCCTTTTTGTAAATAAACACATTTGTTTACTATTGTTTAAAATATAAGCTTTAAATCTATATACAGTAAAACCCCTCTATAGTGAAGCCCAAAGGGATGAGCTTTTGGTTCACTTTAGCCACAGTTCACTATAGCCACGGTTTGGCTTTTTTTTTTTTTTTACTTTTCTAAATTTTTAGACCCTATAATTAAAAAACAGAAATACACACTAGAAAAGGCAGCCACTTAATAATGGTAACTTTGTTTTAATTCCCTAAATTGACCTATTTCTTTACATTAAAGCTGAATTTCAATAGAAGTCATTCGATAATAGGTTCTTCTTATCATTAGCATACATGTTTATATATATAAACCTCTATGTATAATTTAAAAAGTAAAACTTTATTAACCCTTAACTGGACGGGTTGGGTAGATTCTGCCCATGCATAAACTTAATATAGGAAAAATATATTTTTTTCGTTTACCTAGAGCTACCAGCTTTCGTGAATTCTAATTTTACAGTGATACAACCATTTTCCTTCCATCATTTATAAATTTCAGTTTTGGGAGGGGGGTTGAATTTGCATGTGGGGGCGGATTCCACCCAGCCCGTCCAGAAGCGTGAGAATATTTTGTGTCAGTGTTAGCTCGTGGCTCATACTTGAATCTCTATCTTCCGCTATTTTTAGCTTCCTTTTATAAAATAACACTTCTTTCTTTGGATAAGTATAATTATCAATCAAGTCAACAGAGATAACTATCCCTGCGAACCTAAAATATATATAAGTTTTAGAGATTATTCGACCACACTTTGGAAGAAATATTCCAGCCGACAATTAATTCACTTCAGTAGAATTAGTTGGAGGGGGTCGGTGGAAGACTGGTTAAACCGTTTGGTTTTCGACCACTACGACCCGGGTTCAATTCCCGCATTGGACACTTTTTTCTGTTAAAAAAAAAAAATGCTCCAATGGCCCCCGAATCTTGCAAAAGTCCAACCCCACCAGCGAGTGCAAGTAACCAAACGAGGCTCTGGGACATTTGTAAGTGCAAAGTTGAACTGCTTTTTACATGTGTAGACATGTGATGCGCTTACAGTAAAAGCAGTCGCTAACTAGCCACCATGATTATCATGGCCTGTACCACGTGTACTAGGGAAAAGCAAAAAAAAAATTAGTTGATAAGCTGAAAGAACATGGCCTTACATATTTAGGAACGATGAGAAAGAACAAACCTTAGATTCACCTAAATTTCAACCGCACCCTAATAGAGAATCAAGAACATCTATTTTTGGTTTCTCTGGAACAACCACTTTAGTCTCCTATGTTCCCCAAAAAAAAATCGGTAATCAGATTGATAAAAAAGGGTAAAGAAGAAAGGAGTTATTTTATTGTTGATCTTGGGAGAGCATTGACTGATGAACACCTGGCCAAACGTAATCTCAATTCTCTCCCACTGGAATTACAGGCGACAATTCAAGAAAAATTATGGTTAAAGTGACCCAAGTCAAACTACGATGCCACAAAAATCTGATACTCCAAATGTCCTTCAAAAAAAACACAGTAAAAAATAAAAACCCTTTGCTCTGTATGTCAACTAAGCGTTTGCAAAAACATTTCTTAAAAATTTCTGAAAACTGTAAATTGAGATTGTATATTAACTATATATTAATTAAATATTTTTTTGAATATTGATTTCAATCATTATTTAGCGCTTATTTCATTAAGTTACATAAGTGGGTTGAATCAACCCAACCCATCCAGTTACATAAGAAAAATCCACCCGTCCAGTTAAGGGTTAATTATATATTTAAAAGGTATAAGAGTATTTAAGAACATCTTTCTCAAATAATATTTATACTAAATTTATTTGAAAAAAAAAATGCCTCTAATACCTTGTTTTTTGAAAGTGAAAAGTAAAATTTGAAAATCGGAATTGTCTTAAAATATCGTTATTTTCATCAAAGGAATAATAAAGCTCCGTGTATTCTGAATCAATTGAAGATGAATCAAAAGTATCAAATTCAGAAAAATCGGACATAAAACATGTTGGTACGATAGCGCGATCGGTAAAATTGCGAATAAAAAACACCTATTTACAAACACAAAATCGGTGGTAAAACGGCCGGCCAGGGGGAATATCCTCGAACCCTGAATGAGTCATATACCTAACAAGACTTCTGTTCTAAAAATAGAAATGTAGTGGTAGTTTTGAGAATTTATATGTCGATTTTTGTTTGTGGCCCGTGAGCCACCTGGCACTGTTTTTTTTTTTTTTTCTTCCAATTCCAGTTTCCACATATTCTTCTGAAGTATAGATTAAGTTTTGTTTTTAACCTGTTATTCAAACCATTTCTGGCTTTAAAATTATTTGGAATTATTTTTTAGCCTAGGTTAAACTTGATATAGAATGCTTCTAAAAGGGCATGCTGCTACTGTTTTTTTAGAACGCCATTCTTTGTTTCTTTTCTTTATTTTGGAAGCCATTTGTATATATATATATATATATATATATTTTTTTTCTATTTAAAAATTGTTGGATGCAAAGATATTCTATTAAATAAAAGTATAATGTGTAAAAATTTATACAACATACAGCAAAAATAGAACGTAAATCAAAAAACAAACAATACCGCTAATTTTGTTGTTTTAATTTTTTTTTTTTATATCAGAATTTTAAGTTCGTTATAAGCCTAGTATTTTTAATATATTTTATCATTTTGGGACCGAAAATAGGTTCGTTATAGGGGTAGTTCGTTATTTTAAAAATCGCAAAGTTCGTTATAATGATGTTATTTTCAATGGAATGGAATTGGGAATCGCCGTGGGTTCGTTAAAAGGGAAGGTTCGCTATATCCAGGGTTCATATTAGAGGGTTTTACTGTATATAAAATTGAATGTCTGTGTGTCTGTACTCGATAGATTCAAAAACCATACATCCAATTGCCATGAAACTTTGGGAAGTTGTTTACTATACTATCGGCAATGTTTTGGTTTGAATTTGATTTGAAATAAATATTCTTAGCAATTTTATTTGCAAATTTTCTTCATTTTAATTTAGACACATTTTCTATATATTCTTTTTTTGCCTAATTTTGAAAAAGAAAACATCTTATAGTTTTTAATTACAACAGGAAATATTGAAACTTGGTACAATGATATGTTGAAAGAAATAATAATTAACTGATCTGGAAAATTTCAACCTATCTAATATAGAATTTACTCTACTGGAACCTATATTAAATAGAGCAAT
>CP092866.1:94469513-94532738 GCA_030710605.1 Cordylochernes scorpioides | reverse complement strand
GTAAGAGGACACCTCTCCCTAAAGGACACTTTGGCTCTGCAATTAGATGTCTTTTCAAGGAGGTTCTACTGTATTTATTTATGTTGTAAGAAGTTCAATTTTTTTATCTTCTCCAAATGTGACAAGATAACAATACCCCTTGTTTTACTTCTTGTATTTTCTTGTAGCACTACTCCTTGTTGAAGAAGAAGTTTTGGGTCATGAAAGGTGTGAGGTACTGGTCCAGCTTGGAGGTGGTCTAAGAGGAGTCGTTATGTTATGGGGACAATTACCTTCACTCTGAGGGCCCCCAACATCCAGCAATGTGGTCTAAATTCAATGTTTCTCTTTGGCAGAGGTAGTGATAATTGAGCATTCTTTTTATATATGATTAGGATAGATCATTTAATTGTATGTTATTTATTTCAATGAGCTTTATATAATCTTTACATCACAACAATAAACAAATCAATTAATCTCAACCATTTTTTCAACAGTTGGTACACTTTCTGGAAATTCTCCCTCTCTCTCACATATGAGTTGTCACTATAGCAGGCAGTTGAGAGCCCAGGTAGTTGGCCTTCTATGCTCCAGGAACGGAGTTATCTCTTTCTGGTAAAAATAATATTCACAGAGTACAAAAACTGTGTAAAAATTAATTCGCACACTATTTACAAAACAGCCCAGTTTTAGGTTGTGGAATTTACCCAGTTTGTAGAATAACTGTGCAAGCCATCATTGTGCATTCTTGTAGCATCCTCTTATTTATTCTTCTTAGCCATGAGTACTGCATTATTATTATCATCCCTAGTACACGTGGTACAGGCCATGATAATCATCTTCTTCTTTCTTATCCACTCAATCATATTAGGGTATCAAGCTTGTAGAACTTAAGACTTGACAACCATCATGTCTGGGTGCAGTAGAATGTGTCTGCCTTTGTCATTAAGACTGGGAGCACTACTCAGTGGCAGGCCGACTTAGCTCCAATATGAAATGGCCGCCTCTGACATGAGGAACAGATGCCATGTGCAGCCGCTCCTAACATGGAGTACAAACGCTGCTCATCCTGTATCCCTGGATTAGGAGCCCTTACAGGGTACTATCAGCTGGGCCAGCTGAGCCCAGGTTTTTTACCGAGCTTGTTACTGCTCCCCCTCCTCCTTTTTCATCCGGGCTTGGGACTGGCAAAGGCGGATTTATGATAATCATGGTAGGTAGAAGTTAGCGGCTGCTTTTACTGTAAGTGTACCACATGTCTACACATGTGAAAAGCAGTTCGACTTTTGCATTTACCAATATGCCAGAGCCCTGTTTGCTTACTCTCACTTGCTGGTGGGGTTTAACTTGGGGGCCATTGGAGCATCTTTTTAAATCAGAAAAAAGTGCCCAATGCGGGAATCAAACCCGTGTCGTAGCAGTCGAAAACCAATGGTTTAGACCATCCTTCCAGCGACCCCCTATACCCTGGTATATTCACCTGGTTGATCCAAAGATACAACAAAAATAAATAAAGGAAGAAATTTTATAATAGAACAGATTATAGTGTGAACAAGAGAGATATGGCTAGTTAATATTTTCCCTCTCTTTTAACTTGATCCTTATTTATGTAGAGCAGGTTTATAAAATTGATAATTTTTGTAAAAGCTAAGATTTTGTTAAGAACAAGGAAATAAAGTGGTGTGTGTGTTGGTAAATGTGATAATTGTCATTTTCTCCCATTTTCCTCTCTTATGGCTAGTATAAAAGCTAACCTGTCCTGGATCACATAAATTGCAGTTTAAACCATAATTTTCCTTCCAGATGTCTTAGCAACTTTCGAGGGAAATGAATCTCTGTTGTGTGCCTCAATCAGAAAGGAATGATATAGATGTTGGCTATACAGTAGAGCCTCTATGTAAAGGACACCTAATTGTAGAGCCAAAATGTCCTTTAGGGAGAGGTGTCCTCTTACCAGAGAGTTGTTAAATAGTAAAAATGGAAATTTTGGCGATGAAAACTGTTCTGTGGAGATGTGTCCTCTAGCACGAGTGTCCTCTCATGGAGGTTCGTTCTACTGTAGTGGTAATTTTTTTTTTTCGCATGACCCTTTTTGGGATTGATTGTTCTATTAAGAAAGTAATACAAGCCTGCTCTTCTATTCTGGGGCACAAACCCAATTTTTATTTAAAATGGATTATCTATTTTTATTCAAATGTGGTTGCTTCAAGAGCCCCATTTTTATTGTTGCTTCAAATTACAAGTACAGAGTCATTAACTAGATCTTATAAATAAAAGAATAATCAGTTCCCCTCCCCATTGCAATAGGACCTTCGTGAGAGGACACTCCAGCAAGAGTACACCTCTCTACAAAGGACAGTTTTTGTTTTTGCAAAATTACCATAATTACTATTTAGCAACTCTCCAGTAAGAGGACACCTCTCCCTAAAGGCCACTTTGGCTCTGCAACTAGGTGTCCTTTACAGGGAGGTTCTACTGTATCTGCAAGTCAAATTAGTTCCATGTCTTTTGCAAATTTGTGAGATTGAGAGTTGATTGATAGTCTCACAGACATTCTCTAGTATAGAAAGTGGGTAGGTCTTTCTCATTGTATTTCCCTCTGAAATATATACAGTAAAACCCCACTATAGTGAACCCCAATGGGACAGAGCTTTTGGTTCACTATAGCTACGGTTTGGCTATTTTTTTTTTTTTTACTTTTCTAAATTTTTGACTGTATAATTAAAAGATGGCCATACACACAAGAAGAGGCTGCCTCTTAATAGTGGTCACTTTGTTTTAATTCCCTTAATTGACCAATTTCCTTACATTAATACTGAATAATAAAAGAAATCATTAGATTATAGGTTCTTCTTGTCATTAACATACATGTACCTCTATGTCTAATTTAAAAATCAAGAAATATCCTAGGCAAAGTTTTATTAAATACTGGACGGGTGACCCGGGCTTCGCCCCGGGATTGTGCATATCTACCTGAATGATATATATTTAGATAAGATTTTTTTAATAATTGTTTGTTATTAGCATTATCTATTTGTTTGCATCAGCATAATTTAATCTAATCTTTGATAGAGGGCGCTGTTCGTGAGCTAAGTAGAATAATTTGAATATATAGTTTTAATAATTGATTTATATATTTTTTAAAATAGCCTATCGTCTTCCCCGTATTTTTTTTACCTATGTATGGAAATTTTGGTTTGAATTAGTGAACTACTGCGGATTTGTATACCGGACATACATACAAACAAACATACAAACATTGATTTTTATATATATAGATATATTCAAAGATATAAAATGATTATAAAACATCATTATCAAATTATATAATACAATGTTTACTTGGAAAAATGGCTCTAATACCTTGTTGCTTCAAAGCACTCTTCAAGCATTGCACAATTCAAATAAAGTTAGTGTTTCCACATATTCTTTTAAGTCTAGATTTCATTTTTTTTTTTTTTAACCTGACATGCAAAACATTGCTGACTTTAAAATCACTATAGTTAATGGCATAAAAATAATTTTTGTTTCATCACGGGACCGTTTATTTGGGCTTTTTTTTTTTTTAAGCCTAAAACGTACGATCGCGATCACGGAAAAAGTTGGGGTTGATTTCTCTTTGTAACAATTTTTAATAGCCTTATATTTTTCTTTTATAATAGAAAAGTTTTATTCTCTTATTTTAATATGTTCTTAACATTTTGCCTGTGTTGTTTTACTTTGAAAATTCTGAAAATGGACTTTTTTTTTTTTTTAAGAAATAACATATTTGTTTTTAAAATGCCTTTGATTTCTTCATTTTGGAAGCCATTTGCACTTTTTCTATTTCAAATTTAATGGATGCAAAGATATTCTATTTAATAAAAAGTATAATGTGTAAACATTTATACAATATACAGAAAAAATAAAGTGTAAATCAAAACAAACAATGCCGCTAAATTTATTGTTTTGAAATCGCGAGCTGAAACATGCTCAAAATTTTGTTGTTTTAATTTTTTTTTTTAAATTACAATTCTAAGTTCGTTATAAGCATAGTATTTTAAATAGATTTTATTATTTTGGGACTAAAAATAGATTCGTTATAGGGGTAGTTCGTTATTTTAAAAATCACAATGTTCGTTATAACGATGGTATTTTCAATGAAATGGAATTGGGAATTGCCGTGGTTTCGTTATAAGGGAAGGTTCGTTATATCCAGGGTTCGTACTAGCGGGGTTTTACTGTATCTTGTAAGGGTGTGTCCTGAATTTCACATCACATGACCCATCTTCTAGTTTTGAGCCTTTTTATTTGCATCTTTCTTTAAGGACTTCTTCCCAACTCATTGTGCCCATGCATACTACTTGCCCAACCCTGGTATATTTCTTTACTAAATTTGGAATGAAGCAAGTAAATCCTATGCCTAAGTAGGACATGCATTATCTTGAAGAGTCCACATGGTCTAAGCCATGATAATCAACAATTTTGATTACTTATACTCTTAGATAATATATATTGGCATGTGTTTGTAGAAGCGAGGGGAGAATCATTTTGATAATGTTAATAGTATGGAATTAGAAGAGGTGAAGAAAATTGCTCAGAACAGAGTGTTCTCTGATGGCTGACCTCCATATTGTAGATAACTGTGCTAATGATGGTGAAAATCTGCTTCATTTTGGGTTTTGAACTTTATGTGTAAAATTGTCTTTGTTGGCTGCATGTTTCCATACAAGGACACCATGTGATCAGCCCATGTGTCCACCACAGATGGATCCCAACATCCTAGTCCGAGTACTGAACCACCACGGGCAGCAGCTCACCCATGCCATAGAGAACTACCAAGGCACAGACAGCATCATCCCGGCAGTTCGCAAGGAACTCAACTACCACCAGTATCACTCCAGAGCCAAGGATTTCAAGTAAGTTGTTTTTCTCAGGCTTATTTTTGGCTTGTAAATTGGAAAGCAACAAAACTTATTCCAACTAGCTCAATGTTAGACTAAAGTCATACCTGCTCAGTTTAGTTCATCTTTGAAATGTAACTCCATCAATGTAACTACATGGAGTTACAATGACATCATCCATGTAGGTCTTGTAGTAATTCTGAAATATGCCTAAAAAAATAATTCCAAGTGTTGAAACCAGATCAAAAACCAGTCTCTTGTATTGAAAAAGTTATTTATGAAGCAATGCAAGCTCCTGATTTCCTCATTCAAAATCAGTTGATAATAAGAACCTGTTTGTACCAAAGTTTAATAGATACTTAATTTCATAAAGTGAAGATGAAACATCTTCAATCATAGGTAATGGATGTGGATCCGTAATCAAAACTTTATCCAGCTATCTTAGATCAAAACATTTCTTTATTTCAAATACAGTTAAACCTATCTATAGCGCCCCCTCTAAATAATGCCTTCCTCTCTATAGCGGCCGATTTTAAATACGTAGTACGATGCGATTTACATTAAAAATGACCTGTCTATAGCACCCTATTTTGGTGAGTCCCAAGAGGGGGCGCAATAGACGGTTTAACTGTATATAGAAATTTAAAAAATAGAAATTTATAATTTACATCTAAGATCAAAGAACTTGCGCATAAAATTAAATCCAAAAGACAAAAAACCTCTCGCAATCAGTATCTTTTATTATTACAAATAACAGACGCTAGCTTTCGAACAATTAGTTCTTCAGCGGGCGTTCTTACAAAACAAAATCAGATTCTTATTAATATATAGAGGTAATCGAAAAAATAAATACAAATATTCGCTCAAAGATATGCTAAAAGGTAAATTAGAGAATTGAAAGATAATCAGATATGCAAAAATTTCTTTAAAACTAAATTAAGTTTAAAACTAAGTGGGGAAGAGGGGACATAGCAGAATTCGTTCTTCAAACTCTTTTAAAAAAGGCAGCGGAACTGTTCCGGGACATCTATTCTTCTGTTTATGCTGTCTTTACAACCAGAAACCAAGGATTCCAAAATTAATCTTTCCCCTTTGTATCTGATGCTGTTGTAATGGCAGATGGGGTTATCCAGGTCAAAACTATGTCCTGTGTTTAACGTGTGTTGGTACAGAAGGGATCTGGGGTCTTTTGAGCTGATATTGTATTTGTGTTCTTTGATTCGGTTTTCGATTTTTCTGCCTATTTCTCCTACATAAACGGATTCACAATCGTTGCAGGCAACCGAATAGATTGCGTTGCTTTTATGTTGAACATCATGTTTAACTCCTGGTTTGGTAATGGGGTTCCTCAGTATATGTCCTGTTGTGCTTGTGCTGCGATAGGTGAACTGGATTCCATATTTCCTCAAATCATGGGCTATTCGCTGATTGGTAGGGGAGAAATAAATAGATTTCTCCCCTACCAATCAGCGAATAGCCCATGATTTGAGGAAATATGGAATCCAGTTCACCTATCGCAGCACAAGCACAACAGGACATATACTGAGGAACCCCATTACCAAACCAGGAGTTAAACATGATGTTCAACATAAAAGCAACGCAATCTATTCGGTTGCCTGCAACGATTGTGAATCCGTTTATGTAGGAGAAACAGGCAGAAAAATCGAAAACCGAATCAAAGAACACAAATACAATATCAGCTCAAAAGACCCCAGATCCCTTCTGTACCAACACACGTTAAACACAGGACATAGTTTTGATCTGGATAACCCCATCTGCCATTACAACAACATCAGATACAAAGGGGAAAGATTAATTTTGGAATCCTTGGTTTCTGGTTGTAAAGACAGCATAAACAGAAGAATAGATGTCCCGGAACAGTTCCGCTGCCTTTTTTAAAAGAGTTTGAAGAACGAATTCTGCTATGTCCCCTCTTCCCCACTTAGTTTTAAACTTAATTTAGTTTTAAAGAAATTTTTGCATATCTGATTATCTTTCAATTCTCTAATTTACCTTTTAGCATATCTTTGAGCGAATATTTGTATTTATTTTTTCGATTACCTCTATATATTAATAAGAATATGATTTTGTTTTGTAAGAACGCCCGCTGAAGAACTAATTGTTCGAAAGCTAGCGTCTGTTATTTGTAATAATAAAAGATACTGATTGCGAGAGGTTTTTTGTCTTTTGGATTTAATTTTATGCGCAAGTTCTTTGATCTTAGATGTAAATTATAAATTTCTATTTTTTAAATCGAAAACCGAATCAAAGAACACAAATACAATATCAGCTCAAAAGACCCCAGATCCCTTCTGTACCAACACACGTTAAACACAGGACATAGTTTTGATCTGGATAACCCCATCTGCCATTACAACAACATCAGATACAAAGGGGAAAGATTAATTTTGGAATCCTTGGTTTCTGGTTGTAAAGACAGCATAAACAGAAGAATAGATGTCCCGGAACAGTTCCGCTGCCTTTTTTAAAAGAGTTTGAAGAACGAATTCTGCTATGTCCCCCCTTCCCCACTTAGTTTTAAACTTAATTTAGTTTTAAAGAAATTTTTGCATATCTGATTATCTTTCAATTCTCTAATTTACCTTTTAGCATATCTTTGAGCGAATATTTGTGTTTATTTTTTCGATTACCTCTATAAATTAATAAGAATCTGATTTCGTTTTGTAAGAACGCCCGTTGAAGAACTAATTGTTCGAAAGCTAGCGTCTGTTATTTGTAATAATAAAAGATACTGATTGCAAGAGGTTTTTTGTCTTTTGGATTTAATAATTTACATCCTTATTTCACCAGACTGGCAGCCACAATTGGTGACACCCATGGGGAATTGTTAATTTTCTCAATGATCCAGTAGATAGCTGTCACTGTCAGCTTTCCTTCCATCCTAGGGAGCAGGAAGAAGTCTGCAGGAAAGTTAAATCTGATGCATGCGTCAAGGTTTGATTATCATTGAGAAGTCTTGGCACAAACTTTGCTGCCACTCTTTGCATTTCAAAATATGCTGAATTGTGCTCTAGGACAACCCAGGTGATTTCATTGCATCCATTTTACATCATTGGTAGATAGCAGATTTTGCCATTGTTGTTATCTCTTGAAGGATAACTGGGATGGAGCTAATCTTCAGTGGCCATTTCCCCATTTTTAACTGTGAAAGCTATTTGTTTCCTTGAGTTTTACTAAGAAAATGTTGTGTAAAAACAAAACTTCACAGCTGAATGTTGTTCTTGAGAACACCCTTTTTTTTTTACTTCCCCTGAGTACACTAAAGACACCCAAAAAATAACCCACAAAAACCACACTTGTTGTTGTTGGATGGTGGCATCACTTGGCAAAGTGATTTAGTAGAGATCCTAAAATTTCTCCCTAGCAGTGCAAACAGCACACAGCATCAAAATTCCTGCTATTTTGGGTCCACTCCCTCCTTTATTTAGAGCTCTGCAGTTCCTTAAGTGGGCCTTGACAGAAACAGTTTAGTTGTTCTCAGCTAATTTTGGAAAGGTATGGTTGTACTATTTTTTATACCTAGTAATATAAAAGACATAACTTTAATTGGACAAAGATTGACTTGGTCTATAGAAAACTATGCCACATCTCTTTTTGTGCTCTTTCAAGTTTTAAAGCCTTAGTTTATTTCACAAATTGGTGTTCTACATATTAATGAGGTCTTGTTATAATGTCCCAAAATTGCATTTAATTGCCAACTGTCACGGAGGAAATGTAAAGTTTTCTACTCATTCTGCTCTTTGTTGATTTCATTCACTTAAATAGAGATGTGCAATGCCAAGGTTTAGGTAAGATTACAATATATTTCTCTAAAGACTTTAGATGTACACAAAGTGCCATTTTCCCTATACACTAGAACCTCCATGAGAGGACACTCCCGCTAGAGGACACCTCTCTATAAAGGACAGTTTTCATTGCCTCTCTGGTAAGAGGACACCTCTCCCTAAAGGATACTTTGGTCTGCATTTAAGTGTCCTTTACAGGGAGGTCCACTGTACCTGGAAAAGTGTAATAGATGCCCTTTGGCCTTCAAGTCCAAGAGGAAGAAGAATACTTTGTTTCTTTCCAAACTTGAATGATGGCTCTCCCAGCTTCATCAGCGAATTTTGGAAATTGTTTTCTGTCATCCTCATTGCCAATGTGTAGATATGTGTAGTGTGAGGAGTAAATTGTACTGTGTCTTGTAAGGATTAGAGATCAGGATGTTGGCATTCCGAGGTCTAGAGATGATGGAAGACCCAGCCACTTTGTCCCAGACTATTTATCTCAAAATATCTCAATATTTTTATTGACTATATGACCATCTGTATCAGGGTTCAAATTTGCTTTGAAATAATTTCACTTGAAAATTTCATGCAACTCATACATGCTGCCTAGTTACTAAAAATTCTTATACATTTTCATTCAATCATTAAAGAAATTAAATGAAATTTCTCCTATCAGAGAGTTTTCTCATATAATAAAAGTACATACAGTAAAACCCCTCTATAGTGAACCCCAATGGGACAAAGCTTTTGGTTCACTATAGCCACGGTTCACTATAGCCACGGTTTGGCCTTTTTTTTTTTACTTTTCTAAATTTTTAGACCGTATAATTAAAAAACAGCCATACAAACTGGAAAAGGCAGCCACTTAATAATGGTCACTTTGTTTTAATTCCCTAAATTGACCTATTTCTTTACAGTAATGCTGAATATCAAAAGAAGTCATTTGATAATAGGTTCTTCTTATCATTAGCATACATGTTTATATTTATAAACCTATGTATTATTTAAAAATTAAGCCAAATCCCCCTAGGCAAAACATTATTAATTATATATTTAAAAGGTATAAGAGTATTATAGAACAACTTTCTCAAATAATATAATACTATATTTAATTGAAAAAATGCCTCTAATACCTTGTTGTTTGAAAGTGAAATTTGAAAATCAGAATTGTCTTAAATAATGGTTATTTCCATCAAAGGAATAAAGCTCTGTGTATTCTGAATCAATTGAGGATGAATCAAAAGTATCCAATTCAGAAAAATCGGACGCGAAACATGTTGATACGATAGCGCGATCGGTAAAATTGCGAATAAAAAACGCCAATTTGCAAACACAAAATCGGTGGTAAAACGGCCGGCCAGGGGGAATATCCGCGGACCCTGAATGAGTCATATACCTAACAAGAATTCCATTCTAAAAATAGAACTGTAGTGGTAGTTATTGAGAAATTATAAGTTGATTTGTTTGTGGCCCATGAGACACAGAGAACTTGGGGGGAACTGTTTTTTTTCTTCTTCCAATTCCAGTTTCTACATATTATTCTGAAGTGTATGTTAAATTTTGTTTTTAACCTGTTATTCAAACCATTTCTGGCTTTAAAATTATTTGGAATTATTTTTTAGCCTAGGTTAAACTTGATATAGAACGCTTCTAAAAGGGCAGGCTGCCACTGTTTTTTTTTTTTTTTTTTAGAACGCCACTCTTTGTTGCTTTTCTTTATTTTGGAAGCCATTTGTATTTATATTCTATTTCAAAATTGTCGAATGCAAAGATATTCTATTAAGTAAAAGTATAATATACAACATACAGCAAAATAGAATGGATATGAAAACCAACAATGCTGCTAATTTTTTGTTTTGAAATCGCGATCCGTGAGCTGAAACATGCTCAAAATTTTGTTGTTTCAAATTTTTTTTAAATCACAATTTTAAGTTCGTTATAAGCATAGTATTTTTAATAGATTTCATCATTTTGGGACCGAAAATAGGTTCGTTATAGGGGTAGTTCGTTATTTTAAAAATTGCATAGTTCGTTATAACGATGGTATTTTCAATGGAATGGAATCGGGAATCGCCGTGGGTTCGTTATAAGGGAAGGTTCGCTATATCCAGGGTTCGTATTAGCGGGGTTTTACTGTATAATGTTTGGAAATGATTGTGATGTGATATAAAGGTGGTTGTCTAGGAAGTGATCAATCTTCAGTTGCATTTCTCACCGGAGGTGTCACCCTGGGATTTAAAGGGAAATCCAAATACAAGGTAATAAGACCTAATCCAAAATAGTGTGTGACGTTTCGGTAACAGCATTGTCACCATCATCAGACCAAAGAATAAATGAGAAAAAATATCACAGCATGTTCTTAAATAGTACTGTTATCAAGTGATGAACTATTTAAGAACATGCTGTGATATTTTTTCTCATTTATTCTTTTGTCTGATGATAGTAACAATGCTGTTACCGAAATGTCACACACAATTAATTTATTTGAATTAGGTCTTATTTTCTTGTATCTATAATCATGAGAAACCCAAATGTTTTTTAGTGCATTGTTAGATTCTAAAGGCTGTTATTGAATGATTGTGACCTTTCAGTAGCAGCATTGTTACTGTCATCAGACAAATTACTAAATGTTGTTGTTGTTTCTTATCCCCTTGTGCAAAGATTACACAAGGGAGAAGTACTAAATGGATAATGGTATCAATACTGTTACCGAAATGTCACAAGCATTTCAATATTTTGGATTTGGTCTTGTTACCTTTTGAGATTCTAACCTATAATCCAAATTCTACATCATCATGCAATGTTAGATCTCCAAAATAGTTGGTTATTTGCCCCAATATTTATATAATTGACTTTTATTCTTCTTCAAGGCAACATATATGTAGCACATGGCGGGCCTGAGAATCTTGAAAAAGACTTAAGTGGACCCTCAAGGAGAAGAGGAAAGAAGCGCTGGTTCAAGTGCTATGTAATAACACAACTATGTCACCGAATTTCAATTAAAATGGAGGTTTCCAGTAAGCAAATTTTTTAACAATGTGTGGCCTATTTTAATTGTCAAGAGAAGAGAGAAATCTTGTGATATCCAGAGTTTATATAGGATTGAAACACAAAGTAATATCCAAATATATAGTGTGTGCCTTTTCAGTAACAGTGTCGTTACCGAAACACTATTTATTTATTTGGATTTGGTCATATTACTTTGTTTCTTATCTATAATCCAAATTGTACCTTATCATTTATTTAGGATACAATCAGGGAATTGGGGGACTTGGCTTCTCATATTGGTCAGGTTTATTTTTATAATGTAATAAATATTTTTGTTTTGAAATGTTTCACCTTTGAAATGTATACAAATTCCCTATGATATGTTTTATACGTAATTGTTTCAACATCCAAACACTCATCAATGTATCATCATCCCTCACTTCCAAGATTGATTAAAAGGACACCTTTGTGTGTGCTGGTTATTTTAAAACATATTGTGAGGGGGGATCTATCAGCTAGTACACTGATTTGTTTGTTGCATTGCTATATTATTACCTAACAGGCTTATTTGAGGTGCTCATTTGTATAAATATAGGTGTCTGTCCCACATGTATCATGTAGTACAACCATTACAGTGGAGTGGACCCAGGAGGAGCTCTGAAACTTGGAAATAGACATCATCAAACAACACTAACAAGATTTATAACAGGCCATCTCAAACCATTAAAGATAGAAAATAACAACAAAATCTACCCCACTTGCCCAAAATGTAGCTTGGCACCTGCAGCTCCAGAAGACATTTTGGCTTGCATTAGATGCAATAAACAGGACCTTTGGAAGAGGCCGCTGCTTATCATAAAACAGCTCGAGGAGCATGAACTCATGGAATTTGTGTAAGCTTTACAAAAGGGGATAAGAAACAACAACAGTACACAGCCATCTCCAATAAAAGGTTAGCTATCATGGAACACCATTTCACCCGTTTCTGAGCAATTCTTTTCAACTTTTAAAAATCATTCTATATTGATAAGGCACAATTTGGATTATAGATTATAAGCAAAAGGTAATAAGACCAAATCCAAATAAATGAATAGTGTTACCTTGTGTTTATAATCTCATTCTATATTAGATATATCATCAAGCCAATCCTTCCTTGGTCTTCAATGTATTCAGTATGGTTACTAGACTTTGTCACTCTATCTGTCCAAAATTGACAATTCTTCTTGCACATCAGATATACTAAAATATTTAATTTTATACTCCTGTTCTTAGTCAGTGTTCATTCATACAACAGCATATCTTTTCCTTCAAATTCATATTTAATTCGCTTCATTAAAAAGTCTTTATTTCTTCAACAAGCACCTTTTAAATATTTTTTTATCTAAATGAAAATGCCCAGTATGTTTCTATCTTACAGCATATGAGAGACATGAGAGAGAGAAGCAGGGATAATCAGGCCAATGAATGGACACCATTTAAAGCCAACACACATCCCAAGGGAAGGTGCTTTCTTCCTGTTGAATTAAAGAGGTTTTACTCTGTATACACTGTCAGTGCAATTATCAAAGAAACTTTATATGTATTAATTTTTATTAGAATATAAAAGATTTTATTTATTTTTTACTTATCCTACAATATAAAAGAATAAAAGGATTAAATGAACAACAAAAGCAAACCTTGAGCTTGGGTATTTACATGACAAACAAAGCAGGCTCACAATCCCATGATGCTCTTCATGACGGGGAAGGGGGGGGGGGGGGGGGGGGGGGGGTGGTAGTCATAGGTCATGTGTTCATTGGCCGCTACTCCAACATATACACTGGTCACCACAAAAATATTTAGATCACCTATAAACACTTTACAAAATTTTCAGAAAATTGCATACTTAATAAGGCATGTAAATGATCAATTTTTTGAAAGCGTAACTAGAATATAAGTGCATTAAAATAGCCTTGTTTATTCATGAAAGTATTTAAATAGCACCCTAGTCTATAATTATTAAAGTTATCTTTTTTTTTTTTTTTTTTTTTCTCACACAAGATCACATATTTAATGTGTAGAATGCCAAGGCAGAAAAAGGGCATTGTGCAAGCAAATTTCTGAATTTAGAAAGGCACAATCATAGGCCTCAGAGAGAATGTGGAATTTCAACTAAAGAAATTGCTATGAAAAAAGGCAGCAATTAAAGTACTGTTGAAAGGATTTGGCCTCAGTGGTCAGAAGAAAATTAAAAAAAAAACTAACGCAGGTTGTCTTAGAGTAACAACAGAGAGAGGGAATAAAAGGATTCGATTTGAATACCAATGATCCAAGCAGCTCGACATGTTCAAAATGAATCTGGACCATCTCTGAACCTCATTGATCACCGTCTTATCAAACTCCATAGTAGCTGTCATTTATTAAGAATTCCACTCTCTGACAGACACAGAAGCGATAGGCTCAGTTGGTGTGAAGAGAGACATCTTTAGGCTCAAGAATGGCATTCTGTCATTTTTTCTGATGAATCCAGATTTAGTTTGGGGGTTCATGACGGCAGGATACATGTTAGATGTAGGCCCCAAGAAAGATCCCATCAGGACTTATTTTGGAAAGGCATTGGGCAAGAACCTCTGGCTCCATTGTGTGGGTGGCATCAGCCATGAAAGTAGGACCCCTTTAGTCTTTATTCAAGGCATAATGACTGCTCTGACCATTTCTTAAACAGACTAACAATGCCATTTTCCAACAAGACCTGACCACATTCGGCCAACATAATTCAAGATAAAATTGTAAAAAGTGTTTAAAAACTATAAATTATTCTCACAATGAGTTTCTTTTTATTTTTAAATGTTAGCTTTCTAGCAATAATCATCTTCAATAGGCTTAATTAAAAACATTGACTTTCTTACAAGAAGTGTTTACAATATATGCACTCCGTCAATTTTCACAATTGAAATTTAAACTAAAAGTTTGAACTTAAAAATATATATATTTGTAGTTTTTTTATACAGACATCTCACAAGCCTTCCTTCAAAATGTTGATATCTTTCCCTGGCCCGCATGTTCCCCAGATCTTTCCCAATTGAGCATGTACAGGACATGATGGGCTTGGTCTAGCATCCTACAAGTCTCACCTTGTAGCTGCTTGTATGTGTGCCAAAGGGAGGACACACCAAATATTGATAAAATTGTGTATCGCAATAAATTTACATCCCTTTTTTAAATTTCAATCGTTTTTCACATTACCATTATATAGCTCACTAATTTTCAGAAAAATTACAAAAGTATTTCTAGGTGATGCATTGTTTTTTGTGGCCAGTGTATATAAACCAATAATATGGCTATGTACATATATATATATATATACAGTAAAACCTCCATTAGAGGACACATCTCTACAAAGGACAATTTTCATTTTTTCCAAAATTACAATTTTTACTATTTAGCAACTCTCCGGTAAGAGGATACCTCTCCATAAAGGACACTTCAACTCTGCAACTAGGTGTCCTTTACAGAGGGGTTCTACTGTATATATATATGTGATATATGGGAAAAGGATCCTGAGAATCTTATCGACTCTCTATAATATAAAAAAATGCTTGTCGACTTCACTGTGATAAAGTGCTTTGTCCTGAGAATCCTCGGAGTGGATGGGATTTTGTATGTTTGGGCAGTCGTTATCAATGGCGGTGGATGAAAAAATCGGCACACTATATCGATTAATGAATCACAAAACACCTCGGAATATTAATCATTGGCGGCTCGGGAGAGGAGATGGAAGGATTTTCGCGATTAAATTGGATTGAGATGACTCACATCTTGGACCTCGAGGCACTACTTTTAGAAGATGCACACACACGTCTTGACACACACGTTACCGACCGAACTCTGGTTGCCCCGCCCCCCGGCTTGGGTCATGTGGGGCCCTGCTTGACCTTTGATTGGTCCCTGTCTCTGTCGGCCATGATGGTAAATTTGGTCGGGAAGAAGCTCTGCCTAACATCCCAATCTCTCAGGACATTCAACTCTGGAATATGAGGGCCTCTTTGTTCTAAGTGACCTAGATACACGACTTGGATCTGTCGTTCTTTTCTCTTCTACTTCTTCCATCTCCACGTCCTTTGACTGCCATCTTTATTTGAATCCATACAGAATACATTATATCCAACATGGTACATAATTATTTATTAGACAATATTCTTTATAATATTACAGATGCGCCCCCTATGAATAAGAATTTTAAAAGGGATCTGTATTAAATTCTGAAAAAAAGAAAAATAATTTTTTGGGAAAGAAAAAAAATAAAATTTTTTTAAAATAGTGAGTGGTTAGATACAATTGGGGAGAAAGTAAATGATGGAAATAAGTAATAAAAAGAAATTTGAGTAGATAGGGGTGCTTGCTAAACTAGGAAAAAATATGATAATTTTTTGGAGGAAAAAAAAAATCTTGCCTGCATAGGTGTTCAATCTTGCCGTGTGGAAACCCACAGCAAGGGAAACTCTATGAGGTGCAATCCAAACAAAACATATAAGACATTAACAGAAATAAAAAGAAAACTATAGACAATAAAATTTGGTGATGGAGGAAAAAAAAAAAGAAAAAGAAATCTGATTAGCCTTTGGGGCGGTGAAAAAATATAAACAAAACATAAAAAAAAGAAATCAAAGCTCCTGTATGATAACTGAAGGCTGATACATGAGAAGTATTGCGTCAGGTCAGTTGTTCATTCAGTTAGGACAAAACAAGGTTTAAACAATAAAAGGAAAAAATAAACTGGAGGTGATTAAGAAATTGAAAGGGTGATAGACATGGATGGTGGGAATAAAAAAAATAAAAATAAAAAAAATAAAAGTGCTGGTTGTGTACAAGTCCTTTAAAATTGGTTAACAAAAATATACACAAAAGAAGAATATTTTTTTACATAACAATGTCCAATCTTTGTTTATTATAGGGTCGTAGGTCATAAGGTTGCCAAAACTATATAGGTGCGTGAATGTATGCGAGTGTGTGTGAGTGTATGTTCCAGAAAGTAACTTTAAGTGTGGTGACACGCGAAAAGTGACGGCGGGTTTGTTTACATTCCGCAGGGAGGGTGTGACGTCGGTCACGTGATCGGAAAGGACGTGACGTCGGCGCGGCGGAAGGTTTCTGTAAAGTGGACGCCAGCTGACAGCGGGGTGATCGACGAGTGTTTGTAAAGGTGGGGAGATTGCTATTCGACTTGGCGCGCTCTAAAGAGGGTTTGGAAAATCTCTCCTATGATTTCACCTATTAGAGCGACCAAGGCATGACTGTGGACAAGGATGGTCCATAACTCCGGGAGAATTATTCCTATGGTTCGATGGATTAGTTCCACTACGGCGATGGTTATTTCGAATAGGGCTTCCTGTAGTTGGAAGAGACGGTTGGGCTGCAGTGTATAGACACTGACATACAGTAGGGTGGCCATGGGTAATAGTACAGTGGGTAGGATGAAAAGGTTGATGAGGTATAGGAGGTGGAACAAGGGGAAGGTTTTCACGTTACGAAAAAACCTTGCCTGTAAGGGAATTGGTTTGGGATCAGCCCTAACTGTAGGGATTGGGGTTTTAACTTTGGTTATATGGGTTGGACGGGATATTGCAGGTTGGGGAATATCGCGTTGGGCGATAATGTTACATTGTGGGTCAACAGGGGTGGTAGTGGTACAATTGCCTATTGTAGGAGCAAAGCGCTCAACTGTAAAGAGGTCTGGGGTGAGGTGCTCGAACAGTGGTGGTAGCGTCCTAGATTGGGGTTTAGCAGGGTGTGGTATCAGAGTGGGAGGTGCGATATAACGAATATTTTCGTTATAGTACTGTAATTTATTTACATGGACTGTGTCGGTATTCCGATTTAGAGGTTGGTTGGGTCGGTTTATTCTCACCACGTTGGGAGAGATGATCTCTAAGATCTCGTAGGGACCCGTGAAATACGGAGCCAGTTTGCCTGTATTGGGGTGATGGTAAACTTTTACCAACACGAGATCTCCGGGTTCAAAATGGGGTGTCTTATGTTGTTGGTCGTAGGCATGTTTGTCCTTGAGGTGCTTGGCCTGGGTACGTTCATGGGCTATCCGTCGGGCTGTGGTTAAAACGGGGTAGGGGTTTATATGCTCAGTGAGCTCGGGAGGTAGAACGCCGAACATCAGGTAGCCAGGTGGGAACCCGGTAACTGAGTGGGGCGTGTTGTTATACACCACAGTAACGCGCTTCGCCAGCTTAGTCCATGCGGCTTTGGGGTTTTCCAAATGGAGTAACCTTAGTTTGCCTGTTAAGGTAGCGTTCAGGCGCTCGCATAGACCATTAGCTTGGGGGTTGTTACTGGTGGTGAGCAGGGGATGGATGTTCCTGTTAATCAGGAACTTCCTGAACTTTGGTGAGGTGAACGCAGGCGCTCTATCCGTGAGTAGGCGTTTCGGAGAGCCGTCCTGCAACACTCGCTTTATCACCTGTTGATAGGTGGTGATGCTGGTAGATTTTGAGGGGAAGGTCCACGTGTAGCGCGAAAAGTGATCCACCACAACGTGGAGGTAAGCTTTGGCGTTACCATATTTGGCAAGTCCAGCTATGGTGTCGAGGGCGACCAGATCAAAAGGCTGAGTGGCCACAGGAAGTTGTCCTAGTTCCCCAAACGTGGGACCTCGAGGGGGTTTTGTTGACTGACAGATGGCGCAGGCTTTGGTGGTTTTGGAGATGTCTTCTGACATCCCCTTCCAGTAGTACTGGGGAGAGATGAGCCTGGTCATCTGGGATATGCCCGGGTGGTTGTACCGACTGTGCACCTTTGTTAGTAGGTCGGGAACGAGGGCGTCAGGGACGACAATTTTGGTTACACCTCTACGCTTTAGGGTTTGCAGTCCGTTTCGATCAATGGTCAGTTTAGATTCTCCCGAAGGAGTGAGTTGGTGGTTCTTAATGATGGTGGCGTCTAAGAATCCACAAAACGGGTTACGGGATAGGAGGTCCGCTTCATGTTGTAGTGATCCTTTTATGTAGCGGACTTCGTATTCGTAACACGATAACCTCAAACTCCATCGGAATAATCTGCCTGACGGGTTTTTGATCGTCTTCAGCCACTGCAGTGCGTGATGGTCAGAAAATATGGTGAATTTTCTGCCCATTAGATACACACGGAACTTCTCCACGCTCTCGACAATGGCGAGGCATTCTAGTTCGGAGATGGTGTAGTTCCGCTCGTGTACACGCAGAGCGCGGCTGAAATATTGGACTGGGTAGGTCTTCCCAGCGGAGTGGACTTGTTTGAGGACGCCTGCAATGCCAAGTGTTGATGCATCGCAATATACCTGGCATGGTAGTTCATCCTTGTAGAGGTGCAATACGGGGTGTTGTGTGAGGCTTTCCTTCAGGCTGGTGAACGCCTTTTGGCATTTGTCATCCCAGTCCCACGTCACATCCTTCTTGAGAAGGTTGTTGAGTGGGGTCCGCAAACGGGCATAGTCCGGGATGAACTTATTATAGACGTTCACGGCGCCTAAGAAGGATTGCAGCGTTTTGCGATTGTTCGGGGGTGGGATAGCGTGGATTACGTCGGTATTGCGGATAAGTGGGGTGGTGGTACCAGCGGTGATTGTGTACCCCAGAAATTCGATGGTCTGCCTAAAAAACTCGCATTTGGTGAGGTTGAGTTGCAAGTTCTCCGCGTCGCAGAACGCGAAAAACCTGCGCAGGTGTTCTTGGTGTTCCTCCAGTGTCTCCGAATATATGACAAAGTCGTCAAAATAGTGCGCCACACAATCAAGTCCGTGCCCCTGCAGGACCTGATTGATTGCCCTTTCATAGATCTGTGGACTGGTCTTAAGTCCGAAAGGCAATCGGGTGGGCTGATACAACCCGTCTATCGTGGCGAAGGCCAACAGTGGTCGAGAATCAGGGTGTATCGGCACTTGCCAATATGCGGAGGAGACGTCGGCAGTCGAGAAATACTTGGCCCGCGCGAGACGGTCCAGTATATCTTCGATCCTCGGGAGTGGATGGACATCGGAGCTTATGACCTCGTTCACCTTCCTATAGTCGATACAAAACCTTTTGGTCTTGTCTCGCTTGGTCACTAGGGTGACCGGGCTAGAGAAAGGGGAGTAGGACGGCTCAATGATGTCATTATCCAACATCTGTCGGATCTGACTGCGTATTTCCCGTTGATCGCATATCGGTACCCTATATGGGCGGATGGTGACGACTTTGTCGGAGTTGGTGGCGATTCTTACTGGGGGAACCTTTAGGCATGGGACCGCGAATTTGTTCCGGGAGAACACGTGTTGGTATTGGCGCAATAGCGCCGGAAATTGAGGTGGATACGGTGGCTGCGGTTGATTGTCTATGGGGATCCCTGGGAGGTGTTCTGGTGATAATGGGTGGTGTGTGTGGTACATGGAATGGTGTGTGGAATGGGGATGTTTGGGTGTATGGTGAAGGTGGTCCGTTTGGACCTTGGTGGGGTGTGAGAGGTTGGCATTGGGTGGTTGTTCTGGTACCTTGACCCTATAATAAGAGCAGTTGGCTCTAAAAAAGTTCTTTGATTGGACATGGTGCGGTGGTTGGGTGAGTCCCTGGGTTGTGGACGTGTTGTCCGAAAAATGCGCATATTGGGTATTGTTGGCGGAAGGCGGAAAAATAGTGTGGGCCTTGCATAGGTCCGCCTGGCATTCCCAATATGTGCACCTTTCGGGCAACACAGCAAAGTGGTAGGTCAGGGGCGACAAAGGTGCGTCGAGTTGGTACATAGTGCCATGTGCAAAATCGATTTTTAATTTGAATTTACGGAGGGTATTAATACCAAGTATTCCAAATGGTAGAGGGGCGTCCACCACGTGGAATACTTCGTTTTGGGTTATGGCATGAATGGATAGGGGGAAGGTAATCTGGCCTATTGTTGGCACGTGGCCATCTATTGTCTGTAAATTTACTATTTTTTTAGTTATTAAATTTAGGTCAGGGAAATTATTCTTTAAATTTTTATATATGGCACATGACACTAGGTTAACGGACGCACCCGTGTCTATCAGGAATGGTAGGGACAGTCCATGGGAGATTGGCAGACTAATTGTCAGGTTGACGAAAGGCCTGGTCAGTAGGCCTACCTGTTGGCTGCTGGTCTGGGGCTCCCTTGGTTATCCCAGTGGCTTGTGCGCGTGACGCTTGGTGATGGGGCTGGGCTCGCGGCCGTTGTTCCGCTAGTTGCGCGGAGCGCGCTGCTCGTGCGTCTCCGGAGGCACGGGGCAACTGCGGGGCTTGTCTGAGACGACACTCAGAGTGCCAGTGTAGTCCACCACAAAAACGGCAGTCTGTTGGCGGGGTCGACCTGGTTGGCACTGTTCTTGGACTAGGTCGCACCGGTGCGTAGGGGCCCAGTAGGGGTGGTGCGTGCTCGTCTGGGTGCCTTGGAGATGGTGCGCCGCTGCCGCGGATCCGCTGCACCAGCCGGAACCATGCACCTAGGTTCTCTGGCGGCACAATGCGGACGAGGCGCTGGTCGGAGGGTGGCAGCCCCTCGGTGAGCGTCTCCAAGATGACCTCTTGTGGGAGGCCCAGTTGTAGACCCAGCGCGGTCTTATTCCGATAGTATTCTTCCAGGTTGGGCTGTCCGGCCAGCTTCATGGAGAAGTATTGGGCATACGTGGCCTCATTGGTCTCCGGATAGAGATCCAGGAAGGTCTGTCTCACCTGGATGTAATGTTGGGTCTCCATCCGAAGCCTCCTGAAGTGTTCTAGCGGTTTGTTGTTCAGGTAACGGGGTAGGCGGAGCACTTTTTCCGTGTTGGTGAGACCATCCCAGTCTGTTTTCTGGTCATATGTCCGAAAGAACTGTGCGGCTGGGTAGGTCCCGTCGAAGCTCTGGACTTCTATCTCCGTCCGATGGGTCACGCGGTCGCTGGTGGTCTGAAGGGCAGATAAACACGCCGCGAGGCGTGCCAAGACGGCCGGCAACTCTGCCGACGGAGGGGGTGGTTCTATTTTGGGAGTACTTACGGCGGGGTTGTTTTCTCCCTCTGCGGTGTATTCCTCCGCATCTTGCGTTTCGTTTTTCTCGTCCATCCTGTCGACTCTCTGTGATATATGGGAAAAGGATCCTGAGAATCTTATCGACTCTCTATAATATAAAAAAATGCTTGTCGACTTCACTGTGATAAAGTGCTTTGTCCTGAGAATCCTCGGGAGTGGATGGGATTTTGTATGTTTGGGCAGTCGTTATCAATGGCGGTGGATGAAAAAATCGGCACACTATATCGATTAATGAATCACAAAACACCTCGGAATATTAATCATTGGCGGCTCGGGAGAGGAGATGGAAGGATTTTCGCGATTAAATTGGATTGAGATGACTCACATCTTGGACCTCGAGGCACTACTTTTAGAAGATGCACACACACGTCTTGACACACACGTTACCGACCGAACTCTGGTTGCCCCGCCCCCCGGCTTGGGTCATGTGGGACCCTGCTTGACCTTTGATTGGTCCCTGTCTCTGTCGGCCATGATGGTAAATTTGGTCGGGAAGAAGCTCTGCCTAACATCCCAATCTCTCAGGACATTCAACTCTGGAATATGAGGGCCTCTTTGTTCTAAGTGACCTAGATACACGACTTGGATCTGTCGTTCTTTTCTCTTCTACTTCTTCCATCTCCACGTCCTTTGACTGCCATCTTTATTTGAATCCATACAGAATACATTATATCCAACATGGTACATAATTATTTATTAGACAATATTCTTTATAATATTACATATATATCCCTGTAAAAGACACCTAGTTGCAGAGCCAAAGTGTCCTTTAGGGAGAGGTGTCCTCTTACCCGGAGAGTTGCTAAATAGTAAAAAATGGAATTTATGTCGATTAAAACGGTCCTTTATAGAGAGGTGCCCTTTAGCGTGAGTGCCCTCTCATGCAGGTTCTACTGTATATATATTGTGATATTTCTACATCCCTTTTATGACCATATTTTTTTCTAAATACACAAATTTCCCTAAATTGCTAGTTGATATCAGCCAAACGCTGCCTATAGTAGAGTGGTCTGGTAGATTAAACTAATAAAACCTTTGAAATTGTTCACCATATTTTCACATCATGTAGGGATTGTAGGAATATTTGTTTTTAAATAAGTATTGCATTTTTCAAAAAGTTTTCCTTTTCATCAGCACTGATCTGTTATACTTAGATTCATGGTACCTTATATGTGATGTTGTCTACTAAGCTATGGAAGCCATGTTTTCACCATCCTATGCTCCAGATTTGAAGACCGTATCAAGCGGCAGAAGCTTTATGAATTCATTGCCAAGAAATCCAGCCTCCTGTTTGAGCCTCTCTCCACGCAGGAACTGCCCTACCCTATCTCCCAAGACACAGGTAAGTATCACTATCTGCTTTAATATTGGGGGGCTCTTATATTCCTATATAGTAGAACCTCTCTTTCATCTAGTTGTAGAGTCGGAGAAGTGTCCTGATAACTTTGGTGATGAAAACTGTCCTTTGTAGAGAGGTTTTCTCAAGGTCCTCTCATGGAAGTTCTATTTTACCAATTTTCCAGGTCTAACAAGAAGTAATTGCACATCATATTAGGACTAGATGAGACTAGCAAAGATTAAGGAAATAGTGCTGTTTCAGAGGCATTATATATTTTTATGCTGTGATTTAATTTGGAATATTCTATATACAGTTACGAGCGTCATGCGTTCTTAATTCTTCAGTTTTCATCTCTGTTACCGTTTGCTTTTTTTTTTTTTTGAATGGCGCTCTCCTATTGGTTGGCTACGATCACGCCACCTTTTTCCCCCCACTCGCTTTTTCGTTTTTGTGACTATTGTGTTGGAGCGGGTCGCTCCTTATATAAATGCATATATTAGTTAATAACCAAATGGAATCCTCTCTTTCTTTTTCCCAGTAAGAGACGCCTACGGAAGCCAACAGTACATAGACAGATAAAGCACATAGGCTATAGTTATTAACTAACATATGCATTTATTTAAGGTGCCAATTTAAAATTGTAACAAATAGTATTTGAATCAAAACATTCAATCGGGTAAAACACGGGCGTTGCCCGGGTCATTCGGCTAGTATATATATACCATGGAGTCTCACATGAGTAACCACCCTTGTAAAGCAAATTTCCATTGTAAGCCTACTATATCGAGTCTTTCATGAGCTGCCGTTTCCGTGAACAACCAGCAACCACTAAAAATCAATTTTTGGCCTCTAATAGAGGCTGTTAAAAATAAATATTTGTTGTTAAATATTTTGCGATGCAATTAACGAGGGCTTTTTGAACAGAGAACTAAACCCACTTTTGTGCAATAAATTGATAAAGAGGGAGCAAGCAATCTATAAAAATATTTTAAGAAGAAAATTTTTTTTTTTTCCTTCACAGATCCAGGTTGCCCTTTTTTAATATAAACCCACTTTGCCATTTTATTTTCTAATCATTTCTCAAATAATAGGTTTTTTAACTTTGAAATTCAATCTTTCTTTTATAATATATTAAATTGTGAGAGATAAAGGTTTATAACTTTTTTTTATTCCTAGCAAAATCTTTTAATATATGATGATATTTGGTGTTAGCGATCAACAAATTGCAAAAGAATTAGCTTTTGTTGAAGTCTGATTTTAAAATGTAATAAGGAAGAACTAAATCATTCAAGTTTTTTTTTTTAAATGGGTCATTATTTGAAGAAAACACAAGTTATCTAAAAATGAATTGGTTAATATGTTAACTTACAAATGCCTGATATGCCGATTGCCGATATGCAACTCAAAATGTTACAATATCAGGGCCACTACTTGAAAAATAAAAAGGTTTCCACTGTTTTTTTTTTTTTTTTTTTTTTAACTTTATAAATCGATTTAACACATACAAAATGGAGATATAACAAAATGTGTGGGTTCCAGTTTAGAATAACCTTATTGGGTGTGCTGCTCAAAAAGAGAAACTTAGATTATGATGTGAAAAAATAGTACAAATGTGATATTGTATTAAGAAAAGAAAAAAGGGCATCTCCTTATTGTGCATCTAAAAGTTGCGTCATATATAAGAATAAATATCAACTATTCATTGAGTTTTAATTATTCCAGAATTGGCCAAATACCCATTCTTGATTAATCAAGAAAGCTAACCATGTATGTGTTTCGGGCTGTTGGCTTCGTCAGCGTAGTGCAAGCTGTACCTCAACGACCAAAAAACTGGTCATTCAGGCATCCTGAAAACATCATGAAGCGGGTAGTTAAGGCCAGAATTGTGTGAGAATGCGAAACAATAGAACAAATGTGATATTGTACTGGGATAAAGTTCATAAATTAAGAAAGATTATTATATTAGATTATCATATTTACAATAATATGGATATATAAAATGGTTCATCTAGGCACAATTTGGATTTTTTTTTTTTGCTTATCCCTAGTACACGTGGTACAGGCCATGATGATAATCATGGTGGGTAGAAGTTAGCGACTGCTTTTACTGTAAGTGCACCACATTTCTACACATGTGAAAAGCAGTTCGATTTTGCACTTACGAATATGCCAGAGCCCCGTTTGGTTACTTGCACTCGCTGGTGGGGTTGGACTTTTGCAAGAAACAATTTGGATTTATCTATATATAAAAAAGAAAGTCGTGTTAATTGTTACACTATTTATAACTCAAGAACGGCTGAACCAATTTGGATGAAAAAGTTCGACCACATCAAGAACGGCTGAACTGTCAAATACATTCATTTATACAGATGTATCAGAGGCGCATGCGTGAGCGCGCACTCTACGAGGCTTACCCACAAGCTTACGGGTTGCCTGCTAAAAAATAAAGTTTAATTTATGTTAGAAATATTTTTCCTTTTTGTAAATAAACACATTTGTTTACTATTGTTTAAAATATAAGCTTTAAATCTATATACAGTAAAACCCCTCTATAGTGAACCCCAAAGGGAAGAGCTTTTGGTTCACTTTAGCCACAGTTCACTATAGCCACGGTTTGGCCTTTTTTTTTTTTTTTTTTTTACTTTTCTAAATTTTTAGACCATATAATTAAAAAACAGCCATACACACTAGAAAAGGCAGCCACTTTATAATGGTCACTTTGTTTTAATTCCCTAAATTGACCTATTTCTTTACATTAAAGCTGAATTTCAATAGAAGTAATTTGATAATAGGTTCTTCTTATCATTAGCATACATGTTTATATATATAAACCTCTATGTATAATTTAAAAAGTAAGCCAAATTCCCTAGGCAAAACTTTATTAACCCTTAACTGGACGGGTTGGGTAGATTCTGCCCATGCATAAACTTAATATAGAAAAAATATATATTTCTCGTTTACCTAGAGCTACCAGCTTTCGTGTATTCTAATTTTACAGTGATACAAACATTTTCCATCCATCATTTATAAATTTCAGTTTTGGGAGGGGGGTTGAATTTACATGTGGGGGTGAATTCCGCCCAGCCCGTCCAGAAGTGTGAGAATATTTTGTGTCAGTGTTAGCTCGTGGCTCATACTTAAGTCTCTATCTTCCGCTATTTTTAGCTTCCTTTTATAAAATAACACTTCTTTCTTTGGATAAGTATAATTATCAATCAAGTCAACAGAGAGAACTATTCGTGCGAACCTAAAATATATATAAGTTTTAGAGATTTTTCGACCACACTTTGGAAGAAATATTCCAGCCGACAATTAATTCACTTCAGTAGAATTAGTTGGAGGGGGTCGGTGGAAGACTGGTTAAACCGTTTGGTTTTCGACCCTGTGCTGAGAACATGTAAGAAAACATCTACCTATGTTTCCCCACGTGACGCAGCGGAGCGTGACCTCGGCTGCACGGGTGAGTCAGTTGTTATTTTGCTCTCTATGGATGGACATTAAAACATGGTGGCAGCGATAACTGGATAAAATACGAACCCGTATATTGCAAAATATCGATTTTTGTGTACCTTGGAAGATAATTCAACATGGCTCAGATTCAACCTCCAGAAACTTTCGACTTCTCGACTCCCAACGAATGGCCCAAATGGAGGAAAAGATTCGAACGATACCTCGTGGTCAGTGGAATGAAGAAGAAAGAGGAGGCGGACAAGATCGATTTGTTCATGTACTTGATGGGTGACCGCGCAGATGATATATTCAGGACCTTCAAGTTCGAAAAGGAGGAAGAGGCAACGAAAATTGATTCCGTCCTCAAGGCGTTCGACAGCCACTTCTGTGTCAGGAAGAATTTTATCTACGAACGTGCGAAATTTAATTCAAGAATCCAAGAGGATTGGGAGCCAGTGGACGAATTCATCACTTCATTGTACAAATTGGCTGATAGTTGCGAATTTAAGGGTCTTCATGAGCAGTTGATCCGTGACCGAATAGTGGTTGGAGTGAGGGACAAAGCTTTATCTGAAAGAATGCAGTTGGACAGCGAACTGACTTTGGAAAAGGCGGTGAAAATGGTTCGACAGCAAGAAGCCGTTCGACAGCAGCAAGTCGACCTGCAGCGTCCCTCAACAAGCCAAAAGGTCAATCAGGTGAAGTTCAACTCGAAGAAACAATCACCGAAACAACAACAGCAGCCTTCGACGAAGAAGGAGAAGTCAGCCAAAACAAGATCACGATGTCCAAAATGCGGAGGTTTCAACCACAGGGAAGGACAGGCTTGCCGTGCTGAAGGACAAAGTTGTAACCTATGTTCAAAAACTGGCCATTTTGCAAATTGCTGTCCAGATAAGCAGGCGAAGACTGCGGAAGTCAAAGCAGTTTCTGAACTTGATGAAGAAATTGGTTTTCTCCTGGAGGTCTCAGCTGCGGAGGATTCATCTAATCTCGATGATGATGAAGGCGAGTGCAGGAGGCGATGGACAGCAGAAATCCAAGTGAACGGGAAACAGGTGAAGTTCAAGCTCGACTCCCAGGCGGATGTTACATGTGTTCCTCTGTGTCTCTTCAAGAAGATAATGGGACAGCAACGACTAGTGGAAAGTGATATCAACATTAGAGCTGCTGAATTTTCCGAACTTCAGACTGTGGGTATGTTTATATCAACGCTGCGAAATGGAAATTATGAAATCAAGGAGAAGATTTATGTCATTCGTCGTTTGAGTGAACCTCTTCTGAGTCGCCGGGCATGTGAGCTCTTGAACCTGGCGAGGCGGATTGAAGTGGTTGCGACGAGAATTAACCCGATCAAGGAATTTCCCGAAGTATTTGAAGGACTGGGACAGATCGGAAATCCTTACGAAATCAAATTGAAACCTGGAAAGGAGCTGCTCGACGCCGATGCATTATCCAGACAACCACTTCTTACAACCGAGGGAGGTGAAGACGAACGGCCAACCTCAGCGCATATAAATGCAGTTCTCTCGAGTATAACCGACAAAGACGAGATGTTGACGAAGATTTTTGAAGCTCAACAAGAAGATACGACCCTGAAAGCAGTAGTCAACTACCTTGAGCAAGGCTGGCCAGATAAGAAGAAGATGTCACAGGCTATGCTCTCTTATTCGCATGTCAAGGATGAACTCGGCGTTCAAAATGGACTACTGATGCGTGGCTGTCGTCTTGTTATTCCAGCAAGTATGAAACTGGAGATACTAGATAAGTTGCACGCTGGGCACTTCGGGATTACAAAAACAAGACTTCGCGCACGTGAAACGGTATGGTGGCCTGGAATTTCGGAGGAGATCGCGGAAACAGTCAGAAAGTGCAGTGTCTGTATCCAGGAAGCCGTCTCAAAACATGAACCTTTGATACCAACCAACTTTCCTACGCGACCGTGGCAAAAGATTGGAATGGATTTGTTCAAGTTCGAGAATAAGTGGTATCTAGTCGTCATTGACTATTATTCTCGATTTCCTGAAGTGGTTCAGCTGGATCGGCTCACAGCCAATGTGGTGGTGCGTAGTTGCAAATCCATATTTGCCCGACATGGAATACCAGAAACTGTTGTAAGCGATAATGGGACGCAATTTGGAGCTGCTCGTGAATTTGCAAATTTCGCAAGGCAGTACGGATTCACACATGTCACTTCAAGTCCTCGATTCCCGCAGAGCAATGGGATGGCAGAAGCAGGTGTGAAAATTGCTAAGTTGATCCTCAAGAAAAATCAAGACCCATCGCTTGGACTCCTGGAGTATCGATCGACCCCTTTGGAGAACGGTTGCAGCCCTGCTGAGCTTCTCATGGGACGTAAACTCCGAACGACCTTGCCAATTGCACCAGAGATTCTTAATCCAAAGTTGGTGGACTCTCAGACCCTGAAAAGAAAGGAAGGGAGAAGGAGAAAGGATATGAAATCCAGATATGATCGACGCTGCGGAGCTAGGGACATGGAGGAGCTATCCGAAGGTGACACGGTTTGGATTACAGATATGCGAACCTGGGGGATTGTAAAGCAGAAAGCATCGACACCAAGGTCATATATGGTTGATACTCCAGTTGGGACTTTACGTCGAAACAGGTTCCATCTACGAAAAGGAGTTACAGTGCAATATCCAGCCGACCCATTGACGCCGACCTTTTCGGGGGAGGAACTGGTTGAAAATGAAAAGACCCCAGTTGTGGATTATCCCTCTAACGACTCAGAAGACGGCCAGATAAGAACCCGGAGTGGACGAATTGTTAAACCTGTGGATCGCCTTCATTATTAATTATATTATGCATTTAAAGTTTGTAATCTATATATATAAAATTGAATGTCTGTGTGTGTGTGTGTCTGTGTGTGTGTCCTCTATGGATTCAAAAACCATACATCCAATCGCCGTGTAATTTTGGGATATTATTAGGTGTATCTCCGGAAAGGTTTACGAAAAATAATATCTTGAATATCTTTAATATCCTTAGAGTTATATGCAGATTTGTAGCTTTAACTCGCAAGCAACGCCATCTTGCAACGGAGATCTGCCCCTCCCCCCCCCCCCCCCCACCGTCCGGCCAGTTGGTTGGACATTCCAAGTTCCCACCGACCAATCAGAGGGATCAAGAGCCTCCTCCCCCCCACCTCCCCCCCCCCCGTCCGGCCACCGGCCAATCACAATCAGAGTGATCAAGAGGTCCTGGCGCTCGGGGGGCGGGTGACCTCCGGGAACTACGTCCATCTTCCATAAACGACCATGATTTTATTCAACTTATCGAGTATTTTTCAAGGGACCGGGAAAATATGTTCACTAGATAAAACGATGAATTTGTAATGTAGAAAATTATGAAAGACAAAATTCAGGATGCCACGGCACACAGGGACCGGGAAAAAATGTTCACTTTATCGAGAGATTCAAATTTACGAGTTTCAAATTATCAAAATATATATATATTCTTAAAAGTTTATAGATAATTGTTTTACCAAATGTTCGTTAGACAAACCTTTACTCGTGTATAACCTCGGGCGAAGCCGGGTACGTCCGCTAGTGTATATATATATTTCAAGTCTTAAAAAGGGGGATGTGCTGAGAACATGTAAGAAAACATCTACCTATGTTTCCCCACGTGACGCAGCGGAGCGTGACCTCGGCTGCACGGGTGAGTCAGTTGTTGTTTTGCTCTCTATGGATGGACATTAAAACAGACCCTAACGACCTGGGTTCAATTCCCGCATTGGACACTTTTTTCTGTTAAAAAAAAAATGCTCCAATGGCCCCCGATTCTTGCAAAAGTCCAACCCCACCAGCGAGTGCAAGTAACCAAACGGGGCTCTGGCACATTTGTAAGTGCAAAGTTGAACTGCTTTTTACATGTGTAGATATGTGGTGCGCTTACAGTAAAAGCAGTCGCTAACTAGCCACCATGATTATCATGGCCTGTACCACGTGTACTAGGGATTAGCAAAAAAAAAATTAGTTGATAAACTGAAAGAACATGGCCTTACATATTTAGGAACGATGAGAAAGAACAAACCTTAGATTCACCAAATTCACCATAGAGAATCAAGAACATCTATTTTTGGTTTCTCTGGAACAACCACTTTAGTCTCCTATGTTCCCAAAAAAAAAATTGGTAATCAGATTGATAAAAAAGGGTAAAGAAGAAAGGAGTTATTTTATTGTTGATCTTGGGAGAGCATTGACTGATGAACACCTGGCCACACGTAATCTCAATTCTCTCCCACTGGAATTACAGGCGACAATTCAAGAAAAATGATGGTTAAAGTGACCCAAGTCAAACTACGATGCCACAACAATCTGATACTCCAAAAAGGTGCTACAAATGTCCATCAAAAAAAGGCAGTAAAAAATAAAAATCCTTTGCTCTGTATGTCAACTAAGCGTTTGCAAAAACATTTCTTAAAAATTAGTGAAAACTGTAAATTGATTATATTCAGAATTTTTAAAAGGCAAAATCTGTATATTAACTATATATTAATTAAATATATTTTTTAATATTGATTTCAATCATTATTTAGCGCTTATTTCATTAAGTTACATAAGTGGGTTGAATCAACCCAACCCATCCAGTTACATAAGAAAAATCCACCCGTCCAGTTAAGGGTTAATTATATATTTAAAAGGTATAAGAGTATTTTAGAACATCTTTCTCAAATAATATTTATACTAAATTTATTTGAAAAAAAAAATGCCTCTAATACCTTGTTGTTTGAAAGTCTTCTTCTTCTTCTTTCTTATCTCCACTCAATCACACTAAGGTATCAAGCTTGTAAAGCTTGAGATTTGACAACCATCATGATTGGGTAAAGTAAAATGCGTCTGCCTTTGTCATTAAGACTGGGAGCACTACTCAGTGGCAGGCCGACTTAGCTCTTTCATGTTTGAAAGTGAAAAGTAAAATTTGAAAATCAGAATTGTCTTAAAATATCGTTATTTTCATCAAAGGAATAATAAAGCTCCGTGTATTCAGAATCAATTGAAGATGAATCAAAAGTATCAAATTCAGAAAAATCGGACATGAAACGTGTTGGTACTATAGCGCGATCGGTAAAATTGCGAATAAAAAACACCTATTTACAAACACAAAATCGGTGGTAAAACGGCCGGCCAGGGGGAATATCCTCGAACCCTGAATGAGTCATATACCTAACAAGACTTCCGTTCTAAAAATAGAAATGTTGTGGTAGTTTTTGAGAATTTATAAGTCGATTTTTGTTTGTGGCCCGTGAGACACCGGGCACTGATTTTTTTTTCTTCCAATTCCAGTTTCCACATATTCTTCTGAAGTATAGATTAAGTTTTGTTTTTAACCTGTTATTCAAACCATTTCTGGCTTTAAAATTATTTGGAATTATTTTTTTAGCCTAGGTTAAACTTGATATAGAACGCTTCTAAAAGGGCATGCTGCCACTGTTTTTTTAGAACGCCATTCTTTGTGTCTTTTCTTTGTTTTGGAAGCCATTTGTATATATATATATTTTTCTATTTAAAAATTGTTGGATGCAAAGATATTCTATTAAATAAAAGTATAATGTGTAAAAATTTATACAACATACAGCAAAAATAGAACGTAAATCAAAAAACAAACAATGCCGCTAATTTTGTTGTTTTAATTTTTTTTTTTATATCAGAATTTTAAGTTCGTTATAAGCCTAGTATTTTTAATATATTTTATCACTTTGGGACCGAAAATAGGTTCGTTATAGGGGTAGTTCGTTATTTTAAAAATCGCAAAGTTCGTTATAACGATGGTATTTTCAATGGAATGGAATTGGGAATCGCCGTGGGTTCGTTAAAAGGGAAGGTTCGCTATATCCAGGGTTCATATTAGAGGGTTTTACTGTATATAAAATTGAATGTCTGTGTGTCTGTACTCAATAGATTCAAAAACCATACATCCAATTGCCATGAAACTTTGGGAAGTTGTTTACTATACTATCGGGAATGTTTTGGTTTGAATTTGATTTGAAATAAATATTCTTAACAATTTTATTTGCAAATTTTCTTCATTTTAATTTAGACACATTTTCTATATATTCTTTTTTTGCCTAATTTCGAAAAAGAAAACATCTTATAGTTTTTAATTACAACAGGAAATATTGAAACTTGGTACATTGATATCATTAATGTTACGATGTACTAGAGCGCCATCTGTTATCAAATTATAAAACTATTTTAGAGGCGTAATATTCTTTTTAAAATAAAACAATTTCTACTGTCCTTACTGCGATGGAAAAATTAGAGCGATTGCTCGAAGCATATTATATATTTATAATTATATTTAATTCTGCTGTCCTAAAAGCTTATGTCCATAGTTCTTCTAAAATACCTATTCCAAGAGTCTTACAACAGTCACCTATAAAAGGAAGTTCCAAAAATGCAATATAACAGCGGTATGGTAGATTAAACTGGCGAAACCGCTGGGAGGGTTCACCACTGATGAGCCAGGCCCTCCCTTTAATTTTTCCATCGCAGTAAGGACAGTAGAAATTGTTTTATTTTAAAAAGAATATTACGCCTCTAAAATAGTTTTATACATTGATATCATGTTGAAAGAAATAGTAATTAACTGATCTGGAAAATTTCAACATATCTAATATAGAATTTACTCTACTGGAAACTATATATATATTAAATAGAGCAATCCATAAATAAATATTTAGTTAAAAAGACATATATTGGATCAAATTATCATTTGATACAATATATGCCTTTTTAACTAAAGATTCATTTATGGATTGCTCTATTTTCAAATCTTATAGATAAGGCACAATTTGTATTATAGATTATAAACACAAGGTAATAAGACCAATTTATTTATTTATTTATTTGGATTTGGTCTTATTACCTTGTGTTTCAAATCTTATAGTTTATTTAAAATTTAATAAATGTTTTCAAAAAATTAAATGTGTTTTAAAAATATATTTAAACATATATAACAATATTATATACGTTTATAAATATAGGTTTTTAACTTTTAATTAAACATTTTAAATTTATATTTAGATATTTTAATTTAGACATTTTTCATATTAATTTTGACACATGGACTTTTCTATATCTATCTTTCTTATATATAAAAGTCAATGTGTGTCTGTTTCGCGATAAACTCAAAAACTACTGAACCAATTGGTACCAAATTTTGCCCGTCGCTTTTTATAATCCTGAGGAAAATTTTCGGCTACATTTTGATGAGTATTTTTGGCTATTTATTTTTTCATTTGAAGAACTTTTTTTTTACGCTGAGTAAATACGAGGCAAAGTAACAACACCAGGACAATTAAGCGACCAATGAGCGTTCTGCTTTTTTTTTTTTTCAAGTTGCTTGCATACTTTTTTTTTAAATATCCTTTTATACGATTGTTTTTTTTTTTTTTTTTTTACAAAAGTTATGGTAAGTGCACACACACACAATGTAATTTCAAAAAAAAACTTTACAAAAATAGTGTTACTGTATGTAAATAATGGCTTTCATATTTTTATTAATTTTTGTTCTGGCCTTTGTTTTTTTTTTTTTTTCTCTTTTTTAAAAAATCATTTAAAATGAGTCGCAGTCATTAGCAAACACATATGTATGCCTAATTTCCATGTGCTCTTTTATTTTTTACAGAAAAATATTTACATGCCAGTATTTTGGATTAATTTTTTTATAAACCTATTTTTTTCTTATTCTTACTGAGTAGATGGGCATCGCAGTCAAGATCCATCGCAGTCACTCATTCAACTCAGGCCATTTCAAGGGTTAATGCGCTGGGGCGGGTACCTCGGGGGTTGGGTGGAAAAGCTGCCATCTATTTAAACTATTTTGATTTTGAAAAAACTAAATGGATTGCAAAAAAATAATTAAATCAAATGCCTAAACACTAATATAATATAATTTTTGCCTGTGGTTTATGTGTTACTTCTGTATTGCTATTCTATGGCACTTCTACTATTTATTATTGATGTACTTTCAGTATGAAGGAAATTTCACTCAGGAATTCTTGGGTGAAGCTGGGTCATTCGTCATTCAAATAAATAGTGTGTGACGTTGTTACCGAAACGTCGCACGGCATTTATCTATTTGGTCTTATTGCCTTGTATTTAAGGTTCATTTACAATTATAAATTGAAATAGAGAGAGGTTCATCAGTGGTAAGCCCTCCCAGTGGTTTTAATCTCCAAACTGCTCCTAATGTGCAGGAAAAAAATAATTGAGCTATGCAGGAATTATTCATTCAAGAAAATTTTAATTTGGATGAATGTAGCCATTTTATCATTGAAAAAAATTGAGCCTTCAGTGTGTGGTAAAATATACAAAAATAAATGTTACCTTTTGATTTTTAACCAACCTTTTGTAAGAGGCAAAGAACTCCTTGTTGGTCTATTAAAAAATGTTGGGTATTACCAATTATATTTTAAAGAGTTTCCAGCTCTCATATTTTGAACATTACATGAGCCTATTCCATCCTTTTTTTGCAAGAAACTCTTCCCTCTCTGGTTGGAATTTTTTCTCTCAAATGTTATACAAGGAATTATTATTTTTGGAATACATGAACAATGGTGTAATAGGAAAGTTGTTTTTATTTTGGGGCAATGTATCAAGGCACATAGGAGTTGAAAAAATATCAAATTTCTATATTTGCCACCCAATACATAGTTTAGACCATCCTTCCACAGACCCCAAAAATACCAGGTGTACTTTGAAGAAGTAAAAAAATGTTTCCTTTTACCGGAGAGTTGCTAAATAGTAAAAATGGTAATTTTAGCAAAATGAAAACTGTCCTTTGTAAAGAGGTGTCCTCTAGTGTGAGTGTCCTCTCATGGAGCATGTTCTACTGTACTACAAGTTTGATCAAGTCATCATTCAAAATTTCAAGTTAAAATAGATGCAGAATATAAATTATACAAAGATTCTTTAGCTGCTCAAAACCCACTCTTTTAGCAATTTTTAAAGAGCCTTATAAAGATTTTAAAATATATATTTTAATGTGTATAACTAATAGATTGTATATATTTTCATTTTTAACAAACCGTCATTTTCCATAAGTCTCCATGATGGGTAAAAAGAGCTGCTGTCATTAGTTAGCTATCCACCACATAACAGTCAGACCTTTATTTAATAATATAGAATGTTTGAGTTAGAAATTATTCAACCTTTTTTTTAATACTTTATTCTCATGTTTCACTGTCACCCTTATTCAAGGAATTCTATTATGATGAAGATTATTTGATGCCAAGTTTTGAATGGTCTCCGCTATTTAAAATAACGTAGAGCATGCACATTTTGGCTTGCATTAGAGGACCTTTGGGAGAGGCCACTGCTTATCATAAAACAGCTCGAGGAGCATGAACTCATGGAATTCATGTAATCTTTAACAAGGGGATAAAAAATAACAATACAACTTAGAGCATGCAGCACATTGATAATAAAATGTTGGAATAAAGTATAAAAATTTGAAGTAAATCTTTTTTAACTTTATTATAGAGCCAACCTGCAAAATGGTGTTTTCCATAGAAGGTTTACTTATTAAACCTATGTAGGTTACAACACCTACTATTTTTCGAAAAATCAATCATGACTTATCATACATGACCGAGTCTCCAATGGGGTGTTGCCTTGTTTATTGGGCTATGGTGTGAGACTATTGTATATAGCGAATACACCTTCATGTACTAATTTGGCCTTGTTACCTTGTGATAATATTGTTCAGTTATTTTTGTGGCTTCTTTTGTGTTTTTTTTACTTTGTGTGAATTTAATAAGAATTTCAAAAATGTCCATTATCTTCATAACTTGTGCTATTTTTTTATTATTATTTAAAGGTGATGTATCAAAAAAATGATTTATTTTCTCAAAGTTTTTTGTTTTTCTTTTTATTCTTAGCAAACCTATTCATTAATGTCATCTCTCTGCCTTCTGAGAAGTATTTGATTCCCCCCTGAAATACCTTCTACTGGTGTGTCTCTAATTAGTATTTTGGTTGTTGTTCAGATTATTGGGCGGAGATGCCTCCTCTGGAAAGTCACATGTATGTCCCCCTAGTGGATAGGAAAAAGTATTTTTTTGAGGTAAGGAAACATTTTTTTACTTCTTCAAAGTACACTTGGTATAGGCCTAATTTATTGATTAAAGGGCAGGGATGTATTATATACAACACAAATGAAACTTTTCAAAGCTTCTTCCCTAACAACATACCAAAATATTTACGGCCAAACTTTCATAATTCTCAATTCATGGAAATTTCAGAAGCTTTTTAAAAGCAGTGGAAGACTCGAGTTGTTTTTGTGGAGATGAGGAACAAACCTCAATACATCTTTTACTAGATTGTCCTGTTTTTCAAAACTACAGAATCGAAAATAATTCAATAGTAACAGATCTAAGTATTCTAATTTCCAGTAAAGAAATATATATTAAATCCAATACCCTTTGTAGATATATTTTAAATTATATAGCAACAAATATCTTTTAAGAAACTGATAATTTATATTATGTTGATTGTACATATTGCCAGACACTTCTTTCTTTTGTACACAGTTCTTTTTTCTCTCTCCTTGTTAATATCATATGACTATTCTATTCATGGCCTAAAATTATTGTATATACAGTAAAACCCCGCTAATATGAACCCTGGATTTAGCAAACCTTCCCTTATAACGAACCCACGGCGATTCCCAATTCCATTCCATTGAAAATACCATCGTTATAACGAACTTTGAGATTTTTTAAATAACGAACTGCCCCTATAACGAACCTATTTTTTTGGTCCCAAAATGATAAAATCTATTAAAAATACTATGCTTATAACAAACTTAAAATTGTAATTTAAAAAAAAAAATTAAAACAACAAAATTTTGAGCGATTTCAAAACAAAAAATTAGCGGCATTGTTGTTTTCATTTCCATTCTATTTTTGCTGTATGTTGTATAAATTTTTACACATTATACTTTTATTTAATAGAATATGTTTTCATTCGACAATTTTTAAATAGAAGAAAAATACAAATGGCTTCCAAAATAAAGAAAAGAAACAAAGAGTAGCGTTCTAAAAAAAAAAAAACAGTGACAGCATGCCCTTTTAGAAGCATTCTATATCAAGTTTAACCTAGGCTAAAACATAATTCCAAATAATTTTAAAGTCAGAAATGGTTTGAATAACAGGTTAAAAACAAAATTTAATATACACTTCAGAAGAATATGTGGAAACTGGAATTGGAAGAAGAAGAAGAAGAAAAAAAAAAAATAGTTCCCCGTATCTCATGATCCACAAACAAATTGACTTATAAATTCTCAAAAACTACCACTACAGTTCTCTTTTTAGAATGGAATTCTTGTTAGGTATATGACTTATTCAGGGTTCGCGGATATTCCCCCTGGCCGGCCGTTTTACCACCGATTTTGTGTTTGAAAATTGGCGTTTTTTATTCCTAATTTTACCGATCGCGCTATCGTATCAACATGTTTCACGTCCGATTTTTCTAAATTGGATACTTTTGATTCATCTTCAATTGATTCAGAATACACGGAACTCTTTTCCTTTGATGAAAATAACCATATTTTAAGACAATTCTGATTTTCAAATTTCACTTTCAAACAACAAGGTATTAGAGGCATTTTTTCAAATAAATATAGTACACCTATCCCCCGATTTACACGGTACTTGTTTTACACATTTTCGCTTTTACACGGTTTTCCAAATAAGTTTTTTTTTTTTATCGCGGGGAAAAATGCGGGAAATTTTGGAGGGAAATGATGGCAATTTACCAAATAGGTTTAATTAAAATTAAAAAAAAATTAAAACATTTAATTTGAACAATAATTATAATATAAAATTATTTTTAAAAAATAAAAGTTTCTAATCTTACCTCCAAAATTTCCCGCATTTTTTCCCTCTGAATTTTACTTTAATCACAGCCAAATTAACATAAATTAAAAAAAAAATTATAGGCTTATAATGAAGAAAGAAGTTAAAAGAAAAGTTATTTCTTTAGAAACTAAAATCGAAATTTTGGATCGCTTACGAAAGGGAAATAGAGTAGTAGATGTTGCAAAATCATATAGCATGAACGAAGCTACAATAAGAACTATTAGAACAAATGAAAACACAATTAGAAAGAGTGTTGCAGCTGGCAATATGAGTATGGGCACAACATCATACACCAGAAATATCGCAATGGAAAAAATGGAGCAGGCGTTAATGTTTTGGATAGAAGATCAAACACAAAAAAGAGTACCCATTGATACAGGCGCTATAACAAATAAAGCATTACAAATTTACGAAAAAATTGTAGAGCAATTGCCATCTTCTTCTTCAGCTGAAAAGAAGCCGAATTTTTTGGCAAGTCATGGCTGGTTTGAAAGATTTAAAATAAGACATTCTTTACACAGCTTAAAATTAAAAGGTGAACTGGCTTCTGGCGACGTAGATGCAGCCCAAGAATATCCAGCAAATTTTGCAGAAATTATTAACGACAATTCATACACCCCTGATCAGGTTTTCAATGCTGATGAGTCAGGGTTATTCTGGAAAAAAATGCCTGAAAGGACTTATGTCTCAAAATTTTATAAATCGGCTAGTGGTCATAAAGCAGCAAAAGATCGCATAACAATTCTTTTCTGTAGCAATGCTTCAGGAGATTATATTATGAAACCATTAGTGATTAACAAATCAAAAATACCCCGTGCCTTTAAAGGAGTAAACATCAATAATCTTCCCGTTTATTGGAGGGCTAATAAGAAAGCGTGGGTTACTGCTGCAATGTTTACTGAATGGTTCCATGAATGTTTTATCCCAGATGCCAAAAAATATTTAAGTTCAAAGGGATTGCCTTTTAAAGTGCTTTTGTTAATTGACAATGCGCCGGGTCACCCACAAGATCTAGAATATGATAACGTTAAAGTAAAATTTTTACCAAAAAATACAACTTCATTATTACAACCATTGGACCAAGGCATAATTTCTACTTTTAAAGCTTTGTGCATAAAACGAGCCTTTACATATATTTTGGAACAAATGGAGAACAATGAATCTTTAACAGTTATTAGTGCTTGGAAAAATTTTACATTGTTAGACTGTGTGAAGCATATCGCCTTATCATACACTGCGATTAAGCAAACAACGCTCAATAGCTGTTGGAAAAAATGGTGACCAAATGTAGTCAAAAATGAACATTCCATTTCAACCTTAAATGAATATTCGCAGATAGTACAGATGGCGCATTCATTGGGCGGAGAAGGTTTTGATGATTTTACTGATGGTGATATCGCAGAGTTAATGGCTGATAAAGAACTAAGTGAAGATGGTTTAGTTAACTTAGTTTGCGAAAGTGAGTCTGACAAATCTGATGAAGAGGAATTAGTACCAGTAGCATTCACTGCTAAAGTCATCCGCGAAGGACTCACGTTGGGAAGAAAGCTGGGTAATCATTTTATGCAAAATGACACAAATGTTGAAAGGGCTTTACGATTCCAACCCGACATAAATCGCTGCTTGGCTCAATATGAAGAAGTTTACAAAGATCTTACAAAAAATTCGAAGCAATTGTTAATAACCGATTTTATTACCATCTCTCATAATGTAAATATTTCTGCTTCAAACATCGAATCGGCACAAATAACTTCGAGTGATGAAAGTGAATTCGAACCTTCGATTCCGAAAAAAAGAATGAGAGTAATTTCTGACAGTGATGAAGGATAATAAAACACCTTTGGTTTTATTTTTTTGTTCTTCTGTTTATGTATGTATTGTATTTATATTAAAAAAACAGTGTTTCCATAATATATTACATATTTTAACCTGTCAATGCATTTTATTTTTATTTCTGTTTACACCTAAAAATATTGAAATAAAATCACAACTGTTAAATAGCAAAATTATGCATTTTCTGCAAGCTTTTCGATTTACACGGTTTTGACTTGAAAATTTGTAATTTTCGATTTACATGTTTTTCTCAGGAACGTATATACTGTGTAAATCGGGGGATAGGTGTAGTAAGAACCCTGGATATAACGAACCTTCCCTTATAACGAACCCACGATGATTCCAGATTCTATTCCATTGAAATTACCTTCGTTATAACGAACTTTGCGATTTTTAAAATAACGAACTACCCCTATAACGAACCTATTTTCGGTCCCAAAATGATAAAATATATTAAAAATACTATGCTTATAACGAACTTAAAATTGTGATTTAAAAAATTTTTAAAATAACAAAATTTTGAGCATGTTTCAGCTCGCGGATCACGATTTCAAAACAAAAAATTAGCTGCATTGTTTGTTTTCATTTCCATTCTATTTTAGCTGTATGTTGTATAAATTTTTACACATTATACTTTTATTTTTTAGAATATCTTTGCATTCGACAATTTTGAAATAGAAGAAAAATACAAATGGCTTTCAAAATAAAGAAAAAAAACAAAGAGTGGCGTTCTAAAAAAAAAAAAAAACAAAAATAAAAAAACAGTGGCAGCATGCCCTTTTAGAAGCATTCTATATCAAGTTTAACCTAGGCTAAAAAAATAATTCCAAATAATTTTAAGACCAGAAATGGTTTGAATAACAGGTTAAAAACAAAATTTAATATACACTTCAGAAGAATATGTGGAAACTGGAATTGGAAGAAGAAGAAGAAAAAAAAAAACCAGTTCCCCCATGTCTCATGGGCCACAAACAAATTAACTTATAAATTCTCAAAAACTACCACTACAGTTTTATTTTTTGAATGGAATTCTTTTTAGGTATATGACTCATTCAGGGTTCGCGGATATTCCCCCTGGCTGGCCATTTTACCACCGATTTTGTGTTTGCAAATTGGCATTTTTTATTCGCAATTTTACCGATCGCGCTATCGTATCAACATGTTTCGCGTCCGATTTTTCTGATTTGGATACTTTTGATTCATCCTCAATTGATTCAGCATACACGGAGGTTTATTCCTTTGATGGAAATAACAATATTTTAAGACAATTCTTATTTTCAAATTTCACTTTCAAACAACAAGGTATTAGAGGAATTTTTTTCAAATAAATTTAGTATTATATTATTTGAGAAAGATGTTCTAAAATACTTTTATACCTTTTAAATATATAATAAATAATGTTTTGCCTAGGGGATTTGGCTTAATTTTTAAATAATACATAGGTTTATATATAAACATGTATGCTAATGATAAGAAGAACCTATTATCAAATGACTTCTTTTGATATTCAGCATTACTGTAAAGAAATAGGTCAATTTAGGGAATTAAAACAAAGTGACCATTATTAAGTGGCTGCCTTTTCCTGTTTGTATGGCTTATTTTTAATTATACGGCCTAAAAATTTAGAAAAGTTAAAAAAAATGGCCACACCGTGGCTATAGTGAACCAAAAGCTCTGTCCCATTGGGGTTCACTATAGAGGGGTTTTACTGTAGTTGTATCAACCACTTCTTTTAATGATTCAAACGATTCAAGGGGGTCGGTGGAAGGATGGTCTAAACCATTGGTTTTAGACCGCTACGACCTGGGTTCGATTCCCGCATTGGGCACTTTTTTCAGATTTAAAAAAAAAAATGCTCCAAAGGCCCCTGATTCTTGTAAAAGTCCAACCCCACTGGCGAGTGCAAGTAACCAAAGGAGGCTCTGACACATTTTTAAGTGCAAAGTCGAACTGCTTTTCACATGTGTAGACATGTGGTGCACTTACAGTAAAAGCAGTCGCCTACTTCTACCCACCATGATTATCATGGCCACGTGTACTAGGGAGAGGCAAAAAAAAAAAGATTCAAACAAATTTTGTAATTCTTCTTTATTTTCAGAAGCAGATTCATCTCATTAAATGAATGACAATGGGATGACAAACTCTGCCGCTGCAATAGTGGACTTTTGTCTCCAAGAATTAAACACAAGGTTATAAGACCAAATCCAAATAAATAAATAGTGTGTGGCATTTCAGTAACAGCTTCGGACAAAAGTACTGAATCTATTTTTTTTTTTTTTTTCATTCAATACTTTTTTTTTGAAAATGGTAACAATGCTGTTAATGAAATTTCACACACTATTTATTTATTTGGATTTGGTCCTATTTATCTTGTGATTATAATCTATAATCCAAATTGTGCCTTATCGTATTCAAGAATTGTTAAACCAGTCAATTGCTTTTAATAAATTATCTTCACTATTAAAAAGAATAGAATGAATCAACCTGCTTCTAGCTGTTAAACTTTATATAATTCCAGCATCACAAGGTAAACTGGTGCTATTTGGAGGCAAAGTTCAATAGCTTCCAATGTCAGATTTGGGTGGCAAATTGTATTGTCTAATATTGAAGTAATTTTCTCGTTTCATTTTATAATTTAAATCAAGGGTTCCACTCAGAAAATATTTCCCATGTCATCCATGCTTTAAAATGCTATCTATAATTTTTGAGGATGTGAGAGCCAGAGCACCCGGTTTTTTTCTTTTCCTATGATAAGCATAATTTTTTCATACCTGTCATATTTGCACAAAGTAGTACAGTGGTTCTTTCTTTGCTTTGTTTGTCCCCAAATAGAGAAAGGTTCTATTTGGTTGAGGTTTATTACAAAATCCAGTCTCATCACAATTGAACACTTCTTTAGGTTCATGTCTTTTCAAAATATCCATTAAAATTATTTTCTTCCAAGTTTCAACAACCTCTAAATCCACTGAATTTTTTATCCACAAATCTTTTTACAAATTAGCCCATGCCTTGCTTTAAATCTTGAAAGCCAACCATCAGTAAACTCAATACATTAGAATCTCCATGAGAGGACACCTCTCTACAAAGGACAGTTTTCATTTGCAAAATTATCATTTTTACTATTTGGCAACTCTCCGGTAAGACGAGACCTCTCTATAAAGGGCACTTTGGCCCTGCAATTAGGTGTCCTTTACAGGGAGGTTCTACTGTATTTTATCTTCCCCTAATTTAAGGGCAAACATTTGTGCTTGTTGTCTAATTGATTCCCCTATCAAAGCAATGTTCATATTGTTCTTTTGTCTTATCCATTAAAGCAAAGCTTCAGTTTTTGGCGCTTTCCAGCTCTTGTACATTTTCTATTTTTAATCCATACTTTTTAATTGTTAAATTGTTCTAAGATGTCATCTTTTTTTTTTTCCAAAAATGGTAAACAGTATTTTTGGAAATGTTAGGATATTTTTTCCTGGCTTCTGGAATGGACGACACTTCTATTTCTTTGATCACATTAACTTTATCTTTGATTGAATAACTTTGTTTTCTGGGCATTTTGAATAATAATAATAATGAAAGAAACTTGAATTAATGTATTAAGTTATGATAAGGCACAATTTGGATTATTGATTATAAACACAAGGTAATAAGACCAAATCCAAATAAATAAATAAATAGTGTGTGACATTTTGGTAGCAACGCTGTTACCAAAACGTAACAAACTATTTATTTTTTGGATTTGGTCTTATTACCATGTGTATTAAATTATTAAATTGAAGAGTAAAAGACAAGTTTGAGTTTATTTAAATAAGCAAGAGGTAAAGGTCAACCTCTCTTTAGGAATAAATAAATTTCATCCTGGGAGGAGGAGTGTTACAAGTTGTATGTAAAGAGAGGAACACCTGGAAAAGTGAAGAAAGACCTAAGGTCTAGTTGTGTTGTGTACAGACTGTGAGAGTGGGGGACCTTCTGATAGGCAAGCTGCAATCCTTCAACGTGAAGGGAGCCAACGTGGCGATCCTCACCACTGATGGAGGCAAGAAGAGATACATCAATGACCTCTCCATTAAGGTAAGTCCTTGAAGTTTTGTTAACTAAAGTGAGGAAATATTGCTGCTTTGTGGACACACTCACTTTTAACAAGTCAAGGGATTGCATTACTCATCAGATGAAACAAGACCTTTAGTTTTAAATTTGTTTACCAAGTTTCAGTTTAAAGTTGTTTTGAAATGGCCACTATGGAAAATAGAGATCTTATAGAATGTGAGAAGTTGTGACTGCCTTCCTCATTAAAAGATGTTTTGATAGGAAATTTGACAGCCATTGACCACTGCCAACAGGTCCTAATAGAAGGGGGGAGAGTGAGGTTCAGTATTCACTCTGGTTTTATCCCAGATGTGCTCAGGTGGGATTCAAAAGCCTTTTTTTTTTCTTATCCCAAGAACATGTGGTACAAGCCATGATAATCATGGTTGGTAGAAGTAGGCGACTGCTTATACTGTAAGTGTAACCCATGTCTACACATGTGAAAATCAGTTCAACTTTGCACTTGCAAATGTGCCAGAGCCCCGTTTGGTTACTTGCACTTGCTGGTGAGGTTGGGTTTTTGCAAGAATCGGGGGCCATTGGAACATTTTTTTTTTTTTTTAATCCCAAAAAAGTGCCCAATGCGAGAATTGAACCCAGGTCGGAGCAGTCGAAAACCAACAGTTTAGACCATCCTTCCACCGACCCCCTTTTTAATATCAGATCAGTGTGGTAACCTGCTGTTGTGTGCTTTCAGGCATTTTGCCCCGTAGGTTTGTTTCCCCAGTCTGTAGCAGGGGTGGAGAAGATTAATGAATATGTCAGAGGTAAGTTGGTTCCCCCTTCTATCTCCATTCTGAATTGATAGTGTCAACACCTAGCTTCATATGTAGCACAGTCATCACTTACCTTATTTCATCCACTTCTGTGCTCTTCTCTCCTTTTTCCTAATTATTGAACCAATCCTTCCTTGGTCTTCCTACTTTCTTGTTAGTTAAAATCTTATTTAACCTTTTTATCTAGTTGACCAGATTTCTCCTTAATCCAGCTTAATTTCCAGTCCACCTTCCTTCCTTTTTTCCATGGATTTCTTCTTAAAACATTCCAGTACACTCTCCTTCCCATAAAGGATCACCTTAAAACATTCCAGTACACTCTCCTTCCCATAAAGGATCACCTTAAAACATTCCAGTACACTCTCCTTCCCATAAAGGATCACCTTAAAACATTCCAGTACACTCTCCTTCCCATAAAGGATCACCTTAAAACATTCCAGTACACTCTCCTTCCCATAAAGGATCACCTTAAAACATTCCAGTACACTCTCCTTCCCATAAAGGATCACCTTAAAACATTCCAGTACACTCTCCTTCCCATAAAGGATCACCTTAAAACATTCCAGTACACTCTCCTTCCCATAAAGGATCACCTTAAAACATTCCAGTACACTCTCCTTCCCATAAAGGATCACCTTAAAACATTCCAGTACACTCTCCTTCCCATAAAGGATCACCTTAAAACATTCCAGTACACTCTCCTTCCCATAAAGGATCACCTTAAAACATTCCAGTACACTCTCCTTCCCATAAAGGATCACCTTAAAACATTCCAGTACACTCTCCTTCCCATAAAGGATCACCTTAAAACATTCCAGTACACTCTCCTTCCCATAAAGGATCACCTTAAAACATTCCAGTACACTCTCCTTCCCATAAAGGATCACCTTAAAACATTCCAGTACACTCTCCTTCCCATAAAGGATCACCTTAAAACATTCCAGTACACTCTCCTTCCCATAAAGATCACCTTAAAACATTCCAGTACACTCTCCTTCCCATAAAGGATCACCTTAAAACATTCCAGTACACTCTCCTTCCCATAAAGGATCACCTTAAAACATTCCAGTACACTCTCCTTCCCATAAAGGATCACCTTAAAACATTCCAGTACACTCTCCTTCCCATAAAGGATCACCTTAAAACATTCCAGTACACTCTCCTTCCCATAAAGGATCACCTTAAAAACATTCCAGTACACTCTCCTTCCCATAAAGGATCACCTTAAAACATTCCAGTACACTCTCCTTCCCATAAAGGATCACCTTAAAACATTCCAGTACACTCTCCTTCCCATAAAGGATCACCTTAAAACATTCCAGTACACTCTCCTTCCCATAAAGGATCACCTTAAAACATTCCAGTACACTCTCCTTCCCATAAAGGATCACCTTAAAACATTCCAGTACACTCTCCTTCCCATAAAGGATCACCTTAAAACATTCCAGTACACTCTCCTTCCCATAAAGGATCACCTTAAAACATTCCAGTACACTCTCCTTCCCATAAAGGATCACCTTAAAACATTCCAGTACACTCTCCTTCCCATAAAGGATCACCTTAAAACATTCCAGTACACTCTCCTTCCCATAAAGGATCACCTTAAAAACATTCCAGTACACTCTCCTTCCCATAAAGGATCACCTTAAAACATTCCAGTACACTCTCCTTCCCATAAAGGATCACCTTAAAACATTCCAGTACACTCTCCTTCCCATAAAGGATCACCTTAAAACATTCCAGTACACTCTCCTTCCCATAAAGGATCACCTTAAAACATTCCAGTACACTCTCCTTCCCATAAAGGATCACCTTAAAACATTCCAGTACACTCTCCTTCCCATAAAGGATCACCTTAAAACATTCCAGTACACTCTCCTTCCCATAAAGGATCACCTTAAAACATTAATGGGACTGGTCTTTCGTAGAGGTGATCTCTATTGGATGATGGTTAGTGGGGTCATTTTATGTTTTACTGCATATTTATGTCACATATTCATTTTGTTATTATCCCTTGTATACAGGGTATGTCATGGAGACCATGTGGTCTGGAAGTTTATTAAAACTTGATTACAAAAATTGAAAAGAAATATAGAAATTACTCCAGAACCAACCATTCCAACTCCTTTTTAATGGAACTCCAGCTGCTCATTTTACCTTAGTGAAAAGGCTATTTTACTCTGTTTGAAAGGAAATATTGTTGTTGTTGTTGTTGTTTCTTATCCCCTTGTGTAAAGATTACACGAATTCCATGAGTTCATGCTCCTCGAGCGAAAGGAAATATACATCTCTTCTCTAGTCTATCTATCCCCCATCACCCAGAAATTTTGTACAAATGTATCAAATTTCAGACTTATAGATGCTCTATAAAAATATTAAAAACTGATTACAATATTTGTGGACCAACACAGACAGAATGACATACAGACATGGAATCAAGTTAAATAAATGCTTTAAAAAAAGCTAATAGAATCTAACCTGCGATTTTATATTTAATATATAATTTTGAAGTTTAATGCCTCTGAGCAAAAGAAACACTACACGCTGATTGGCTGATGAACTCTACACCAATTGGCTGATTAAGGTTACAAGACAATCAACAGCCAATCAGTTCACTGCACATAACCTTAATCAGCCAATCAGAGTGCAAATAAAATGGACACCATATATACCTACATATAAACATGGGGGTCAGTGGAAGGATGGTCTTAACCGTTTGTTTTCGACCGCTACGACCCAGGTTAGATTCCCGCATTGGGCACTTTTTTCTGATTTAAAAAAAAATGCTCAAATGGCCCCAATTCTTGCAAAAGTCCAACCCCACCAGCAAGTTCAAGTAACTAAACGAGGCTCTGGCACATTTGTAAGTTCAAAGTTGAACTGCTGTAGACATGTGGTGCACTTACAGTAAAAGCAGTCGTCTATTTCTACCCACCATGATTATCATGGCCTATACCACGTGTACTAGGGATAAGCAAAAAAAAACCCCTAAAGACATGGGAGATATGCAGTGCAACCTCACAGCAAGTTGGTTATAAAATCCCAAATGATGTGATAGCCTCAGTATATAGTGGGGTGCAGGGAGGGTGGTGAAGGTGGACCCCACTCTGGAGAAGCTGGTGATCACCATGAAGGGCGATGTCCCCCAGAACAAGCTGGTAAGTTGACTTTACCTTCACTTTTCCCACCATGGTCTAAATCCCTACTAGCCTAGGAACCAGCTCACAAGTGGAATACTCTCCACAACTCTGACATTTATTATTTATAGCAGAATAAACATGTGTTCCTTTGTTGTTGTTGGCTTTGTTTCTTCATATCTGGTGGATGTTGGAACTTCCACAGTACACTGCCGTCGTACATTTGGTATCTCCCTGGTCATATTTATTATTGAACATTTTCTTTCAACTAACATTTTAAATTTGAAAATAATGACCAGAATGAGACAAGTGAATTGTCAGCTTTGTGCAAACAGTGTGTTATATCAGCCATGGATAAACCAGGTCCTGTCAACTCTGTACCAAAGGTCTTGGTGTTCATCATCAGTAGAGACCGTAACCTTATTTAGCTATTCTACTTTGAAGTCATTTCCAAATGAATCTAGTTTGAAAAATACAAAATTTCAAGAAGTGAAAAAGGAAAATTAAGATTAAATAATAAGTAAAAAATATATTTAAAAAAGAAAGCTTTCTAAAAAGAAAAAATTAAATATTTTACTTCTGTCATTGAGCAATTAGATGTATCTAAGTGAAAATAAAAGCGGTGGGGGACGATCACCATGAATTTTAAACCTAATGTTATTTAATATGTAGCAGCTGATTTTTATAAGTGTTTGCTGTATTTTTACCTCTTCTCTAAATATGATTGTCCCCCGCCGCTTTTATTTTCACTCATATACATCCCATTGCTCAATGACAGAAGATAAAATATTTTATTTTTTCCTTTTTAAAAGAAAAAGTATTTAAAGAAATCAGTAATCCCAACTTATGTACGCCTTGTAAGCTACATCTACTATCTTCATGGTTAGTAAGAAGGATTTGGTTGAGACACAAAACTCCATATCGAAAATGGACACAAGTGAATGGTCATATAAACAAGACCCCATTGTTTACAAGGTGACAAGATCAAATCCGATCAAGTAATTTTTATGTGATATTTTGTTAACTGAGTTGTAAAGCATTAAATGTATGTACGAATCCAAATTGTACCTTATCAAAAGTCTATTGTATTTGTGATGTGAAGTGGTGTAGCATTTTGTACCTACCAAAATACAACAAAAATTTTGTAGGTTGTAAGAGCATTCAGGTTTAGTTGATGGATATTTTGCCAGGAGGATATTGATCTATAAGACTGTTGTAAGTGCCCATTGAGTATATACCTAATCCATTCAGAGGAATCAGAGCTCCGCTGGTATAGGTTTTATTTGAAACTCAGTGCAGAAACACAAGGAGAACACACAGAGAGATGTGAAAATTGTCCACCGGCAGCAAAACCAAAACTCCCCCCAACTGCTGTAAACCAGTCATCGCCAATTCCTCTCGCCACACTCACCGAGCGCTGCCAGGTGTGAAGTGATGGCTTGCCTGGGGATTCTTGAACCTTCAACAGTCACCCATCAAAACAAACTCTAAAACTAAGCTCCCATCTGTCTCTGCAAACTTTCCTTCTAGTAAGGTTGCAAGATGATGAATTAAAACTTGCCTACCGTAGGTTTGGCACTGCTAGAAGGAGGGATACCAGGGCTTGGATGGTCATCGGATGCCTCTGTAAACTTGTGGACACAGGTCGGTGACACAACACCAGCTTTGGCAAGCCAACTGGAGACCCTGGTTTCAGGCTAGTCAGTCCAGGACAGGCTTTGATTTCATGAGATCCACATGGAATTTATGAGTCCTCAGAATTTTCTAAAGAGGTGTTCAGCTGGAAAATTGGCTTGATCAATTGTATGGCCAAAATATAAAAGGAAATGCTGTCACTGTCCCAAGTCTGCTAGTTCACAGAACTAAGATGGCATTTAGTTTTTGCATCTGTTTTAAGGCAAGAGATGACTTTTTATAGATCAATATTCTCCCAGAAAAATTTCCCATCTATATTTTGGCTAGAGATTTGGCCTAACCAGCTTTTGGCTCATTCTGAGGATTTCATGAATCCTGTGTGGATCTTATAAAATGGGGAGTTGAATGTTTTACTGATTGGAAGTTGTATCAAGTCTTTTTTATTTTACAATGGCGGTTGTTTATCAGGGGATTATTAACAGGAGGCTCTATTGAATCTACTCCTAGTCAAATAATGTTCCATTTCATACTTTAGATGGTATTTTTTTATAGCCATTTTCTGTCTATATTTAGTGTAGCATGGATGTACCTGTAACATACATATGGGAGGGAGTGGGTTATTTTATTTTAATGTATTTCCACCACACTGAGGTAGCCCATATGCTCTGAGTCTATAGGAACTTCTACAATTCAACAACAACAAAAGCCTTTATTAGGCACACGTGCCATACAGGATTCTCCCTGTAGGACAAAATAAATAAATAACAAATTAGCATCATAGTTATATACAAATATTGTGTATTGACCTCGACCAATTATCAAGTTGGATCCGGTGTCTGTGCTAAATATTTTGATTGAGCTGATTTCCAGTATTTATAAAAAGCGAATGCAAAGGGTCTGGATTTTACGACTTTTGCCATTAAAACATAAGGCAAATTGCTATTGTTGCCGGTCTCTTGACGAAGAATTTCTCTCTCTTTTTCCATTGCCATACAGTAGAACATGTAGTGTGGAAAATCGAGACTAAATTCACCGTTGCATAAGGTGCATTTTATGGTCTTAGTTTTCAAAAGTGAAACATGATTAATTCTCTGTACTGCAAAAAGGCTTCTTACTTGTGCAATGATTCTCTTTAAGGTTAGGGGAATATTGTCATTAAGATAGCATTCCATTGTAGGTGATGAGTGAAAGTATTTATAGTGAGAGTAGAGCACTGATTTTCTTATTCTTACATAATCCAGCTGCAAGGACTGATCGGTTGCCGTTCTAATAATTAGGGGGATGTATCTTTGTAGAATATTAAAGTCTGTACATCCAACAAGCCATGAGAAGCCGGTGTTATTAAGTAGCTCTGTTATACTTTTTACCAGTCCGATATTCTGTTTTGAAGAAATTGAAATGTCCCACAAATGTGCCAAACAAATTGAAGGTAGCCTGCTGCCGTCCATTTTCAGAATTCTAGTCCAGAATTTTAAAGTTAGTTTTTTCACTGTGATATCAAGAGAGTTTCTTCCTGTTTCGGCCCTCAAAATATAGCCCGGAGTATAGCTTGGAAGGCACAGAAAACGTCTGAGAAAGGTATCCTGGATTCTATCTAAGATTAAGGCTTGATCATGTGCCCAGCTTCTACAATTCATTAAAAATAGAATTCATAGGAGCTTATCATATTATGTAAGATGTAAGTTATATTCAAAATATATATTGCATACTTTATTATGAATCTCTGATTAAAAAGGCTATGGTAGAATATACATTCACTATTTTAAATTTTTATTATAAGGGGGTCGGTGGAAGGATGGTCTAAACCGTAGGTTTGCGACCGCTACGACCCGGGTTCGATTCTCACATTGGGCACTTTTTTTCTGATTTAAAAAAAAATGCTCCAATGGCTTCTGATTTTTGCAAAATTCCAACCCCACCAGCGTGTGAAAGTAACCAAACGGGGCACTGGCGCATTTGTAAGTGCAAAGTTGAACTGCTTTTCACATGTATGGACATGTGGTGCACTTACAAGCAGTTGTCTACTTCTACTTACCATGATTATCATGGCCTGTACCATAGGGATAAGCAAAAAAAATTTTTTTTATTATTATTATTATTTATCCAATCACTTCTTGATATTAACTGCTTCCCATAATTAGCTTTTTTAGCTGCCTTTTTTTTTTTTTAATTAAATGAGACTTCAAATAGGTTTTTATAATTTCAGCTTTCTCCTTTGTATATGAGTTATGCGGCTAATGGATCTATTTTAAAGTAGATAATTGATAGAAATGTGCGAATTTATTAACATCAACAACAAAGATAATTATTTTTCCCATTTTCTTTAAAAGACACTTTCTACAACCACTAAACATATAAGATGAAAATAAATTTGGAGGGCTTGGCTCATCAGTGGTTTTTGCCAATTTATTCTATCAGAGGCCGCTACAACTTTTGCATAGGCTGTATGAAATGCTTTGTGATGGGAGAAATTTGACTTTAATAAATAGATTAATAAAATAATTTTCACTGGTAATGATGATAAATTTACATTTTTCACAGGTAGAAGATAGCTGTTGAAGTGTCTGCTGTATAATATGGTATTTCATGAGGTAAAACTACACCTGGATATGGTGGTCTCTCTTTGGAGTTTATTTGGGATTTCACAAAAGTAACTGTTGATGGGAGGCTACTGGTAACTTTATTCTCTCTATACAGTAGAACTTGGATAATTCCAAAACTTCTTTAATTCGAATACAGTAGAACCTCCCTTTAGGGGACACCTCTCTACAAAGGACAGTTTTCATTTGCAAAATTACCATTTTTTAAATGCTCCAATGGCCCCCCGATTCTTGCAAAAGTCCAACCCCACCAGCGAGTGCAAGTAACCAAATGGGGCTCTGGCACATTTGTAAGTGCAAAGTCGAACTGCTTTTCACATGTGTAGACATGTGGTGTGCTTACAGTAAAAAAGCAGTCGCTAACTACCCACCATGATTATCATGGCCTGTACCACGTGTACTAGGGATAAGCAAAAAAAAAAGAAACTCTCCGGTAAGAGAACACCCTAAAGGACACTTTGGCTCTGCAATTAGGTGCCCTTTACAGGGAGGTTCTACTGTATTTATCTTGGTTCCTAAAATTTCCATTTTTAAATCAGATTTTTGGATAATTTGAATTTTTTTTTTTTTTTTGGTCCCTTGGGCATCGAATTATCCAATTTCAACTGTATATTTATAATATAGTTTGTTTTTTCAATTTGTGTATACGCACTTTTTTTTTTTGCTTTACCATAATTTCAATTTACTTTGTGTATTTCAAACTGTATATAGATCCTTCTGTAGTATTTACACACCCAGAATATTCTGAGACAGCTCTGCAACCCCCAGCTATTAACTATAAACCAACTGCCATTTGTGTGTGCCTTTTCAAAATTTCCCCCTCTATAATGAATGAATGTGAGGGAGGACAACTGAAGCAAACAGAATATTGATGGGCTGCAAATTTTACTTCAGAAAGAGTCTATATTGCCCCCTGTAAAAATTAAAGTGGCCTTCCTTCATCAAGAAAATGTCAAATATTGTCATCTTAATGACATATAGGGATTTTAAAGCTATTTCTACAGACCTTATACTGTAAAAAAAAATAACTGAAAAAGGGAGGGCATGGCTCGTCTCTCAATGGTGAACCTTCCCAGCAGTTTGGCCAGAGTATTATATAAATTCTATAGAAATAGTTTTTAATTATGATTTCAATATCATTGAAAAATCATCAAATGTTCAACCAGAATTTGATCCAAGAGTATTGTCTCAGTATAAAGGCCAAGTCTCATTAATCAAGAATGTGAACATTTGGCCAGTGATCGCCTTCCATCTGTCAAACACTCCTGGTTCTTATCTCAAGGCCACAACAAATTTGTTTATACAAAAAATCTCTACACTTATTCAGCCGCCTTTTAAAAATCCCAACCAAATTTGACATACTGTAATTCAACCTTTCCCTTGGGTGTTGAATGAAAGATGACTTGACTGCCACCCCTGAAAATCTTTAGGATCGGATGTGCAGAGATGTGCACGGTCTCTTCACACAACTGGGGAAAATGTTTATAAATTGTCATCTCTAGTTTACTGTTTGTAAGCTCGAGGAGCATGAACTCATGGAATTCGTGTAATCTTTACACAAGGGGATAAGAAACAACAACAACTGTTTGTAAACTTCTGATTGAACATTTTGACAAACCATTGTATCATGCTAGTTTCTAGAGAACCTGTAATTTTTTGTTGTTAAATATGTGAACTACCAGTAAATTGTTTTGAAGATTGTAATTTGTTGGTTGGAAGTATTTTTGGGAAAATATATTGGTACACATCAACCAATTATTTATTTAGTTTTAGTGACTTGCTGTCATTCTTCTCAGGGGAATGGTTTTATCAGTAAATGGTTAAAATGTAACTAGTATCTAATTGTTAAGACAGCGCTGGCAAATAAAGTAGCTCAGATAAACTGGCTAACAATCACAGCAAATAAAGATGATCGACCAATATGTATATAAAGTCGTCAAATGATCAAGCCCTCATAAACTCAGGTAGGTACTATTCATCTACAATTTTGTTCTCCTCCCTTGATACCCTGCACTCTCTACCGGCTAGTTTGGTTTGCAGGGAGTTATCAATGAGGAAGATCTTCCCCAGTTCTACAGGTAACATGCAGTCCAAACTATTATATCCCATCCCTAAAGCACATTTAATATGTAGCCTTTTGTTACTTGGCTTACAGCGAATACATAATACAATAATAATATATATATATTTAGATTTGGTCTTATTACCTTGTGCTTTTAATCTATAATCCAAATTGTACCTAACCAGGTTTTGTTATAAAATATATTTTAAATGAAGGAGAGCAGGCGTTAATCCAGCTGGCACACAAATGTTATGGTCTCCCAACCTTGGAGTATTGATGAGGACATGGGGTCTACAATTATTAGAACTTCTAAATTTGTCCATGCTAGAAGGGGGATCAGAAACTCTAAGGTTGCTCTAGGGCAGTGTTCTTCAATGCTGTGATTGTGTGCGGCCAAATTATCATAAAACATAGCTCAGGTCAGCTGAAAACTGTGAAAAAAAAGCAAACTCAAATAAAGTCAGCCTTGTTAACACACAATGTGCTACCAAAAATCTATTTAACTTTGAAGTCTTTGGCACACCCAGGTTGAGAACCAGAGGTGTAAGGAAAAGATGCATTTTATTTGAATATATATTGCTTTTGCGAAACCGCTGGGAGCGTTCACCACTGATGAGCCAGGCCCTCCCTTTAATTTTTTCATTGCAGTAAGGGCAGTAGAAATTGTTTTATTTTAAAAAGAATATTACGCGTCAAAAATAGTTTTGTAATTTGATTACAGATGGCGCGCTAGTGCATCGAAATATATTGCTTTTGTAACAGTGCTCTTACTGAAAACTATTTCATAAAGTCAAAATGGCATTTTAGCAAGTGAGATGTTAATAAAATAGGGAAATATTCATTTTTCTATGAGAGAAGTCAACTTATCAAACATCTCTCTATTTAAACAATAGAACAAAAGTTTACTGGGATCAGGTGGATAAATAAAGTGTTGTATATATATTTTAAGTTTAATTAATTAATTGTTCCCACAGAGTATGTGTGTAAGATCACAGGTAAATAAGCGCTAACTATAAGAAGATATGTTTCTCTTTGTTTACTATGTTATAGGTTTTCTTTTTGTTGGTTCTCTTTCTTGTAAATCTTCTTGGGATCAGCATCTTTAAAAATTCTAAGCAAAGTCAACAAAAAGAAAAAGGCATTTCCTGATCGGCACATTACTTTATATTTTTGCTGCTTTAATTATTGCTACAGTAGAACCAACCGTTTAGAGACCGTGTTACACAACAAGCCCTTTTTTTGAGACAATAACCAAAATGGCTGAGGTTTAAGTTGAGAAGCAGCAGCTAGGAGAGAGGAACAATCTGTGTAGAAATAAAATGGAACTCTAAAGAAAACGATTGAGTGTAATACGAGGTTGTCCCAAAAATTCGTAAACACTTGTAAAAAATTGAAATACCAATATTATTTGTTGTTATGTATAATGTCTTTGTATTATGTATATTATTAAATATGTGCCGTTTTGGTAACAGGGTTGTTATTGAAATGTCACACACTATTTATTTGAATTTGGTCTTATTTCCTTGTGTTTAGAACATTAACCTCTTTCATTCAAGATTGCCTTAGAACAAGAGGTGATCTCTCAGTAGAGGTTTGGTAATCTTACCAAGGTTCCTCTAACTCCCAGCACACCTGTGGCAGGGTAATGCTGGCCAATGAAGGAGTGGGATACCAAACCCTCCTATCCAAGATGAGGTCGTTCAGGAATCCCTCCTGTGACAAGTCTATCTCCCACACCCTGGGGCTCTCCCACTGGCGCATCTCCTCCTTCATCCACAGCTTCAATGAGTGAGTAGCTACCAGCCTTCTCTCATTGGCCTCACCTGCGGCTGTGTTGCTTTAGTTTCCAGTACCCGGCAGATGAGTATGCTGAGCCTGTCAGAAAATTACAAAATAAAAATTGGGCTTACAGAAGGTAGGTAGGAGATAGATACTTCAATCTTCTCTGTGTGTTCCCCCAAGAAGCAATCTATTATACAAGCTGCCACATCCTGGAAAATCTGCTGGGGGTTTACCCCTGATTAGCCAGGTTCTTCCAATGTTTTTGTTGAAAATTGTCCTGATTTTCAAAATTGAAACTGGTAGTTAATGACAGAAATGTTTAATACAAAGCAATAATACTGATATAATTGATTTCCTTGTCTAGATTCATCATGTTCTGTTTCTGAACAGTGGCACCTTACATAGAATGTGATCAACAACACCACCAGACAGTCTTGTGTACTCACTTCTAGGTGTACAATTGACTTTACCCTGGGTCAGAGGTCGGCAGCTCGCAAGCCACATGCGGCTCTTTGGATGTCAAGCTGTGGTTCTTTAGTTCCATATACAAATTTTATTTATTTTATAAAAAATAAAATAATAAAACATTTAAAAATTGTTCTGAATCGATTAAAGAGGACTAGGCCACAATTCTATCTCTCAGCCACTTGTACTCGCTTTTCACCGCACCTCTTCCCCGTGACACACATTGTCACTGTCGTCAGTCCGTCGGAAGCTCTCAAATGATGTCGAATATTTCTATGTAGGTTTTAATTCGCTTTCAATACAAGACAATTTGGTGTCTTCACCAGTGCTTTAGCTGTGATATATATTTTGTTGTTTCAAGTAAAAGAGTTAGAAGTGAATTATCTTCTCAAAGTTATGTATGTACACATACACACATATATATATATAGACAAAAGAATTGCTATAAATTATTAAATAAAAACAAACGATAGCAATGCGTCTCTTTATACATAAAATTTTTAATATGCTAGCTTTCGGATCTTATCGATCCTTCAACAGGCCAAGCTGTAAATTGAGAGAAAGAATATATATATATAAATGTAAAATATTATTTATATACACCAACGAAGATAGAGAATAAAATATAAAATAAAATAAATATAAACACATTTCACGAGTTCACGTTTTCTCGTGGCCAGGCTGCTGTTGTTTCATCTCTGTCCAAAGCTCAGTTTGTTTTCTTTTATAGTCAATTGGTCCTTTTATTCTAATGGCTGGGCTGTTTTTTGAATGAGTGGTACTGAGATGGTAGTTCTATACGCCTGTTGATACTGTTTAATTCTTGAGAGACGAAGGATTCTATTAATAATCTTTGATATTTGGATTTGATGTTGTGGTAATGACAGGTTGGGTCGGAAAGGTTAAAGGCATGGCCGGTTTTAGAGGTATGCTGAAAGATCAAAGATTTGGGATCTTTGTTTATTATATTTCTGTTGTGCTCGGAAATTCTGTTGTAAATGAAACGGCCAGTCTCACCCACATATTTAGCGTTGCAATCTTGGCAACCTATGGAGTAAATGGCATATGGTTGCTGGTCGGGACGTTTCTTAATATTAGATTTGGTGATGGGGTTCCGGAGTATTTGGCCTATTGAGAGGTGGTTGGTAAAAAAGGTTCTTAAACCAAATTTCTTGAGGGAGAGGGCTATTGATTGATTTTCAAAGGAATAAGGTATAATACAGGTGTTACGGTTTACTACGGGCTGAGTGTGTTTGGAAGGGTTGAAACTATATCTAAGTATGAAGGGAAGTGGATAGCCACTTGCTGTTAGATTACTGATGATGGTTGTCTTTTCTAATTTTTTGAAGGCTGGGGTGGAGCAGTGTGTATGTATTCTTTTCGTGAGTGTTCTGACGACTGTGAGTTTGTGGCCTATTGGGTTATATGAATCAAAAAGGAGATAGGATGGTTTTATGGATTTTTTGTAATAAACTGTTGTGTGGTATGATTCATCAGTTTTGATAAAAAGAATGCCCAAATATGGCAAAACTTTGTGGGACTCATGTTCTATTGTGAAAGTGAGGCGTGTATGGTAAGAGTTTAGGGTTTCCAACACCAATAGGACGTCATCCTTGTGACATATGCAAAAAATGTCGTCCAGGTACCTTTTCCAAACTTCTATTCGGAGATGTTTCTGTTCCAAAATCCAGCTGTCAATGGCGCTCATGTAAAGTAAATGTGTAGTAAACCGTAACACCTGTATTATACCTTATTCCTTTGAAAATCAATCAATAGCCCTCTCCCTCAAGAAATTTGGTTTAAGAACCTTTTTTACCAACCACCTCTCAATAGGCCAAATACTCCGGAACCCCATCACCAAATCTAATATTAAGAAACGTCCCGACCAGCAACCATATGCCATTTACTCCATAGGTTGCCAAGATTGCAACGCTAAATATGTGGGTGAGACTGGCCGTTTCATTTACAACAGAATTTCCGAGCACAACAGAAATATAATAAACAAAGATCCCAAATCTTTGATCTTTCAGCATACCTCTAAAACCGGCCATGCCTTTAACCTTTCCGACCCAACCTGTCATTACCACAACATCAAATCCAAATATCAAAGATTATTAATAGAATCCTTCGTCTCTCAAGAATTAAACAGTATCAACAGGCGTATAGAACTACCATCTCAGTACCACTCATTCAAAAAACAGCCCAGCCATTAGAATAAAAGGACCAATTGACTATAAAAGAAAACAAACTGAGCTTTGGACAGAGATGAAACAACAGCAGCCTGGCCACGAGAAAACGTGAACTCGTGAAATGTGTTTATATTTATTTTATTTTATATTTTATTCTCTATCTTCGTTGGTGTATATAAATAATATTTTACATTTATATATATATATTCTTTCTCTCAATTTACAGCTTGGCCTGTTGAAGGATCGATAAGATCCGAAAGCTAGCATATTAAAAATTTTATGTATAAAGAGACGCATTGCTATCGTTTGTTTTTATTTAATATATATATATATATATATTAATAATAATAAAACTTGAGTAAAGGTGGGTATAAATAATAAGTATTATATATTTTTTTAATATATAGATATTTTTTCCCAAATAGATACCAAACTACTTTTTTGAGTGCTTAAGAATTGTCAAAAAACAAAGTACTACTGTTGGATATTACCCTGTGAAAGTGTTTTTATTAAAATACATATTTAATAAATTACAAATTGTGCAAAGGAGGAGTGTGTAAAGAAAATAGCTCTTGCTGTAAATCCACTTTTGAGAGTTTGGGTATTTACCAGGTCTATTAGTATTTTTTTTTTTGCTTATCCCTAGTACACGTGGTACAGGCCATGATAACAATGGTGGGTAGTTAGCGACTGCTTTTTTACTGTAAGCGCACCACATGTCTACACATGTGAAAGCAGTTCGACTTTGCACTTACAAATGTGCCAGAGCCCCGTTTGGTTACTTGCACTCGCTGGTGGGGTTGGACTTTTGCAAGAATCGGGGGGCCATTGGAGCATTTTTTTTGTTTTTTTTTTTAAACAGAAAAAAGTGTCCAATGCGGGGATCGAACCCGGGTCGTAGTGGTCGTAAACCAAACGGTTTAACCAGCCTTCCACCGACCCCCCGGTCTATTAGTATGAAACGTGAAAATGGGCGCCAGAGGCCGCTGTGCAACTTTATTTGAGCCGACGGTGGCGCTGTTGTAGGCATTTTGTTCTTTGACTCACGTAGCATCAGCATGCGTGCAGTTTTAGAAAAATTCAAATCGTGAAAAATTTCTGGAGCCCGTGGAAAATGGCGATTTCTGAGCCAAAAAGTGCCCATTTTCGGGAAGTTTTGTTGTTCGCTTTCAACTGGAAGAAAAGTGCCACTGAAGCCCACCAAATGCTCGAGGAAGTTTACAGCGACCACGCTCTGAGCAAATCGCAGTGTTACAGGTGGTTTAAAAATTTCCAAAGTGGCGATTTTGAATTTGATAATGAACCACATGGAAAACCGCCCCAAAAGTTCGAGGACGCTGAACTGCAAGCTTTGTTGGATGAGGACAGTACCCAAATGCAGGAGAAACTCGCAAAACAGCTCCAGGTGTCTCAAAGTGCTGTTTCTCTACGTTTAAACAGCCTCGGAATGACCCAAAAGCTTTCCAGATGGGTCCCCCACGAGTTGAGCGAAAGGCAGCAAGAACGGCGTCTGGTAACCTGCGAAGGGCTGCTCGCCAGGCATGAAAAGAAGTCATTTTTGCACCGAATCGTAACTTCTGATGAGAAATGGATCCACTTCAGCAATCCTACGCGCCAAAAGTCGTGGGGCCTGCACGGCCAATTTCCAAAACAGACGCCTAGGCCCAATCGCTTCGGAAAAAAAGCAATGCTTTGCATATGGTGGGACCAGACCGGCGTAGTATATTTTGAGCTCCTGAAACCTGGCAAAATGGTCAATACTAGTCGCTACGAACAACAAATGCACAGTTTGAGAGAGGCGTTGAATGAAAAAAGACCGGAATAGCGTGAAAAGCACATCAACCTGATACTGCAGCATGACAACGCTCCAGCCCACAACGCTACGGTGGTCAAAAACACCATAAAATACTTGGGCTGGGAACTCTAACCCCACCCGCCGTACTCACCAGACTTAGCGCCGTCGAACTACCACCTTTTGACATCTTTAGGACACGCCCTAAAAAACCAGGAATTTTCGAACTCAGACATACTCCGAAAATGACTTGTTGACTGGTTCGACTCAAAAGGAATAGAAATTTTCAGACAAGGAATTCGAAAATTGCCTGAAAAGTGGTCCGAGTGTATAGCTAATCAGGGCAGTACTTTGAATAAAAAATCTTTTGTTGTATGGAATTGGTGAACTTTTGAATTCACTGAAAATTTTCACGTTTCATACAAATAGACCTGGTAGTGTAACCACACATTTAAGATGTATTCTTGATAGTTTTGTTCTGAAACTTTTCTTAATTGACTGGGGTTTACATAAGAATATTCCTATACAATGAGTTAAGAATGGCCATCAGTTCTCTAGTCTTGGTGGCATTACAAACATTGTCTACATCAACCAATTATTTTTTCCCTAACATTCCATCGGGAAAAAATTAAAGAAAGATTGGTTGATGTAGCTGTGTATCTTTTTCAAACCAACTTCCAACCAGCAATTGAAAAAAACAATGTCTTTCAACTATATTAATTTTCTAACTATATTGTCAGCTTTTCTTACAAGTAGACAAAGCTCCCATCCGTTAACAACTCATAGAGAAGTTTTTTGATCCAGGACAAGTGTTACTTCCATGTAGACTCCAAGTGTGTGTGGCTCAGTGTCAAGGAAGGAGTGTCCTACTTCAAACAAGGCAAGCAGACTGAAGCCCTCCAGTGTCTCAACCAAGCCCTACACATTGACTCAGAGAATGTGGAAGCATATGTTGCACGGGGAGCCTTGTGAGTACAACACCTGCCACCATCTGTAGCATGCTCTGACTGTTGCACTGCAGACTGGCCAACAACAGCAGCTTCAAGAAGGCCATTGAGGACTTTGAGAAGGCTCTGAACATCAATCCTCTCCATGCCAATGGCAGGAAGTACCTCACAGAGACCTTGGTGGCCCTTGGGAAATCGTCAGTGTCTCCCTTCTCATTCTTTCTCAATGTTGTACAATCAAGACATGTTTTTTTTTTTTTTTTTCTAATCCATCAGTTGATTTCTTAAACCACAACTACCGCAGACCCTGCTTTCCTAGTATAATATTATACTGTGCGACAACTGATGCAGTATCTATAATCAGGTTGGTGGTCTGCATGATGGGGTGCATCTGCTGTTGTTCTCAAAGAGTTGGGGCACTTTCAGTAGCAGTATGACTTTGTCCCTAATTTGAGACCACTCCTCACATGGAGACAGGCACCTTTGCAGCCGCCTGGAGATATGTTGTAAAAAATTAACAACAATCAACTCAAATCTATAGGTAGCTTTATGGAAAATCAATTTTTTGTTGGTTGGAAAAGTTGGCAGACTTCCACACCATCATGTAGTGCCATCTTTGAATGTCATCTCGCCCTGTCCTACACAAATCTCTTCATATCTCCTAATTCCAGGGATCTGGAACCCAACTTGTGCCTCTTTATTTTATTCTTTATAGGGTATAGTAAGAGGCTGCACTTTTTCATTTAGAAATATCTTTGTGTATGTTTTTATTTATAGTTTTAAAAAAATGTACTTGAATCTCCCACATGTGAGACTGGCCCTCTTATTTTAAAGGTTGGATTAGTCGAGACTTTTATTTTTTTTTTTAATGGTGGTTCTTGATCAGATGGATAACATGTGAGGAGGGTTTCACATTTATAGTAATTGAACTGTAATAAAGCCGAAGTATCTGTGTGTTTTACTCATTTATTGCAACTGAACAAAATGTTGTTTCTTATCCCATTGTGTAAAGATGAGTTCATGCTCTTCAAGCAACATTGCTGATGTTATTGTAACTTTTGTCGCCTGAAATATATAAATAAGTCATTGTAGAATTGATACGATAGATGGAGCGAGCAATTGTATGGTTAGGAGATGTTTTTTTGTCTTGTCTTGAATTTACCATTATTCTTTCTATGATCTAAATTTGTATAGCTTTGACAAGTGCCATCTCTCAGTTCCACCACACCTGTCAATGCTGATGCCAGGCTCCAAGAGAAAGGAAGTCTGGAGGAAGCCGTCAGCGTCTACAAGAGTGCCCTCTGCTCTAACCCAGATAGCTACGAGGCCAAGCTGGCCCTCAAGCAGCTGGATACCCTTATGACCAAGAAGATCCTGGTGGGTTGGACCTGCACATGTCCCACAACTCACTGCGTATACTCGCTGCCGCAGGATAAGAAGCGATCCCCACCACCTCGCACCTCAGACTCCAAAGTTAAGAGGCCTGAGAAAGAGTAAGTTGGATTGCAAAGTTTCCCATGTTTTTGGTTATTTAATATAACAGTTTCACACACAAATCTATTTTGGTAAGTTACTGATTTTCCCTTTAATGATC
>CP092866.1:94398963-94469413 GCA_030710605.1 Cordylochernes scorpioides | reverse complement strand
CCATAAATAAATATTTAGTTAAAAAGACATATATTGGATCAAAATATCATTTGATCCAATATATGCCTTTTTAACTAAAGATTCATTTATGGATTGCTCTATTTTCAAATCTTATAGATAAGGCACAATTTGTATTATAGATTATAAACACAAAGTAATAAGACCAATTTATTTATTTATTTGGATTTGGTCTTATTACCTTGTGTTTCAAATCTTATAGTTTATTTAAAATTTAATAAATGTTTTCAAAAAAATTAAATGTGTTTTAAAAATATATTTAAACATATATAACAATATTATATACGTTTATAAATATAGGTTTTTAACTTTTAATTAAACATTTTAAATTTATATTTAGATATTTCAATTTTAATTAAGACATTTTTCATATTAATTTTGACACATGGACTTTTCTATATCTATCTTTCTTATATATAAAAGTCAATGTCTGTTGTCTGTTTCACGATAAACTCAAAAACTACTGAACCAATTGGTACCAAATTTTGCCCGTCGCTTTTTATAATCCTGAGGAAAATTTACGGCTACATTTTGATGAGTATTTTTGGCTATTTATTTTTTCATTTGAAGAACTTTTTTTTTACGCTGAGTAAATACGAGGCAAAGTAACAACACCAGGCCAATTAAGCGACCAATGAGCATTCTGCTTTTTTTTTTTTCAAGTTGCTTGCATACTTTTTTTTAAATATCCTTTTATACGATTGTTTTTTTTTTTTTTTTTACAAAAGTTATGGTAAGTGCACACACACACAATGTAATTTCAAAAAAAAACTTTACAAAAATAGTGTTACTGTATGTAAATAATGGCTTTCATATTTTTATTATTTTTTGTTCTGGCCTTTGTTTTTTTTTTTTTTTCTCTTTTTTAAAAAAATCATTTAAAATGAGTCGCAGTCATTAGCAAACACATATGTATGCCTAATTTCCATGTGCTCTTTTATTTTTTACAGAAAAATATTTACATGCCAGTATTTTGGATAAATTTTTTTATAAACCTATTTTTTTCTTATTCTTACTGAGTAGATGGGCATCGCAGTCACTCATTCAACTCAGGCCATTTCAAGGGTTAATGCGGTGGGGCAGGTACCTCGGGGGTTGGGTGGAAAAGCTGCCTTCTTTTTAAACTATTTTGATTTTGAAAAAAACTAAATGGATTGCAAAAAATAATTAAATCAAATGCCTAAACACTAATATAATACAATTTTTGCCATCACACACACTTTTTGCCTGTGGTTTATGTGTTACTTCTGTATTGCTATTCTATGGCACTTCTACTATTTATTATTGATGTACTTTCAGTATGAAGGAAATTTCACTCAGGAATTCTCGGGTGAAGCTGGGTCATTCGTCATTCAAATAAATAGCGTGTGATGTTGTTACCGAAACGTTGCACGCCATTTATCTATTTGGTCTTATTGCCTTGTATTTAAGGTTCATTTACAATTATAAATTGAAATAGAGAGAGGGCCATCAGTGGTAAGCCCTCCCAGTGGTTTTAATCTCCAAACTGCTTCTAATGTGCAGGAAATAAATAATTGAGCTATGCAGGAATTATTCATTCAAGAATATTTTAATTTGGATGAATGTAACCATTTTATCATTGAAAAAAATTGAGCCTTCAGTGTGTGGTAAAATATACAAAAATACATGTTACCTTTTGATTTTTAACCAACCTTTTGTAAGAGGCAAAGAACTCCTTGTTGGTCTATTAAAAAATGTTGGGTATTACCAATTATATTTTAAAGAGTTTCCAGCTCTCATATTTTGAACATTACATGAGCCTATTCCATCCTTTTTTTGCAAGAAACTCTTCCCTCTCTGGTTGGAATTTTTTCTCTCAAATGTTATACAAAGAATTATTATTTTTGGAATACATGAACAATGGTGAAATAGGAAAGTTGTTTGGAAAGTTGTTTTGGGCAATGTATCAAGGCACATAGGAGTTGAAAAAATATCATATTTCTATATTATACATGGTTTAGACCATCCTTCCACAGACCCCAAAAATACCAGGTGTACTTTGAAGAAGTAAAAAAATGTTTCCTTTTACCGGAGAGTTGCTAAATAGTAAAAATGGTAATTTTAGCAAAATGAAAACTGTCCTTTGTAAAGAGGTGTCCTCTAGTGTGAGTGTCCTCTCATGGAGCATGTTCTACTGTACTACAAGTTTGATCAAGTCATCATTCAAAATTTCAAGTTAAAATAGATGCAGAATATAAATTATACAAAGATTCTTTAGCTGCTCAAAGCACACTTTTTTAGCAATTTTTAAAGAGCCTTATAAAGATTTTAAAATATATATTTTAATGTGTATAACTAATAGATTGTATATATTTTCATTTTTAACAAACCGTCATTTTCCATAAGTCTCCATGATGGGTAAAAAGAGCTGCTGTCGTTAGTTAGCTATCCACCACATTGACAGTCAGACTTTGCCCCCCAAACCTTTATTTAATAATATAGAATGTTTGAGTTGAAAATTATTCCACCTTTTTTTTAATACTTTATTCTGATGTTTCACTGTCACCCTTATCCAAGGAATTCTATTATGATGAAGATTATTTGATGCCAAGTTTTGAATGGTCCGCTATTTAAAATAACGTAGAGCATGCACATTTTGGCTTGCATTAGAGGACCTTTGGGACAGGCCACTGCTTATCATAAAACAGCTCGAGGAGCATGAACTCATGGAATTCATGTAATCTTTACACAAGGGGATAAAAAATAACAATACAACTTTGAGCATGCAGCACATTGATAATAAAATGTTGCAATAAAGTATAAAAATTTGAAGTAAATCTTTTTTAACTATATTATAGAGCCAACCTGCAAAATGGTGTTTTCCATAGAATGTTTACTTATTAAACTTATGTAGGTTACAAGACCTACTATTTTTCGAAGAATCAATCATAACTTATCATACATGACCGAGTCTCCAATGGGGTGTTGCCTTGTTTATTGGGCTATGGCATGAGACTATTGTATATAGCGAATATACCTTCATGTACTAATTTGGCCTTGTTACCTTGTGATAATATTGTTCAGTTATTTTGTGGCTTCTTTTGTGTTTTTTTTTACTTTGTGTGAATTTAATAAGAATTTCAAAAATGTCCATTATCTTCATAACTTGTGCTATTTTTAAATTATTATTTAAAGGTGATGTATCAAAAAAATGATTTATTTTCTTAAAGTTTTTTGTTTTTCTTTTTATTCTCAGCAAACCTATTCATTAATGTCATCTCTCTGCCTTAGGATGCTTCTGAGAAGTATTTGATTCCCCCTGAAATACCTTCTACTGGTGTGTCTCTAATTAGTATTTTGGTTGTTGTTCAGATTATTGGGCGGAGATGCCTCCTCTGGAAAGTCACATGTATGTCCCCCTAGTGGATAGGAAAAAGTATTTTTTTGAGGTAAGGAAACATTTTTTTACTTCTTCAAAGTACACTTGGTATAAGCCTAATTTATTGATCAAAGGGCAGGGATGTATTATATACAACACAAATGAAACTTTTCAAAGATTCTTCCCTAACAACATACCAAAATATTTACGCGACCAAACTTTCATAATTCTCAATTCATGGAAATTTCAGAAACTTTTTAAAAAGAATTAAAGCAGTGGAAGACTCGAGTTGTTTTTGTGGTCATGAGGAACAAACCTCAATACATCTTTTACTAGATTGTCCTGTTTTCAAAACTACAGAATCGAAAATAATTCAATAGTAACAGATCTAAGTATTCTAATTTCCAGTAAAGAAATGTATATTAAATTCAATACCCTTTGTAGATATATTTTAAATTATATAGCAACAAATATATTTTAAGAAACTGATAATTTATATTATGTTGATTGTACATATTGCCAGACACTTCTTTCTTTTGTACACAGTTCTTTTTTCTCTCTCCTTGTTAATATCATATGACTATTCTATTCACGGCCTAAAATTATTGTATATACAGTAAAACCCCGCTAATACGAACCCTGGATTTAGCAAACCTTCCCTTATAACGAACCCACGGCGATTCCCAATTCCATTCCATTGAAAATACCATCGTTATAACGAACTTTGCGATTTTTAAAATAACGAACTGCCCTTATAACGAACCTATTTTCGGTCCCAAAATGATAAAATCTATTAAAAATACTATGCTTATAACAAACTTAAAATTGTAATTTAAAAAAAAAATTAAAACAAAATTTTGAGCATGTTTCAGCTCACGGATCGCGATTTCAAAACAAAAAATTAGCGGCATTGTTTGTTTTCATTTCCATTCTATTTTAGCTGTGTTGTATAAATTTTTACACATTATACTTTTATTTAATAGAATATCTTTTCATTCGACAATTTTGAAATAGAAGAAAAATAAAAATGGCTTCCAAAATAAAGAAAAGAAACAAAGAGTGGCGTTTTAAAAAAAAAAGACAGTGACAGCATGCCCTTTTAGAAGCCTTCTATATCAAGTTTAACCTAGGCTAAAACATAATTCCAAATAATTTTAAAGTCAGAAATGGTTTGAATAACAGGTTAAAAACAAAATTTAATATACACATCAGAAGAATATGTGGAAACTGGAATTGGAAGAAGAAGATGAAAAAAAAAAAAAAATAGTTCCCCGTGTCTCATGAGCCACAAATAAATCTACTTATAAATTCTCAAAAATTACCACTACACTTCTATTTTTAGAATGGAATTCTTCTTCAGGATTCGCGGATATTCCCCCTGGATTTTACCACCGATTTTGTGTTTGCAAATTGGCATTTTTTATTCCTAATTTTACCGATCGCGCTATCGTATCAACATGTTTCCATCCGATTTTTCTGAATTGGATACTTTTGATTCATCTTCAATTGATTCAGAATACACGGAACTTTATTCCTTTGATGAAAATAACCAGATTTTAAGATAATTCTGATTTTCAAATTTCACTTTCAAACAACAAGGTATTAGAGGCATTTTTTCAAATAAATATAGTACACCTATCCCCCGATTTACACGGTACTTGTTTTACACGTTTTCGCTTTTACACGGTTTTCCAAATAAGTTTTTTTTTTTTATCTTGGGAAAAAATGCGGGAAATTTTGGAGGGAAATGATGGCAATTCACCAAATAGGTTTAATTAAATTTTAAAAATTTAAACATTTTAATTTGAATAAAAATTATAATATAAAATATTTTTTAAAAAATAAAAGTTTTTAATCTTCCCTCCAAAATTTCCCTCATTTTTTCCCTCTAAATTTTACTTTAATCACAGCTAAATTAGCATAAATTAAAAAAAAATTATAGGCTTATAATGAAGAAAGAAGTTAAAAGAAAAGTTATTTCTTTAGAAACTAAAATCGAAATTTTGGATCGCTTACGAAAGGGAGATAGAGTAGTAGATGTTGCAAAATCATATAGCATGAACGAAGCTACAATAAGAACTATTAGAACAAATGAAAACATAATTAGAAAGAGTGTTGCAGCTGGAAATACGAGTATGGGCACAACATCATACACCAGAAATATCGCAATGGAAAAAATGGAGCAAGCATTAATTCTTTGGATAGAAGATCAAACACAAAAAGAGTACCCATTGATACGGGCGCTATAACAAATAAAGCATTACGAATTTACAAAAAAATTGTAGAGCAATTGCCATCTTCTTCTTCAACTGAAAAGAAGCCAAATTTTTTGGCAAGTCATGGCTGGTTTGAAAGATTTAAAATAAGACATTCTTTACACTGCTTAAAATTAAAAGGTGAACTGGCTTCTGGCGACGTAGATGCAGCCCAAGAATATCCAGCAAATTTTGCAGAAATTATTAACGACAATTCATACACCCCTGATCAGGTTTTCAATGCTGATGAGTCAGGGTTATTCTGGAAAAAAATGCCTGAAAGGACTTATGTCTCAAAATTTTATAAATTGGCTAGTGGTCATAAAGCAGCAAAAGATCGCATAACAATTCTTTTCTGTAGCAATGTTTCAGGAGATTATATTATGAAACCATTAGTGATTAACAAATCAAAAATGCCCCGTGCCTTTAAAGGAGTAAACATCAATAATCTTCCCGTTTATTGGAGGGCTAATAAGAAAGCGTGGGTTACTGCTGCAATGTTTACTGAATGATTTCATGAATGTTTTATCCCAGATGCCAAAAAATATTTAAGTTCAAAGGGATTGCCTTTTAAAGTGCTTTTGTTAATTGACAATGCGCTGGGTCACCCACAAGATCTAGAATATGATAACGTTAAAGTAAAATTTTTACCAAAAAATACAACTTCATTATTACAACCATTGGACCAAGGCATAATTTCTACTTTTAAAGCTTTGTGCATAAAACGAGCCTTTACATATATTTTGGAACAAATGGAGAACAATGAATCTTTAACAGTTATTAGTGCTTGGAAAAATTTTACAATGTTAGACTGTGTGAAGCATATCGCTTTATCATACACTGCTATTAAGCCAACAACGCTCAATAGCTGTTGGAAAAAATGGTAACCAAATGTAGTCAAAAATGAACATTCCATTTCAACCTTAAATGAATATTCGCAGATAGTACAGATGGCGCATTCATTGGGCGGAGAAGGTTTTGATGATTTTACTGATGGTGATATCGCAGAGTTAATGGCTGATAAAGAACTAAGTGAAGATGATTTAGTTAACTTAGTTTGCGAAAGTGAGTCTGACAAATCTGATGAAGAGGAATTAGTACCAGTAACATTCACTGCTAAAGTCATCCGCGAAGGACTCACATTGGGAAGAAAGCTGGGTAATCATTTTATGCAAAATGACACAAACGTTGAAAGGGCTTTACGATTCCAACGTGACATAAATCGCTGCTTGACTCAATATGAAGAAGTTTACAAAGATCTTACAAAAAATTTGATGCAATTGTTAATAACCGATTTTATTACCATCTCTCATAATGTAAATATTTCTGCTTCAAACATCGAATTGGCACAAATAACTTCGAGTTATGAAAGTGAATTCGAACCTTCGATTCCGAAAAAAAGAATGAGAGTAATTTCTGACAGTGATGAAGGATAATAAAACACCTTTGGTTTTATTTTTTGTTCTTCTGTTTATGTATGTATTGTATTTATATAAAAAAATAGTGTTTCCGTAATATATTACATATTTTAACCTGTCAATGCATTTTATTTTTATTTCTGTTTACACCTAAAAATATTGAAAAAAATCACAACTGTTAAATAGCAAAATTATGCATTTTCTGCAAGCTTTTCGATTTACACACGGTTTTGACTCGAAAATTTTCATTTTCAATTTACATGTTTTTCTCAGGAACGTATCTACCGTGTAAATCGGGGGATAGGTGTATTATATTATTTGAGAAATATGTTCTAAAAAATACTCCTATACCTTTTAAATATATAATTAATAATGTTTTGCCTAGGGAATTTGGCTAAATTTTTAAATAATGCATAGGTTTATATATAAACATGTATGCTAATGATAAGAAGAACCTATTAACAAATGACTTCTTTTGATATTCAGCATTACTGTAAAGAAATAGGTCAATTTAGGGAATTAAAACAAAGTGACCATTATTAAGTGGCTGCCTTTTCATGTTTGTATGGCTGTTTTTTAATTATACGGTCTAAAAATTTAGAAAAGTTTTTAAAAATGGCCAAACCGTGGCTATAGTGAACTGTGGTTATAGTGAACCAAAAGCTCTGTCCCATTGGGGTTCACTATAGAGGGGTTTTACTGTATATGAATAGACAAATGTAAAGGCATACATGTATGACAGCGCAAGTGTCCCTAGGGGGACATAGCGCTTTAAATTGAAATAAAAAATACTGGTTCAAGTGCACCACATGTCAACTTCCAAAGTGGCACTCGCAGGGAAAGGAAAAAATGGTACCACTTATCAGGAATTCCACTTAATGAAAGTTTTTATGTGTGCACTTTTTTTGTATACAATTAAACCCTTTATTTAATAAATATTAGTACAGTAGATTCTCCATGAGAGCACACCTGTGCTAGAGGACACCTCTCTATAAAGGACATTTTTCATTCACAAAATTATCATTTTTAATATTTGGCAACTCACCGGTAAGAGGGCACCTCTCCCTTAAGGACACCTCGTCTCTGCAACTAGTTGTCCTTTACAGGGAGGTTCTACTGTAGCATGAAGAAAGAGAGTGTTATAAACTTAGATATTTATTTGTACATTAGTTTAAAAAGTGAATTTATGTTATAACTGTTATAAATTTATTTTATTTTTTATAAAATCGCACAACAACGCAGTAATTAAAAACTGAGGCATATTTTTAATATAGTTCATTTTTGCCTCGACCAAAATTGTTTCAATTTTAGCGAGACTGGTAGATACATTTGAATGTTCACTTAGACTCAAACAGAAGTTTTGCAAAATATCAAAAGCATTGTGTGCTACATCTAAAGATGATGGACATGGTTCACATTTTTCTCTCAGAATCTCATTTTTCTCTCTTTTTGTTTATTTTGCAGTTTATCAAGAATATCAGATTGTTGTTCCTCAATAAATAGTTTACCATCTATCTCTCAATATAGTTGTATCAACCACTTCTTTTAATGATTCAAGGGGGGTCGGTGGAAGGATGGTCTAAACCATTGGTTTTAGACCGCTACGACCTGGGTTCGATTCCCGCATTGGGCACTTTTTTCAGATTAAAAAAAAAAAAATGCTCCAAAGGCCCCTGATTCTTGTAAAAGTCCAACCCCACTGGCGAGTGCAAGTAACCAAAGGAGGCTCTGACGCATTTGTAAATGCAAAGTCTAACTGCTTTTCACATGTGTAGACATGTGGTGCACTTACAGTAAAAGCAGTCGCCTACTTCTACCCACCATGATTATCATGGCCACGTGTACTAGGGAGAGGCAAAAAAAAATGATTCACACGAATTTTGTAATTCTCTTGTAAATCTTGTGTTTATAATCTATAATCCAAATTGTGCCTTATCGTATTCAAGAATTGTTAAACCAGTCAATTGCTTTTAATAAATTATCTTCACTATTAAAAAGAATAGAATGAATCAACCTGCTTCTAGCTGTTAAACTTTATATAATTTTAGCATCACAAGGTAAACTGGTACTATTTGGAGGCAAAGTTCAATAGCTTCTAATGTCAGATTTGGGTGGCAAATTGTATTGTCTAATATTGAAGTAATTTTCTCGTTTCATTTTATAATTTAAATCAAGGGTCCCACTCAGAAAATATTTCCCATGTCATCCATGCTTTAAAATGCTATCTATAATTTTTGAGGATGTGAGAGCCAGAGCACCCGGTTTTTTTATTTTCCTATGATAAGCAGAATTTTTTCATACCTGTCATATTTGCACAAACTAGTACAGTGGTTCTTTCTTTGCTTTGTTTGTCCCCAAATAGAGAAAGGTTCTATTTGGTTGAGGTTTATTACAAAATCCAGTCTCATCACAATTGAACACTTCTTTAGGTTCTTGTCTTTTCAAAATATCCATTAAAATTATTTTCTTTCAAGTTTCAACAACCTCTAAATCCACTGAATTTTTTATCCACAAATCTTTTTACAAATTAGCCCATGCCTTGCTTTAAATCTTGAAAGCCAACCATCAGTAAACTCAATACAGTAGAATCTCCATGAGAGGACACCTCTCTACAAAGGACAGTTTTCATTTGCAAAATTATAATTTTTACTATTTAGCAACTCTCCGGTAAGACAAGACCTCTCTATAAAGGACACTTTGGCCCTGCAATTAGGTGTCCTTTACAGGGAGGTTCTACTGTATTTTATCTTCCCCTAATTTAAGGGCAAACATTTGTGCTTGTTGTCTAATTGATTCCCCTATCAAAGCAATGTTCATATTGTTCTTTTGTCTTATCCATTAAAGCAAAGCTTCAGTTTTTGGCACATTCCAGCTCTTGTACATTTTCTATTTTTAATCCATACTTTTTAATTGTTAAATTGTTCTAAGATGTCATCTTTTTTTTTCCAAAAATGGTAAACAGTATTTTTGGAAATGTTAGGATATTTTTTCCTGGCTTCTGGATTGGACGACACTTCTATTTCTTTGATCACATTAACTTTATCTTTGATTGAATAACTTTGTTTTCTGGACATTTTGAATAATAATAATAATGAAAGAAACTTGAATTAATGTATTAAGTTATGATAAGGCACAATTTGGATTATTGATTATAAACACAAGGTAATAAGACCAAATCCAAATAAATAAATAAATAGTGTGTGACATTTTGGTAGCAACGCTGTTACCAAAATGTAACACACTATTTATTTATTTGGATTTGGTCTTATTACCATGTGTATTAAATTATTAAATTGAAGAGTAAAAGACAAGTTTGAGTTTATTTAAATAAGCAAGAGGTAAAGGTCAACCTCTCTTTAGGAATAAATAAATTTCATCCTGGGAAAAGGAGTGTTACAAGTTGTATGTAAAGAGAGGAACACCTGGAAAAGTGAAGAAAGACCTAAGGTCTAGTTGTGTTGTACAGACTGTGAGAGTGGGGGACCTTCTGATAGGCAAGCTGCAATCCTTCAATGTGAAGGGAGCCAACGTGGCGATCCTCACCACTGATGGAGGCAAGAAGAGATACATCAATGACCTCTCCATTAAGGTAAGTCCTTGAAGTTTTGTTAACTAAAGTGAGGAAATTGCTGCTTTGTGGACACACTCACTTTTAACAAGTCAAGGGATTGCATTACTCATCAGATGAAACAAGACCTTTAGTTTTAAATTTGTTTACCAAGTTTCAGTTTAAAATTGTTTTTAAATGGCCACTATGGAAAATAGAGATCTTATAGAATGTGAGAAGTTGTGACTGCCTTCCTCATTAAAAGATGTTTTGATAGGAAATTTGACAGCCATTGACCACTGCCAACAGGTCCTAATAGAAGGGGGGAGAGTGAGGTTCAGTATTCACTCTGGTTTTATCCCAGATGTGCTCAGGTGGGATTCAAAAGCCTTTTTTTTTTCTTATCCCAAGAACATGTGGTACAAGCCATGATAATCATGGTTGGTAGAAGTAGGCGACTGCTTATACTGTAAGTGCAACACATGTCTACACATGTGAAAATCAGTTCAACTTTGCACTTGCAAATGTGCCAGAGCCCCGTTTGGTTATCGAAGAATCGGGGGCCATTGGAACATTTTTTTTTTTTTTTAATCCCAAAAAAGTGCCCAATGCGAGAATTGAACCCAGGTCGGAGCAGTCGAAAACCAACAGTTTAGACCATCCTTCCACCGACCCCCTTTTTAATATCAGATCAGTGTGGTAACCTGCTGTTGTGTGCTTTCAGGCATTTTGCCCCGTAGGTTTGTTTCCCCAGTCTGTAGCAGGGGTGGAGAAGATTAATGAATATGTCAGAGGTAAGTTGGTTCCCCCTTCTATCTCCATTCTGAATTGATGGTGTCAACACCTAGCTTCATATGTAGCACAGTCATCACTTACCTTATTTCATGCACTTCTGTGCTCTTCTCTCCTTTTTCATAATTATTGAACCAATCCTTCCTTGGTCTTCCTACTTTCTTGTTAGTTAAAATCTTATTTAGCCTTTTTATCTAGTTGACCAGATTTCTCTTTAATCCAGCTTAATTTCCAGTCAACCTTCCTTCCTTTTTTCCATGGATTTCTTCTTAAAGCATTCCAGCACACTCTCCTTCCCATAAAGGATCACCTTAAAACATTCCAGTACACTCTCCTTCCCATAAAGGATCACCTTAAAACATTCCAGTACACTCTCCTTCCCATAAAGGATCACCTTAAAACATTCCAGTACACTCTCCTTCCCATAAAGGATCACCTTAAAACATTCCAGTACACTCTCCTTCCCATAAAGATCACCTTAAAACATTCCAGTACACTCTCCTTCCCATAAAGATCACCTTAAAACATTCCAGTACACTCTCCTTCCCATAAAGGATCACCTTAAAACATTCCAGTACACTCTCCTTCCCATAAAGGATCACCTTAAAACATTCCAGTACACTCTCCTTCCCATAAAGGATCACCTTAAAACATTCCAGTACACTCTCCTTCCCATAAAGGATCACCTTAAAACATTCCAGTACACTCTCCTTCCCATAAAGGATCACCTTAAAACATTCCAGTACACTCTCCTTCCCATAAAGGATCACCTTAAAACATTCCAGTACACTCTCCTTCCCATAAAGGAGTACCTTAAAACATTCCAGTACACTCTCCTTCCCATAAAGGATCACCTTAAAACATTCCAGTACACTCTCCTTCCCATAAAGGATCACCTTAAAACATTCCAGTACACTCTCCTTCCCATAAAGGATCACCTTAAAACATTCCAGTACACTCTCCTTCCCATAAAGGATCACCTTAAAACATTCCAGTACACTCTCCTTCCCATAAAGGATCACCTTAAAACATTCCAGTACACTCTCCTTCCCATAAAGGATCACCTTAAAACATTCCAGTACACTCTCCTTCCCATAAAGGATCACCTTAAAACATTCCAGTACACTCTCCTTCCCATAAAGGATCACCTTAAAACATTCCAGTACACTCTCCTTCCCATAAAGGATCACCTTAAAACATTCCAGTACACTCTCCTTCCCATAAAGGATCACCTTAAAACATTCCAGTACACTCTCCTTCCCATAAAGGATCACCTTAAAACATTCCAGTACACTCTCCTTCCCATAAAGGATCACCTTAAAACATTCCAGTACACTCTCCTTCCCATAAAGGATCACCTTAAAACATTCCAGTACACTCTCCTTCCCATAAAGGATCACCTTAAAACATTCCAGTACACTCTCCTTCCCATAAAGGAGTACCTTAAAACATTCCAGTACACTCTCCTTCCCATAAAGGATCACCTTAAAACATTCCAGTACACTCTCCTTCCCATAAAGGATCACCTTAAAACATTCCAGTACACTCTCCTTCCCATAAAGGATCACCTTAAAACATTCCAGTACACTCTCCTTCCCATAAAGGAGTACCTTAAAACATTCCAGTACACTCTCCTTCCCATAAAGGATCACCTTAAAACATTCCAGTACACTCTCCTTCCCATAAAGGATCACCTTAAAACATTCCAGTACACTCTCCTTCCCATAAAGGATCACCTTAAAACATTCCAGTACACTCTCCTTCCCATAAAGGATCACCTTAAAACATTCCAGTACACTCTCCTTCCCATAAAGGATCACCTTAAAACATTCCAGTACACTCTCCTTCCCATAAAGGATCACCTTAAAACATTCCAGTACACTCTCCTTCCCATAAAGGATCACCTTAAAACATTAATGGGACTGGTCTTTCGTAGAGGTGATCTCTATTGGATGATGGTTAGTGGGGTCATTTTATGTTTTACTGCATATTTATGTCACATATTCACTTTCATTTTGTTATTATCCCTTGTATACAGGGTATGTCATGGAGACCATGTGGTCTGGAAGTTTATTAAAACTTGATTACAAAAAAATTGAAAAGAAATATAGAAATTACTCCAGAACCAACCATCCCAACTCCTTTTTAATGGAACTCCAGCTGGTCATTTTACCCCAGTGAAAAGGCTATTTTACTCTGTTTGAAAGGAAATATACATCTCTTCTCTAGTCTATCTATCCCCCATCACCCAGAAATTTTGTACAAATGTATCAAATTTCAGACTTATAGATGCTCTATAAAAATATTAAAAACTGATTACAATATTTGTGGACCAACACAGACAGAATGACATACAGACATGGAATCAAGTTAAATAAATGCTTTAAAAAAGCTAATAGAATCCAACCTGCGATTTTATATTTAATATATAATTTTGAAGTTTAATGCCTCTGAGCAAAAGAAACACTACACGCTGATTGGCTGATGAACTCGACACCAATTGGTTGATTAAGGTTACAAGACAATCAACAGCCAATCAGTTCACTGCACATAACCTTAATCAGCCAATCAGAGTGCAAATAAAATGGACACCATATATACCTACATATAAACATGGGGGTCAGTGGAAGGATGGTCTTAACCGTTTGTTTTCGACCGCTACGACCCAGGTTTGATTCCCGCATTGGGCACTTTTTTCTGATTTAAAAAAAAAATGCTCCAATGGCCCCCGATTCTTGCAAAAGTCCAACCCCACCAGCAAGTTCAAGTAACTAAACGAGGCTCTGGCACATTTGTAAGTTCAAAGTTGAACTGCTTTTCATTGCGTAGACATGTGGTGCACTTACAGTAAAAGCAGTCGTCTATTTCTACCCACCATGATTATCATGGCCTATACTACGTGTACTAGGGATAAGCAAAAAAAAAAACCTAAAGACATGGGAGATATGCAGTGCAACCTCACAGCAAGTTGGTTATAAAATCCCAAATGATGTGATAGCCTCAGTATAGAGTGGGGTGCAGGGAGGGTGGTGAAGGTGGACCCCACTCTGGAGAAGCTGGTGATCACCATGAAGGGCGATGTCCCCCAGAACAAGCTGGTAAGTTGACTTTACCTTCACTTTTCCCACCATGGTCTAAATCCCTACTAGCCTAGGAACCAGCTCACAAGTGGAATACTCTCCACAACTCTGACATTTATTATTTATAGCAGAATAAACATGTGTTCCTTTGTTGTTGTTGGCTTTGTTTCTTCATATCTGGTGGATGTTGGAACTTCCACAGTACACTGCCGTCGTACATTTGGTATCTCCCTGGTCATATTTATTATTGAACATTTTCTTTCAACTAACATTTTAAATTTGAAAATAATGACCAGAATGAGACAAGTGAATTGTCAGCTTTGTGCAAACAGTGTGTTAACCATGGATAAACCAGGTCCTATCAACTCTGTACCAAAGGTCTTGGTGTTCATCATCAGTAGAGACCGTAACCTTATTTAGCTATTCTACTTTGAAGTAAATTCCAAATGAATCTAGTTTGAAAAATACAAAATTTCAAGAAGTGTAAAAGGAAAATTAAGATTAAATAATAAGTAAAAAATATATTTAAAAAAGAAAGCTTTTATCTAAATGCATTAAAAAGAAAAAAATAAATATTTTACTTCTGTCATTGAGCAATTAGATGTATCTAAGTGAAAATAAAAGCGGTGCGGGACGATCATCATGAATTTTAAACCTAATGTTATTTAATATGTAGCAGCTGATTAGTGATTTTTATAAGTGTTTGCTATATTTTTACCTCTTCTCTAAATATGATTGTCCCCCGCCGCTTTTATTTTCACTCATATACATCCCATTGCTCAATGACAGAAGATAAAATATTTTATTTTTTCCTTTTTAAAAGAAAAAGTATTTAAAGAAATCAGTAATCCCAACTTATGTACGCCTTGTAAGCTACATCTAACTATCTTCATGGTTAGTAAGAAGGATTTGGTTGAGACACAAAACTCCATATTGAAAATGGACACAAGTGAATGGTCATATAAACAAGACCCCATTGTTTACAAGGTGACAAGATCAAATCCGATCAAGTAATTTTTATGTGATATTTTGTTAACTGAGTTGTAAAGTACTAAATGTATGTACGAATCCAAATTGTACCTTATCAAAAGTCTATTGTATTTGTGATGTGAAGTGGTGTAGCATTTTGTACCTACCGAAATACAACAAAATTTTGTGTGTTGTAAAAGCATTCAGGTTTAGTTGATGGATATTTTGCCAGGAGGATATTGATCTATAAGACTGTTGTAAGTGCCCATTGAGTATATACTTAATCCATTCAGAGGAATCAGAGCTCCGCTGGTATAGGTTTTATTTGAAACCCAGTGCAGAAACACAAGGAGAACACACAGAGAGATGTGAAAATTGTCCACCGGCAGTAAAACCAAAACTCATCCCAACTGCTGTAAACCAGTCATCGCCAATTCCTCTCGCCACACTCACCGAGCGCTGCCAGGTGTGAAGTGATGGCTTGCCTGGCGATTCTTGAACCTTCAACAGTCACCCATCAAAACAAACTCTAAAACTAAGCTCCCATCTGTCTCTGCAAACTTTCCTTCTAGTAAGGTTGCAAGATGATGAATTAAAACTTGCCTACCGTAGGTTTGGCACTGCTAGAATACCAGGGCTTGGATGGTCATTGGATGCCTCTGTAAACTTGTGGACACAGGTCGGTGACACAACACCAGCTTTGGCAAGTCAACTGGAGACCCTGGTTTCAGGCTAGTCAGTCCAGGACAGGCCACATGAGATCCACATGGAATTTATGAGTCCTCAGAATTTTCTAAAGAGGTGTTTAGCTGGAAAATTGGCTTGATCAATTGTATGGCCAAAATATAAAAGAAAATATATTACAATCTATAAAATAAAAGAAGACAAGTATCTTAAACAGTTTAAGATACTTGTCTTCTTTTATTTTATAGATTGTAATATAATAGCTCTAAGAAGAATCCCTTATTCTTATTATAAAAGAAAATGTTGTCACTGTCCCAAGTCTGCTAGTTCACAGAACTAAGATGGCACTTAGTTTTTGCGTCTGTTTTAAGGCAAGAGATGACTTTTTATAGATCCATATTCTCCCAGAAAAATTTCCCATCTATATTTTGGCTAGAGATTTGGCAAACCAGCCTTTGGCTCAATCTGAGGATTTCATGACTCCTGTGTGGATCTTATAAAATGGGGAGTTGAATGTATTACTGATTGGAAGTTGTATCAAGTCTTTTTTATTTTACAATGGCGGTTGTTTATCAGGGGATTATTAACAGGAGGCTCTATTGAATCTACTCCTAGTCAAATAATGTTCCATTTCAAACTTTAGATGGTATTTTTTTATAGCCATTTTCTGTCTATATTTAGTGTAGCATGGATGTACCTGTAACATACATATGGGAAGGAGTGGGTTATTTTATTTTAATGTATTTCCACCACACTGAGGTAGCCCATATGCTCTGAGTCTATAGGAACTTCTACAATTCATTAAAAATAGAATTCATAAGAGCTTATTATGTAAGATGTAAGTTATATTCAAAATATATATTGCATACTTTATTATGAATCTCTGATTAAAAAGGCTATGGTAGAATATACATTCACTATTTTAAATTTTTATTATAAGGGGGTCGGTGGAAGGATGGTCTAAACCATAGGTTTTCGACCGCTATGACCCGGGTTCGATTCCCACATTGGGCACTTTTTTCTGATTTAAAAAAAAATGCTCCAATGACTTCTGATTTTTGCAAAATTCCAACCCCACCAGTGTGTGAAAGTAACCAAACGGGGCACTGGCGCATTTGTAAGTGCAAAGTTGAATTGCTTTTCACATGTATGGACATGTGGTGCACTTACAAGCAGTTGCCTACTTCTACTTACCATGATTATCATGGCCTGTACCATAGGGATAAGCAAAAAAATTTTTTTTTTTATTATTATTATTTATCCAATCACTTCTTGATATTAACTGCTTCCCATAATTAGCTTTTTTAGCTGCCTTTTTTTTTTTTAATTAAATGAGACTTCAAATAGGTTTTTATAATTTCAGCTTTCTCCTTTGTATATGAGTTATGCGGCTAATGGATCTATTTTAAAGTAGATAATTGATAGAAATGTGCGAATTTATTAACATCAACAACAAAGATAATTATTTTTCCCATTTTCTTTAAAAGACACTTTCTACAACCACTAAACATATAAGATGAAAATAAATTTGGAGGGCTTGGCTCATCAGTGGTTTTTGCCAATTTATTCTATCAGAGGCCGCTACAACTTTTGCATAGGCTGTATGAAATGCTTAGTGATGGGAGAAATTTGACTTTAATAAATAGATTAATAAAATAATTTTCACTGGTAATGATGATAAATTTACATTTTTCACAGGTAGAAGATGGCTGTTGAAGTGTCTGCTGTATAATATGGTATTTCATGAGGTAAAACTACACTTGGATATGGTGGTCTCTCTTTGGAGTTTATTTGGGATTTCACAAAAGTAATTGTTGATGGGAGGCTGGTAACTTTATTTTCTCTATACAGTAGAACTTGGATAATTCCAAAACTTCTTTAATTCGAATACAGTAGAACCTCCCTTTAGGGGACACCTCTCTACAAAGGACAGTTTTCATTTGCAAAATTACCATTTTTACTATTTAGAAACTCTCCGGTAAGAGGACACCCTAAAGGACACTTTGGCTCTGCAATTAGGTCCCCTTTACAGGAAGGTTCTACTGTATTTATCTTGGTTCCTAGAATTTCCATTTTTAAATCAGATTTTTGGATAATTTGAATTTTTTTTTTTTTTGGTCCCTTGGGCATCGAATTATCCAATTTCAACTGTATATTTATTATATAGTTTGTTTTCAATTTGTGTATACGCACTTTTTTTTTTTTTTGCTTTACCATAATTTCAATTTACTTTGTGTATTTCAAACTGTATATAGATCCTTCTGTAGTATTTACACACCCAGAATATTCTGAGACAGCTCTGCAACCCCCACCTATCAACTATAAACCAACTGCCATTTAGTAATTTGTGTGTGCCCTTTCAAAATTCCCCCCTCTATAATGAATGAATGTGAGGGAGGCCAACTGAAGCAAACAGAATATTGAGGGGCTGCAAATTTTACTTCAGAAAGAGTCTATATTGCCCCCTGTAAAAATTAAAGTGGCCTTCCATCATCAAGAAAATGTCAAATATTGTCATCTTAATGACATATAGTGATTTTAAAGCTATTTCTACAGACCTTATACTGTAAAAAAAAAATAACTGAAAAAGGGAGGGCATGGCTCGTCTCTCAATGGTGAACCTTCCCAGCAGTTTGGCCAGAGTATTATATAAATTCTATAGAAATAGTTTTTAATTATGATTTCAATATCATTGAAAAATCATCAAATGTTCAACCAGAATTTGATCCAAGAGTATTGTCTCAGTATAAAGGCCAAGTCTCATTAATCAAGAATGTGAACATTTGGCCAGTGATCTCCTTCCATCTGTCAAACACTCCTGGTTCTTATCTCAAGGCCACAACAAATTTGTTTATACAAAAAAATCTCTACACTTATTCAGCCGCCTTTTAAAAATCCCAACCAAATTTGACATACTGTAATTCAACCTTTCCCTTGGGTGTTGAATGAAAGATGACTTGACTCTGACAACCCCTGAAAATCTTTAGGATCGGATGTGCAGAGATGTGCACGATCTCTTCACACAACTGGGGAAAATGTTTATAAATTGTCATCTCTAGTTTACTGTTTGTAAGCTCGAGGAGCATGAACTCATGGAATTTGTGTAATCTTTACACAAGGGGATAAGAAACAACAACAACTGTTTGTAAACTTCTGATTGAACATTTTGACAAACCATTGTATCATGCTAGTTTCTAGAGAACCTGTAATTTTTTGTTGTTAAATATGCGAACTACCAGTAAATTGTTTTGAAGATTGTAATTTGTTGGTTGGAAGTTTTTTTGAGAAAATATATTGGTAGACATCAACCAATTATTTATTTAGTTTTAGTGACTGGCTGTCATTCTTCTCAGGGGAATGGTTTTATCAGTAAATGGTTGAAATGTAACTAGTATCTAATTGTTAAGACAGCGCTGGCAAATAAAGTAGCTCAGATAAACTGGCTAACAATCACAGCAAATAAAGATGATCAACAAAGATGTATATAAAGTCGTCAAATGATCAAGCCCTCATAAACTCAGGTAGGTACTATTCATCTACAATTTTGTTTTCCTCCCTTGATACCCTGCACTCTCTACCGGCTAGTTTGGTTTGCAGGGAGTTATCAATGAGGAAGATCTTCCCCAGTTCTACAGGTAACATGCAGTCCAAACTATTATATCCCATCCCTAAAGCACATTTAATATGTAGCCTTTTGTTACTTGGCTTACAGCGAATACATAATACAATAATAATATATATATATTTAGATTTGGTCTTATTACCTTGTGCTTTTAATCTATAATCCAAATTGTACCTAACCAGGTTTTGTTATAAAATATATTTTAAATGAAGGAGAGCAGGCATTAATCCAGCTGGCACAAATGTTATGGTCTCCCAACCTTGGAGTATTGATGAGGACATGGGGTCTACAATTATTAGAACTTCTAAATTTGTCCATGCTAGAAGGGGGATCAGAAGCTCTAAGGTTGCTCTAGGGCAGTGTTCTTCAATGCTGTGATTGTGTGCTGCCAAATTATCATAAAACATAGCTCAGGTCAGCTGAAAACTGTGAAAAAAGCAAACTCAAATAAAGTCAGCCTTGTTAACACACAATGTGTGCTACCAAAAATCTATTTAACTTTGAAGTCTTTGGCACACCCAGGTTGAGAACCAGAGGTGTAAGGAAAAGATGCATTTTATTTGAATATATATTGCTTTTGTAACAGTGCTCTTACTGAAAACTATTTCATAAAGTCAAAATGGCATTTTAGCAAGTGAGATGTTAATAAAATTGGGAAATATTCATTTTTCTATGAGAGAAGTCAACTTATCAAACATATCTCTATTTAAACAATAGAACAAAAGTTTACTGGGATCAGGTGGATAAATAAAGTGTTGTATATATATTTTAAGTATAATTAATTAATTGTTCCCACAGAGTATGTGTGTAAGATCACAAGTAAATAAGCGCTAACTATAAGAAAATATGTTTCTCTTTGTTTACTATGTTATAGGTTTTCTTTTTGTTGGTTCTCTTTCTTGTAAATCAATAATTGTTTGATCAATCTTTTTGGGATCAGCATCTTTAAAAATTCTAAGCAAAGTCAACAAAAAGGCATTTCCTGATCGGCACATTACTTTATATTTTTGCTGCTTTAATTATTGCTACAGTACCAACCGTTTAGAGACCGTGTCACACAACAAAATGCCATAAAACAACAAGCCCTTTTTTTGAGACCAAAATGGCTGAGGTTTAAGTTGAGAAGCAGCAGCTAGGAGAGAGGAACAATCCGTGTAGAAATAAAATGGAACTCTAAAGAAAACGATTGAGTGTAATATAAGGTTGTCCCAAAAGTTCGTAAACACTTGTAAAAAATTGAAATACCAATATTATTTGTTGTTATGTATAATGTCTTTTTTTGTATTATGTATATTATTAAATATGTGCCGTTTTGGTAACAGCGTTGTTATTGAAATGTCACACACTATTTATTTATTTGAATTTGGTCTTATTTCCTTGTGTTTAGAACATTAACCTCTTTCATTCAAGATTGCCTTAGAACAAGAGGTGATCTCTCAGTAGAGGTTTGGTAATCTTACCAAGGTTCCTCTAACTCCCAGCACACCTGTGACAGGGTAATGCTGGCCAATGAAGGAGTGGGATACCAAACCCTCCTATCCAAGATGAGGTCGTTCAGGAATCCCTCCTGTGACAAGTCTATCTCCCACACCCTGGGGCTCTCCCACTGGCGCATCTCCTCCTTCATCCACAGCTTCAATGAGTGAGTAGCTACCAGCCTTCTCTCATTGGCCTCACCTGCGGCTGTGTTGCTTTAGTTTCCAGTACCCGGCAGATGAGTATGCTGAGCCTGTCAGAAAATTACAAAATAAAAATTGGGCTTACAGAAGGTAGGTAGGAGATAGATACTTCAATCTTCCCTGTGTGTTCCCCCAAGAAGCAATCTATTATACAAGCTGCCACATCCTGGCAAATCTGCTGGGGGTTTACCCCTGATTAGCCAGGTTCTTCTAATGTTTTTGTTGAAAATTGTCCTGATTTTCAAAATTGAAACTGGTAGTTAATGACAGAAATGTTTAATACAAATCAATAATGCTGATATAATTAATTTCCTTGTCTAGATTCATCATGTTCTGTTTCTGAACAGTGGCACCTTACATAGAATGTGATCAACAACACCACCAGACAGTCTTGTGTACTCACTTACCCTAGGTCAGGGGTCGGCAGCTCGCAAGCCACATGCGGCTCTTTGGATGTCAAGCTGTGGTTCTTTAGTTCCATATACAAATTTTATTTATTTTATAAAAAATAAAACATTTAAAAATTGTTCTGAATCGATTAAAGAGGACTAGGCCACAATTCTATCTCTCAGCCACTTGTACTCGCTTTTCACCGCACCTCTTCCCCGTGACACACATTGTCACTGTCGTCAGTCCGTCGGAAGCTCTCAAATGATGCCCTTGTCGAATATTTCTATGTAGGTTTTAATTAGCTTTCAATACAAGACAATTTGGTGTCTTCACCAGTGCTTTAGCTGTGACATATATTTTGTTGTTTCAAGTAAAAGAGTTAGAAGTGAATTAGCTTCTCAAAGTTATGTATGTACACATACACATACAGTAAAACCCCGCTAATACGAACCCTGGATATAGCGAACCTTCCCTTATAACGAACCCATGGCGATTCCCGATTCCATTGCATTGAAATTACCATCGTTATAACGAACTTTGCGATTTTAAAAATAACCAACTACCCCTATAACGAACCTATTTTTGGTCCCACAAAATGATAAAATCTATTTAAAATACCATGCTTATAACGAACTTGAATTGTGTTTTAAAAAAATTTTAAAACAACAAAATTTCGAGCATGTTTTTGCTCACGGATCGCGATTTCAAAACAAAAAATTAGCGTAATTGTTTGTTTTCATTTCCATTCTATTTTTGCTATATGTTGTATAAATTTTTACATATTATACTTTTATTTAATTTCTATTTTATTCTATTCTATCTTTGAATTCGACAATTTTGAAATAGAAGAAAAATACAAATGGCTTCCAAAATAAAGAAAAGAAACAGAATGGCGTTCTAAAAAAAAAAAAAAAACAGTGGCAGCATGCCCTTTTAAAAGCCTTCTATATCAAGTGTAACCTAGGCTAAAAAATAATTCCAAATAATTTTAAAGCCAGAAATGGTTTGAATAACAGATTAAAAACAAAATTTAATATACACTTCATAAGAATATGTGGAAACGGGAATTGGAAGAAGAAGAAAAAAAAAAACATTTCCCCCAAGTTCCCCGTGTCTCATTGGCCACAAACAAATCGACTTATAAATTCTCAAAAACTACCACTACAGTTCTATTTTTAGAATGGAATTCTTGTTAAGTATATGACTTGTTCAGGGTTCGTGGAAATTCCCCCGGCCGGCCGTTTCACCACCGATTTTGTGTTTGCAAATTGGCGTTTTTTATTCGCAATTTTACCGATCGCACTATCGTATCAACATGTTTCGCGTCCGATTTTTCTGAATTGGATACTTTTGATTCATCCTCAATTGATTCAGAACACACGGAGCTTTATTCCTTTGATGGAAATAACGATATTTTAACACAATTCTGATTTTTAAATTTCACTTTTCGCTTTCAAACAACAAGGTATTAGAGGCATTTTTTCGAATAAATATAGTATTATATTATTTGAGAAAGATGTTCTGAAATACTCTTATACCTTTCAAATATATAAATAATAATGTTTTGCCTAGGGTATTTGGCTTAATTTTTAAATAATACATGGGTTTATATATAAACATGTATGCTAATGATAAGAAGAACCTATTATCAAATGACTTCTTTTGATATTCAGCATTGCTGTAAAGAAATAAGTCAATTTAGGGAATTAAAACAAAGTGACCAATATTAAGTGGCTGCCTTTTCCTGTTTGTATGGCTGTTTTTTGATGATACGGTCTAAAAATTTAGAAAAGTTAAAAAATGGCCAAACCGTGGCTATAGTGAACCAAAAGCTCTGTCACATTGGGGTTCACTATAGGGGGGTTTTACTGTATATATATATATATATATATTAATAATAAAACTTGAGTAAAGGTGGGTATAAATAATAAGTAATTATATTTTTTTAAATATATAGATATTTTTTTCCCAAATAGATACCAAACTACTTTTTTGAGTTCTTAAGAATTGTCAAAAAACAAACATAGTACTACTGTTGGATATTACCCCGTGAAAGTATTTTTATTAAAATACACATTTAATAAATTACAAATTGTGCAAAAGAGGAGTGTGTAAAGAAAATAGCTCTTGCTGTAAATCCACTTTTGAGAGTTTGGGTATTTAGTGTAACCACACATTTAAGATGTATTCTTGATAGTTTTGTTCTGAAACTTTTCTTAATTGACTGGGGTTTTACATAAGAATATTCCTATACAATGAGTTAAGAATGGCCATCAGTTCTCTAGTCTTGGTAGCATTACAAACATTGTCTACATCAACCAATTATTTTTTCCCTAACATTCCATCGGGAAAAAATTAAAGAAAGATTGGTTGATGTAGCTGTGTATCTTTTTCAAACCAACTTCCAACCAGCAATTGAAAAAAACAATGTCTTTCAACTATATTAATTTTCTAACTATATTGTCAGCTTTTCTTACAGGTAGACAAAGCTCCCATCCGTTAACAACTCATAGAGAAGCTTTTTGATCCAGGACAAGTGTTACTTCCATGTAGACTAAGTGTGTGTGACTCAGTGTCAAGGAAGGAGTGTCCTACTTCAAACAAGGCAAGCAGACTGAAGCCCTCCAGTGTCTCAACCAAGCCCTACACATTGACTCAGAGAATGTGGAAGCATATGTTGCACGGGGAGCCTTGTGAGTACAACACCTGCCACCATCTGTAGCATGCTCTGACTGTTGCACCGCAGACTGGCCAACAACAGCAGCTTCAAGAAGGCCATTGAGGACTTTGAGAAGGCTCTGAACATCAATCCTCTCCATGCCAATGGCAGGAAGTACCTCACAGAGACCTTGGTGGCCCTTGGGAAATCGTCAGTGTCTCCCTTCTCATTCTTTCTCAATGTTGTACAATCAAGACATGTTTTTTTTTTTTTTTTTTCTAATCCATCAGTTGATTTCTTAAACCACAACTACAGCAGACCCTGCTTTCCTAGTATAATATTATACTGTGCGACAACTGATGCAGTATCTATAATCAGGTTGGTGGTCTGCATGATGGGGTGCATCTGCTGTTGTTCTCAAAGAGTTGGGGCACTTTCAGTAGCAGTATGACTTTGTCCCTAATTTGAGACCACTCCTCACATGGAGACAGGCACCTTTGCAGCCGCCTGGAGATATGTTGTAAAAAATTAACAACACCAATCAACTCAAATCTATAGGTAGCTTTATGGAAAATCATTTTTTTGTTGGTTGGAAAAGTTGGCAGACTTCCACACCATCATGTAGTGCCATCTTTGAATGTCATCTCACCCTGTCCTACACAAATCTCTTCATATCTCCTAATTCCAGGGATCTGGAACCCAACTTGTGCCTCTTTATTTTATTCTTTATAGGGTATAGTGAGAGGCTGCACTTTTTCATTTAGAAATATCTTTGTGTATGTTTTTATTTATAGTTTTAAAAAAATGTACTTGAATCTCCCACATGTGAGACTGGCCCTCTTATTTTAAAGGTTGGATTAGTCGAGACTTTTATTTTTTTTTTAATGGTGGTTCTTGATCAGATGGATAACATGTGAGGAGGGTTTCACATTTATAGTAATTGAACTGTAATAAAGCCGAAGTATCTGTGTGTTTTACTCATTTATTGCAACTGAACAATATGTTGTTTCTTATCCCATTGTGTAAAGATGAGTTCATGCTCTTCAAGCAACATTGCTGATGTTATTGTAACTTGTGTCACCTGAAATATATAAATAAGTCATTGTAGAATTGATACGATAGATGGAGCGAGCAATTGTATGGTTAGGAGATGTTATTTTGTCTTGTCTTGAATTTACCATTATTCTTTCTATGATCTAAATTTGTATAGCTTTGACAAGTGCCATCTCTCAGTTGCACCACACCTGTCAATGCTGATGCCAGGCTCCAAGAGAAAGGAAGTCTGGAGGAAGCCGTCAGCGTCTACAAAAGTGCCCTCTGCTCTAACCCAGATAGCTACGAGGCCAAGCTGGCCCTCAAGCAGCTGGATACCCTTATGACCAAGAAGATCCTGGTGGGTTGGACCTGCACATGTCCCACAACTCACTGCGTATACTCGCTGCCGCAGGATAAGAAGCGATCCCCACCACCTCGCACCTCAGACTCCAAAGTTAAGAGGCCTGAGAAAGAGTAAGTTGGATTGCAAAGTTTCCTATGTTTTTGGTTATTTAATATAACAGTTTCACACACAAATCTATTTGGGTAAGTTACTGATTTTCCCTTTAATGATCAAAATACTGTAGAACCTCCCTGTAAAGGACACCTAATTGCAGAGCCAAAGTGTCCTTTAGGGAGAGGTGTCCTCTTACTGGAGAGTTGCTAAATAGTAAAAATGGTAATTTTGCAAATGAAAACTGTCCTTTATAGAGAAGTGTACTCTCATGGAGGTTCAACTGTTCCTTTTTTTTTATAAACTACTCCTATAACAGCAAACTATGAAAATAAATATAAGACTCTAAAGATAAATATTATCCCCACAGTGACCTTTTATAGTGAGAGTTTTTTTTTTTTTTTTTTTGCTTATCCCTTGTACACGTGGTACAGGCCATGATAATCATGGTGGGTAGTTAGCGACTGCTTTTTACTGTAAGCGCACCACATGTCTACACATGTGAAAGCAGTTCGACTTTGCACTTACAAATGTGCCAGAGCCCCGTTTGGTTACTTGCACTCGCTGGTGGAGTTGGACTTTTGCAAGAATCGGGGGGCCATTGGAGCATTTTTTTTTTTTAAACAGAAAAAAAGTGTCCAATGCGGGGATCGAACCCGGGTCGTAGTGGTCGAAAACCAAATGGTTTAACCAGCCTTCCACCGACCCCCCATAGTGAGAGTAAATTGTTGAAGTGCTAACACACTTAAATTGCTTTTTTTTTTCTCAAGTGGTATCTTGTTAAAAACGCCTTTCTTTCCTTTTTTTTTTTATCGTAAAGATAGAGGCTGCCTGGTCGGCATTCATAGTTCTTCAAATTAAAGATACTTCGACCAGTAAATCTTTTTATTACCCCTCGACGTTTCGACAAAAATCTTTTGTCTTTGTCAGGAGCAAACAAAAATAAAAACATTTGGCAAAACATTAAAAATTATTCTATAGAATAATTTTTAACTCTTTGCCAAATGTTTTCATTTTTGTTTGCTCCTGACGAGGACAAAAGTTTTTTTTTTTTTGTGCTATTTTGGAAACCCCTTCCCCCCTCCCCATTGGGCTTTTTTTTTTTTTTCACTTCAAAGATAAGGTACAATTTGGATTATAGTTTATAAACACAAGGTAATACCGCCAAATAAATAAATAGTGTGCCACGTAACAGCGTTGTTACTGATATGTGACATGCTATTTATTTTTTTGGATTTGGTCTTTTATTACCTTGTGTTTTTCACTTTAAAGTTTGATTAATGCAAAGGTGTTCTATTAAATGATAAATGCATGTAAAAATGTATAAAACACATGGCAAAAATAGAATCACTAGCTTTGAAATCTTAATCTGTGAAACATGCTCAAAACTTTGCTGTTTCAAAATCATTAAGTAAATTTTAAGGTCAAAATTAACTTTATTAGGTGCTGCTCAAAAAGAGCAATCTAGCCTATGATATTTACAATATAGAGTATGTACAGCAGGCATGTCAAACTCGCGGCCCGCGTGCCTCATGCGGCCCACAACGAATAAATTTGCGGCCCACCAGACAATTTATTTTAATAAAAAAAAATTTATAAATTAAAAAAAAAATTAATCAAAATTTGTAGCCTAATTTTTAAAAATTGTAATTATACATAATTTATTTATTAATAACGAACCACTGGTTGCCATACATAAGTCGTAAGTTTTGATAATATTATACCTACATACATAACGTATGTACATCGCCATAAGTATTGGGTGCCTTAAAGTTTAAAGAAAATATTCTTTCGGAGTACTAGAAAAAATTTTTTTTTTTTAAGTTACGTTCAATAATTTGTGGAGTTATTCTGTGTCTGGTAAGTTAAAAAATACTAATTTTTAAAAAATTTTTAAAATATTAATTAAAACGTTTTATTATTTTGTGTTAGCGATTACTAAATTTTTTCCGGCCTTTGTATTCAATATGTCTTCATCAAAACCAAGTGGCAGTAAAACTAAACGAAAAATTGTTGACGAACATAGGAATTTTCAAGAAAAGTGGGAATTAGAGTATTTTTGCTCTGAAGTAAAAGATAAAATCATCTGCTTGATATGTAATAATGCTATTAGTGTACCAAAATTATATAACATTAAACGTCATTATGAACAACATAAATCAAAATATGATACCTACGAAGGTTTAATGAGACAAGAAAAGTTTAAAAAGTTCAAGTTGGGAATGAAAAAACAACAGTTTATGTTTACTAAAGTATCACAAGAGAGTGAAGCGGCGGTGCATGCAAGCTACGTTTTATCGGAGATGATAGCTAAACACTCAAAACCTTTTACTGAAGGTGATTTCATCAAGGAATGTTTAATTAAAGCTGCAGAAAGTGTTTGTCCTGGAAGTGTGAAGACGTTTCAAGCAATATCTTTGTCTCGAAATACCGTTGTGGAAAGAGTTACCGATATGGCCAGAAATTTAGATGATCAGATAAAAGAAAAATCATCTTGTTTCGAAGCATTTTCCATTGCCTGTGATGAGAGTATGGACATTGGGGGCGTAGCTCAGTTAGCTGTTTTTTTTTCGAGCTTGCGACACGGATTTCAACATTTTTGAGGAATTATTGGAACTAGTACCGAAGCATGGCACTACTACAGGAGAAGATATATTTAATTGCGTTTATGATCTTCTGCAAAAATACAATTTACCTCAATCAAAATTGACTTCTGTAGCAACAGATGGAGCTCCTTCAATGACTGGAAAAACCAACGGTTTCGTAGCATTAGGGCGAAAAAAACTAAGTGAAATTTCTGATGGTTCCAATATTCATCATACGCATTGCATTATACATCAGGAAGTATTATGTACGAAGGTAATAAAAATGGAAAATGTGTTGACACCTATCAAAAAATTCATCAATTTCATAAGATCTCGAGGTTTAAATCAGCGACAGTTCTCTCTGTTCTTAACTGAATTAGAAAGCAAATATTCAGGTTTTTCATACTATACCGAGGTACGTTGGCTATCATGCTCCAAGGTTCTCAAACAATTTTGGTACTTGAAAAAAGAAATATGTCAGTTTTTAATAACCAAGAATCAAGACATCACTTTGTTTTCTGATCAAGTATGGTTGCAAGATTTTTCCTTCATGGTTGACATAATAAAACACTTGTCGGATTTAAATTTGAAACTGGGGGGTCGGTGGAAGGCTGGTTAAACCGTTTGTTTACGACCACTACGACCCGGGTTCGATCCCCGCATTGGACACTTTTTTTCTGTTTAAAAAAAAAAAAAAAATGCTCCAATGGCCCCCCGATTCTTGCAAAAGTCCAACCCCACCAGCGAGTGCAAGTAACCAAACGGGGCTCTGGCACATTTGTAAGTGCAAACTCGAACTGCTTTCACATGTGTAGACATGTGGTGCGCTTACAGTAAAAAGCAGTCGCTAACTACCCACCATGATTATCATGGCCTGTACCACGTGTACTAGGGATAAGCAAAAAAAAAAAAATTTTAAACTGCAAGGAAAGGATCAGATCATTACCAACATGTGTGACCAAGTTGATGCATTCAAATGTAAGCTAGTTCTTTGGAAAAAGCAGTTGAAAAACGAAGATTTAATGCACTTTCCGACATGCAACATGTACAAATCAAGTTTAGGTGAAACTGCATCGTATCAAAAATATGCGGAAAAAATTTTAAGTCTTAGAAATGAATTTGAAACAAGGTTTTCTGATTTCAAATCTTTGGAAGGCAAGTTTACTTTGTTTTCTTCGATTTTCTTGATAAATATAGAATCAGTACCTACTCATATGCAAATGGAGGTAATAGATATCCAGTGCGATTCAGATTTAAAGGCAAAATTCATTGAAGTTGGCGTTTCTGAATTTTACAAATATTTGCCAGCCAGATTTGAAAACACTCGAAAATTAGCATATTAAATTATGTCCATGTTTGGAAGTACTTATCGGTGCGAGCAGTTATTTTCACTTATGAAAGGAAATAAGTCTCCAATCAGATCGAGAATTACTGACGTTCACCTTGGGTCAGTTTTAAAATTAATCACTGCGAACAAGATTTCCCCCGAAGTAGGAAAGATGGTAGCAGAAAAGAGATGCCAAATATCAGGGAGAAAATATTAACTTTACTTTCTTTTTTTTATTAGTATTTTTTAAAATAAACCTACATACATTTTACTATAAAAATTTAATTACTTGTTTTCTTTTTTTGCGGCCCACATAATCTTATTACTTTTTTATTTGGCCCGTGTTAGGATTTGAGTTTGACATGCTTGATGTACAGGTTCATCACATTTACATTGTATTACAAGGTTGGGGTCTTGTGGTGTGGGATCTTGGCTTTGGGATGGTATTTTTTTTTGCTTATCCCTAATACACGTGGTACAGGCCATGATAATCATGGTGGGTAGAAGTAGGCGACTGCTTTTACTGTAAGTGCACCACATGTCTACACACGTGTAAAGCAGTTCGACTTTGCACTTACAAATAAATGTGCTAGAGCCCCGTTTTGTTACTTGCACTTGCTGATGGGGTTGGACTTTTGCAAGAATAGGGGGACATTGGAGCATTTTTTTTTAATCAGAAAAAAAGTGCCCAATGCGGGAATCGAACCCGGGTCGTAGCGGTCGAAAACAAACGGTTTATACCAGCCTTCCACCGACCCCCCTGGGATGGTCATTCTTCTGTGAAATGGTCTGCTTTCCTAGTTTTTTTTTTTTCAACCACTCATTTTTCCTTTCTTTTTTTTTTTTCAACTTCTCCATATTTATTCTTAATTGATATAGAAGTTGCCTTGGCTTGGGTTTCCTTTTCTTTGTCTCTTGTTTGTAATTGCAAACTTCTTGGAAGGTTATATTTTCGAGTTTTTCTGATATTTCATAGAAGTTGAAAGCTTAGTTGAAGTCTTATTATGAAATTATTTATACAGTAAAACCCCGCTAATACGAACCCTGGATATAGCGAACCTTCCCTTATAACGAACCCACGGCGATTCCCAATTCCATTCCATAGAAAATACCATCGTTTATAACGAACTTTGCGATTTTTAAAATAACGAACTACCCTTATAACGAACCTATTTTCGGTCCCAAAATGATAAAATCTATTAAAAATACTATGCTTATAACGAACTTGAAATTGTGAATTTAAAAAAAAATTTTTAAACAACAAAATTTTAGCATGTTTCAGCTCACGGGTCGCCATTTCAAAACAAAAAATTTGCGGCATTGTTTGTTTTCATTTCCATTCTATTTTTGCTGTATGTTGTATCAATTTTACACATTATACTTTTATTTAATAGAATATCTTTGCATTCGACAATTTTGAAATAGAAGAAAAATACAAATGGCTTCCAAAATAAAGAAAAGAAATAAAGAGTGGCGTTCTAAAAAAAAAAACCACAGTGGCAGCATGCCCTTTTAAAAGCACTCTATATCAAGTTTAACCTAGGCTAAAACATAATTCCAAATAATTTTAAAGCCATAAATGGTTTGAATAACAGGTTAAAACAAAATTTAATGTACACTTCAGAAGAATATGTGGAAACTGGAATTGGAAGAAGAAGAAGAAAAAAAAAACAGTTCCCCCAACCGGTGTCTCATGGGCCACAAGCAAATCGACTTATAAATTCTCAAAAACTACCACTACAGTTCTATTTTTAGAATGGAATTCTTGTTAGGTACATGACTCATTCAAGGTTCGCGGATATTCCCCCTGGCCTGCCGTTTTACTACCGATTTTGTCTTTGCAAATTGGCATTTTTTATTCGCAAATTTACCGATCGCGCTATCGTATAAACATGTTTCGCGTCCGATTTTTCTGAATTGGATACTTTTGAATTATCTTCAATTGATTCAGAATACACGGGGCTTTATTCCTTCGATGGAAATAACGATATTTTAAGACAATTCTGATTTTCAAATTTCACTTTCAAACAACAAGGTTTTAGAGGCATTTTTTCAAATAAATATATAGTATTATATTATTTGAGAAAGATGTTCTAAAATACTCTTATACCTTTCAAATATATAATTAACTAGCGGATGTACCCGGCTTCGCCCGGGTTTTACCCGAGTAAAGGTTTGTCTAACGAATCTCTCGATAAAGTGAACATTTTTTTCCCGGTCCCTTGAAAAATACTCGATAAGTTGAATAAAATCCATATTAATTGGTTCCCTCGGTAATTGGAAGTTAAAGGAATAGTATCTTGCCTTGGAATTGCATCATTATTCTTGTCTCAAATAAACTGCCGTGTCATCCTGAATTTTGTCTTTCCTAATTTTCTACACTACAAAATCATCGTATCATCATGATAATATTTAGAGCAGATTGTTGAATTATTACAGATAAATTAGAATATTTATCTTGATTATTTTCAGGCAAAAAGTTATTTCAAAAATTTTATTTGCTAGTAACCTTCCCAGTACTATACTAAATAACTTCCCAAAGTTTCATGGCGTTCCAATGAGTAGTTTGGTCAGGCATAAAGGACAGACAGACACACATACATTCATTTTTATATGTTTTTATAATGTTTTGCCTAGGGGATTTTGCTTACATAGGTTTACCAGGTCTATTAGTATGAAACGCGAATACATTCATTTTTATATGTTTTTATAATGTTTTGCCTAGGGGATTTTGCTTACATAGGTTTACCAGGTCTATTAGTATGAAACGCGAAAATGGGCGCCAGAGGCCGCTGTGCAACTTTATTTGAGCCGACGGTGGCGCTGTTGTAGGCGTTTTGTTCTTTGACTCACGTGGCATCAGCATGCGTGCAGTTTTAGAAAAATTCAAATCGTGAAAAATTTCTGGAGCCTGTGGAAAATGGCGATTTCCGAGCCAAAAAGTGCCTATTTGCGGGAAGTTTTGTTGTTCGCCTTCAACTGGAAGAAAAGTGCCTCTGAAGCCCACCGAATGGTCGAGGAAGTTTACAGCGACCATGCTCTGAGCAAATCGCAGTGTTACAGGTGGTTTAAAAAATTCCAAAGTGGTGATTTTGAACTTGATAATGAACCACATGGAAAACCGCCCCAAAAGTTTGAGGACGCTGAACTGCAAGCTTTGTTGGATGAGGACAGTACCCAAATGCAGGAGAAACTCGCAAAACAGCTCCAGGTGTCTCAAGGTGCTGTTTCTTTACGTTTTAAACAGCCTCGGAATAACCCAAAAGCTTTCCAGATGGGTCCCCCACGAGTTGAGTGAAAGGCAGCAATAACGGCGTCTGGTAACCTGCGAAGGGCTGCTCGCCAGGCATGAAAAGAAGTCATTTTTGCACCGAATCGTAACTTCTGATGAGAAATGGATCCACTTCAGAAATCCTACGCGCCAAAAGTCGTAGGGCCTGCCCGGCCAATTTCCAAAACAGATGCCTAGGCCCAATCGCTTCGGAAAAAAGGCAATGCTTTGCATATGGTGGAACCGGACCGGCGAAGTATATTTTGAGCTCCTGAAACCTGGCAAAATGGTCAATACTAGTCGCTACGAGCAACAAATGCACAGTTTGAGAGAGGCGTTGAATGAAAAAAGACCGGAATGGCGTGAAAATCACAAAAACCTGATACTGCAGCATGACAACGCTCCATCCCACAATGCTACGGTGGTCAAAAACACCATAAAAGACTTGGGCTGGGAACTCTTACCCCACCCGCCGTACTCACCAGACTTAGCGCCGTCGAACTACCACCTTTTCACATCTTTAGGACACGCCCTAAAAAAATAGGAATTTTTGAACTCAGACATACTCCGAAAATGACTTGTTGACTGGTTCGACTCAAAAGGAATAGAAATTTTCAGACAAGGAATTCGAAAATTGCCTGAAAAGTGGTCCGAGTGTATAGCTAATCTGGGCAATTACTTTGAATAAAAAATCTTTTGTTGTATGGAATTGGTGAACTTTTGAATTCACTGGAAATTTTCGCGTTTCATACTAATAGACCTGGTATATATAAACATGTATGCTAATGATAAGAAGAACCTAGTAACAAATGACTTCTTTTGATATTCAGTATTACTGTAAAGAAATAGGTCAATTTAGGGAATTAAAATAAAGTGACCATTATTAAGTGGCTGCCTTTTCATGTTTGTATGGCTGTTTTTTAATTATACGGTCTAAAAATTTAGAAAAGTTTTTAAAAATGGCCAAACCGTGGCTATAGTGAACCAAAAGCTCTGTCCCATCGGGGTTCACCTTAGAGGGGTTTTACTGTATTTTCTATTTTGAGGTTATTTCTGATTATACTTGTTTTAATGTCCATCCATACAAAGTTCAAAACAACAACTACTCACCCGTGCAGGCCCGGTCACGCTCCGCCGCGGCACGTGGGAAAACATACAATGTTCCCAGCACATCCCCCTTTTTAAGATTTGAAATATATATACATTACAAACTTTAAATGCATAATATAATTAATAATGAAGGCGATCCATGGGTTTAACAATTCGTCCACTCCGGGTTCTTATCTGGCCGTCTTCTGAGTCATTAGAGGGATAATCCATAACTGGGGTCTTTTCATTTTCAACCAGTTCCTCCCCCGAAAAAGTCGGCGTCGATGGGTCGGCTGGATATTGCACTGTATCTCCTTTTCGTAGATGGAACCTGTTTCGACGTACAGTCCCAACTGGAGTATCAACCATATATGACCTTGGTGTCAATGCTTTCTGCTTACAATCCCCCAGATTCGCATATCTGTAATCCAAACTGTGTCACCTTCGGATAGTTCCTCCATGTCTGTAGCTCCGCAGCGTCGATCATATCTGGATTTCATATCCTTTCTCCTTCTCCCCTCCTTTCTTTTCAGGGTCTGAGAGTCCAACAACCTTGGATTAAGATTCTCTGGTGCAATTGGCAAAGTTGTTCGGAGTTTACGTCCCATGAGAAGCTCAGCAGGGCTGTAACCGTTCTCCAAAGGGGTCGATCGATACTCCAGGAGTCCAAGCGATGGGTCTTGATTTTTCTTGAGGATCAACTTAGCAATTTTCACACCTGCTTCTGCCATCCCATTGCTCTGCGGGAATCGAGGACTTGAAGAGACAGGTGTGAATCCGTACTGCCTTGCGAAATTTGGAAATTCACGAGCAGCTCCAAATTGCGTCCCATTATCGCTTACAACAGTTTCTGGTATTCCATGTCGGGCAAATATGGATTTGCAACTACTCACCACCACATTGGCTGTGATCCGATCCAGCTGAATCATTTCAGGAAAGCGAGAATAATAGTCAATGACGACTGGATACCACTTATTCTCGAACGTGAACAAATCCATTCCAATCTTTTGCCACGGTCGTGTAGGAAAGTTGGTTGGTATCAAAGGTTCATGTTTTGAGACGGCTTCCTGGATACAGACACTGCACTTTCTGACTGTTTCCGCGATCTCCTCCGAAATTCCAGGCCACCATACCGACTCACATGCACGAAGTCTTGTTTTTGTAATCCCGAAGTACCCAGTGTGTGCAACTTATCTAGGATCTCCAGTTTCATACTTGCTGGAATAACAAGACGACAGCTACGCATCAGTAGTCCATTTTGAACGCCGAGTTCATCCTTGACATGCCAATAAGAGAGCAGAGCCTGTGACATCTTCTTCTTATCTGGCCAGCCTTGCTCAAGGTAGTTGACTACTGCTTTCAGGGTCGTATCTTCTTGTTGAGCTTCAAAAATCTTCGTCAACATCTCGTCTTTGTCGGTTATACACGAGAGAACTGCATTTATATGCGCTGAGGTTGGCCGTTCGTTTTCACCTCCCTCGGTTGTAAGAAGTGGTTGTCTGGATAATGCATCGACGTCGAGCAGCTCCTTTCCAGGGATATGCACTATTTCGTAAGGGTTTCCGATCTGTCCCAGTCCTTCAAATACTTCGGGGAATTCCTTTATCGAGTTAATTCTCGTCGCAACCACTTCAATCCGCCTCGCCAGGTTCAAGAGCTCACATGCCCGGCGACTCAGAAGAGGTTCACTCAAACGATGAATGACATAAATCTTCTCCTTGATTTCACAATTGCCATTTCGCAGCGTTGATATAAACATACCCACAGTCTGAAGTTCGGAAAATTCAGCAGCTCTAATGTTGATATCACTTTCCACTAGTCGTTGCTGTCCCATTATCTTCTTGAAGAGACACAGAGGAACACATGTAACATCCGCCTGGGAGTCAAGCTTGAACTTCACCTATTTCCCCGTTAGCGTGGATTTCTGCTGTCCATCGCCTCCTGCACTCGCCTTCATCATCATCGAGATTAGATGAATCCTCTACAGCTGAGACATGAATCCTCTACAGCTGAATTCGTCCACTGGCTCCCGATCCTCTTGGATTCTTGAATTAAATTTCGCACGTTCGTAGATAATATTCCTTCTGACACAGAAGTGGCTGTCGAACGCCTTGAGGACGGAATCAATTTTCGTTGCCTCTTCCTCCTTTTCGAACTTGAAGGTCCTGAATATATCATCCGCTCGGTCACCCATCAAGTACATGAACAAATCGATCTTGTCCGCCTCCTCTTTCTTCATCATTTCACTGACCACGAGGTATCATTCGAATCTCTTCCTCCATTTGGGCCATTCGTTGGGAGTCGAGAAGTCGAAAGTTTCTGGAGGTTGAATCTGAGCCATGTTGAATTATCTTCCAAGGTACACAAAAATCGATATTTTGCAATATACGGGTTCGTATTTTATCCAGTTATCGCTGCCACCATGTTTTAATGTCCATCCATACAAAGTTCAAAACAACGACTACTCACCCGTGCAGGCCCGGTCACGCTCCGCCGCGGCACATGGGAAAACATACAATGTTCCCAGCACAATACTGCTCCTGACAAACCATGGGGTGCCTATTATTTTCTCAAGTATATAATTTTCAAATTTATTCAAGGTGGTTCTATTTGCAGTTATAAAGGCTTAGTGACCATAGATTGGTCTTATAATTGATGTGTATATAGTTCTCTTGCAATGTAAAGACAATTTGCTTTTGTTTCTTAAAAGTAGGGCTAGCCTGGGTTGTCCTGCCTTTGGAAGATTTATTCGGTTCTGGACGTGTTTATGGAAAGTCAGATGTTGATTGAGGATGCCGCCCAGGTAGCAAACACTTAGGGGAAAAAACAATTGAATTAAAGCAAGTGATGAATTATAGTATGTAAAAGGTAGTACTGTATATAATTTCACTTCTATGCAATGTGCAGGAGACATCGGTCCTCCTCCTCCAGATCTGAGAAAAGACGCCGCAGGAGCTCAGCAGGTTCCTCCCCGGCGTCCTCAGTCAGCAAGAAATATTCTCCTTCCCCTCGCAGTGACAAGAAGGTGACTGACACATAGCAATGGTCCACACACCTGCTGCTTAGTTCTAGCTCTCTACAGTCCAGATATATTTCCACTGTCATTATCCATGTTGAGTTTTATTTCATTTTCAATTCTTCACATAAAAGTTTACATCTTTTGATTACTGAATAGTAAATAAAGGTTGACCTTATATAGGAGTGGTGGTAGTGAGGAATTGAAGTTTTTACCAACCAGGGCTTAAACCTGCATTGAAACCATTTACTTCTCAAATAATAATAAATAGCTTAAATGCTGATTAGTCTACAAGTCCCACCCTATCCAGGGAGTGCAAGAAACCAAACAAGGTATCTTGTAAGTGCTTCTACTAATTATCACAGTCTATCTATTTCATGGGGTTGAGACATAGAGGTGCACCTAGGGTAGTGAGTCAGTAACCTAAAAGGCTGGATGACAACTGAGAGAGTGTGAAGGATGTACCATTGGTGTTGGACTAACCTGGAGGTGTTACAGGAGAACCCCGTCTGTACTTCCAATCTTAACAAGGTAGGCCTGTCACCACTATATCCTGGACCTTTCTCTTCCTTCTGTTCTTTTCACCAAGACCCACGTCATTTGAGACTGCTCTAAATACACACATGTGGCAGTTTTGACTTTGCACCAACAAATTACTGTTAATTACACTCACTGGACATTTCACAAGAATCCTCCTAAACTCTGAAAGTACTTAGAGGCATTCCCTGTGGTCACTTATGAATGCTGGACTCTCAGAAAAGAAGAAAGAAAATTAATTGAAGCTTTTGAAATGTGGACATGGAAAAAGCTACTCGGAGTGCACCATGGATAGATAAATGTTTCAATCTTAAATGAAATTGATTAAATAAAGGACTGACCTACACATAATGAAATAAAATGGTTTAGAAAAGATGATGTTGGGAGAAGGAAGACCTGCAATGAGCTTGTTAGAAGAGGTCAAGAAAGCTACCAGAAGGTCACTAGATGAGCTCTAAGTGTAACACATCAAATTGGAGAATATTTGTCCCTATAGGTACAAAAAGTCAAACTCAACTTGATGGACAACAAAGATGGGTTTAAACCACAATTAACATCACAATCAATAAAAATAAAAATGGTGCCAACCACAGTAAATTTGTCTGTCATACTATATGTATTTTAAGATTCAATTTTTTTGCCACCAATAAATATTTGAGTAATCAAGCTACTCAACTATCTCAAGGTTTGCCCTTATACTACAACAGTGTTTCCACACCAGCCCTATTTGATTTTATATATTCCTTCAATTGTTATTATATCACCTCACCAGCTAAATCACCTTTTTGAAATAACTCTTTACATAGGATGTTATCAAATTGAAACCTCTTCCCTGTACTGATGAGGACCAAATTAGCTTTTGTATGAATTTACCAAAAATGGTATTGTGACATCTTTCACCTGAATTTGGGAAAAAAGTGATCTCTAAATTGTGGGGTTTCAGTTGTAAAAGGTACATTTTTGCACATGAATGTCTTCCTCCTTCAACATTATAATATGCAGTATAATTCTTTATAGTTTTCTCAGCAGTACTTGATACGAAAGTGTTTTACAGTGTGTTTGCCTGTCTATGCCGTTGGCCAAATGAATTTAGCTTTTCCACCTTTTGGGGAGAAAAGATATCGATGTTGGGACAAAATTGAAGGAAGAGAGGAAGACCTGCAATGAGCTGGCTAGAAGGGATCAAGAAAGCTATCAGAAGGTCACCTGCGAATGGTATTTTCCAACATATCAAATTGTAGAACATCCATATAGTCAACTTGATGGACACTAATAACAAATCAACCAGGTATAATTTAACACTCCCTCAAGTGTTGACAACAAAATGTCCTAGGAGAAGTTCCACCAGCAGTGAATGCTGTGAAGAATTGATAATTCAGAAATCACCCGAACATTGACTCCAACTCAACCCTGGCTTTAATTCAACAAAAAAAAAACTCTTATTCTTTAGGATGTTGAATTAGTAGATTGACTTCTTAGAAGTTGTGGCAAAGACATTGTATGGGAACAGACCTTTGAAGACATTGTGACAATGGAGGAGTAGAGAGAGAGTTAGCAGGAAAATATTTAAACCAAAAGTCATAACATCTGAAACATCAACGGAAGCCTTCAAGACAATCAAGACTCTTTGCTACTTGAAAAAGGAGGAAAAATAAGCATGTCTTGTAGCTGTATACCCTATTCTATGCACTCACTAATTTCCATTATGTATATACATTTCTACTGTGTCCTATGTGTGCCCTTAAAATACCCTCACCAAGAATTCCTTAAAATTGTTTGTGATAAAGTGTTAGGGCCAAATACAATGCCTTAAACTGGAAACTAACTGATGAGACAGACAAATATTGCAGTAAGAATAGGTTTTAGGAAAAAGTTATTGAATACAAAGTTTTCAAATATCTCACTTATATGGCACTGCTGTTTCTTCTTCATATATCATCATGTGTCTCTAGTTAAAATTTTCCTTAGTCAGCTCTCTCTTTAATTAGATTTAGTTTAGAAAGCTATTATCACACATGGAGTAAGACAACAACAAACCATTGTCAATAGCACTACTTAGAATTGTGACTAAATATTGCCTTCCCCTGAAGTCTCAAATAATGTTTTAAAGTTTACCACATTACAGTATATTTAGTTTTAAAAATAATTTTCAAAGAAGCACATTGATTTTCATACACTTTACAACTCTTTGAATTTGAACTCTCAAGGAAAATCAGAAATTGTCCCAATTTATTATATTGGCAATATCATCTTTTTGCTTCTTTATATTCTATCTTCTTTATATTTTTTTTTGCTCACAAATTATTATGTAAAAATAATGACTTGAGATAAAAGTGAGGCTGATTTTTGTTCTCTCTCATGACTTCCCATCAGCTTTGAGAAGGAGATCCTTGCTGCGGTGTTAATGGCAATATATTTCTGGTGTCAAACCTTAGAATAAAGGTCTGCTACGGAGTAAATATGACCCACATTGGGGCATTTATAAATAAAATATTACCAATATGTATTTCTAATAAAGATTCTTCCCTGCTTTTACACTTTGACACAATCAACAAGAAATCAAGGGTTTGGTTTCTTATTTCTTTTATTTCTCGAGCTTTTGGCCTAACATACCCTTCAACATGGAGATCCAGAAGTACAACCTCTCTATCCAATTATAACATACCCTTCAACATGGAGATCCAGAAGTACAACCTCTCTCTATCCAATTATAACATACCCTTCAACATGGAGATCCAGAAGTACAACCTCTCTATCCAATTATAACATACCCTTCAACATGGAGATCCAGAAGTACAACCTCTATCCAATTATAACATACCCTTCAACATGGAGATCCAGAAGTACAACCTCTCTATCCAATTATAACATACCCTTCAACATGGAGATCCAGAAGTACAACCTCTCTATCCAATTATAACATACCCTTCAACATGGAGATCCAGAAGTACAACCTCTCTATCCAATTATAACATACCCTTCAACATGGAGATCCAGAAGTACAACCTCTATCCAATTATAACAGGCCGTTATAAAGATTATACTTCTGGATCTCCATGTTGAAGGGCATGTTAGCTCGAGAAATAAAAGAAATAAAAGAAACCAAACCCTTGATTTCTTGTTGATTGTGTCAAATATGTATTTAATTTATTAAGTAACAAGAGGGCAAGAACCTCTGCAGTCACAAAGCAAGCTGATGTGGAAGATCTAGTTTCCCACATTCTCTAGGTAGGGATGATTCTCTCCTAAATCATTCGTTGGTTTTTACTCTGGGTTTTATACTTTGGTTCAGCAAGGCTGGTTTCTGAAATATGATGGTAAATGATTTTACACTTTCTTAACAGTTTGGTAAAAGGCATTGTTACCATCCTCAAACTTAGAATGCCTACTACTTTGTAATTCTTTTCTAAAATACAAAATGTGTACCTTATCATGTCAATTCTAAACCTCCACTTTTTTTTTTTTCAAAAATTATATTGAAGCCTAAATTCCCTCCCCCTCTGATAAAAACCAATGCATGGTTCAGACTGAAACTATGTACCACCATGATGGTCATAAGGCTTTTTTGACCAATATTTTTGTATTCAGAATTTTAAAACAATATTTAGCTTCTATTTATTCTTACAAGAGAAATTTATTTGACCAGGATCATCTTTTTATTGATTTGTTTCCTTTCTTCCTCAATAGTAACAAGGGGTGTTCTGTGAAAGGCCAGTACCAAGGACCTCTTCAAAACAAGACAGAGGTTGAAGGATCTACTAAAAAAAGAAAGGTAAGAATGTAACAATGTCTGCAAGGTAATAAGACCCATTGTAAAACGAAAATTAAAATTATACCGCGAATGTTTCTTTTAAAAATCGAAATTTATTTTCAAAGAGAAATAGCGACATTTCTAACTTTGAGGATGAGGTATGGAAAGGTGAAACATGAAGAGTAATGGAGAACGGAAAAATAAAAAGTGTCCAGGGGCGGGAATCGAACCCACACCCTTCTGCTTACCGGGCAGGTGCCTTGTCCACTCGGCTACCCTGGACGTATTTTTCCGTTCATAACTTATATTTAAAGTAACATTTAAAATACAATATAACGCGGCTGATGATTGTAAAACGAAAATTAAAATTATACCGCGAATGTTTCTTTTAAAATCGAAATTTATTTTCAAAGAGAAATAGCGACATTTCTAACTTTGAGGATGAGGTATGGAAAGGTGAAACATGAAGAGTAATGGAGAACGGAAAAATAAAAAGTGTCCAGGGGCGGGAATCGAACCCACACCTCATACATTCCATACCTCATCCTCAAAGTTAGAAATGTCGCTATTTCTCTTTGAAAATAAATTTCGATTTTTTAAAAGAAACATTCGCGGTATAATTTTAATTTTCGTTTTACAATCATCAGCCGCGTTATATTGTATTTTAAAAGACCCATTGTGTTTATTTTAACTTTTGAAAAGCCTTTCCTGAATTTTTCTGATGTATTGTACCATCTATGATCAATAAATGAAGATGAGGCAACATCCACTGCTTAGCTATCCTTACAATTTTTTACTATATATACATATAGGTTTTTACTAATGGGATCAATAAGTGCATCATTCTGATGTATAATTAAGGGAGAGGTGCCTCTTATGGTACATGAATATCATCCTCCGTGACTTTATGTTATATATATATTTACATAAATAAAAAAAGACATCTCCTGATGTGCAACTAAAAGCTGCTGATGGCTTGCGCCATCTGTCAGAATAAATATCAACTAATTGCTTATTTTTAATTATTCCAGAATTGGCCAAATACCATATCTTGATTAATCAAGAAAAGCTAACCATGTACGCGTTTAGGGTTGTTGACTCTCATCAGCCTGGTGTAAGCTATACCTACCTCAACGACCAAAAAGCTGGTCTTTTAGGCATCTTGAAAAACCATGAAACAGGTATTTAGGCTGTAAGAGCATGAGAACGCCAATCAATATAAAAAATAGTACAAAAGTGAATTTGTACTTGGATCAGGTGGATAAATTGTGAAAAAGGGAATTTCCTGATCGTGTAACTAAAATCTGCTGATGGTTTTATGCCATTTATCGGGATAAATATCAACTAATCGTTGATTTTTAATTATTCCAGAATTGGCCAAATACTAAAATAATTGACCAAATAATAAATTGGCTAAAGCAGCTTTTAGTTGCACAATTTTTCTTAATTTATCCACCTGATCCAAGTACAAATTCACTTTTGTACTATGTTCCATATGCAGTATATTATTAACAAAAAAGGCATCCTATCTTGACTGCTCACATGAACATTTTAGATGGCAGAGCGCCATCTAGCGGAGCAATTTTGGTCATAAAAACTGTTCATTGTTTAAAGGTGTCTGCTAAAGGAGGTTCTACTGTAATTGATATTATGTTTTCTAATCTTTGTATTATAGGAATCTGATATTGATCTTATTTTGTAAATTTTAAGAGCATAAGATTTAATTTACATCGACACATTTTTAATTTTAATAATTCTTGAAATTTTCTGTTGCATGTGCAGCAAGCTGATGTATATAAACCTCTTTAATTCAACAGTTTTTTTTTATTCCAATCATCCTATTTACTTTAACAGACTATATTTCAACAGTGACTTTAATTCAACTGAAAGTAATAAGGCACAATTTGGATTTGAGATTATAAACACAAGGTAATAAGACCAAATCCAAATAAATAATTAGTCTGTGACATTTTGGTAACAGCGTTGTTACCATCTTCAGACAAAAGTACTGATTGGAGTCTACTCTTGTAGGTGTGGGTTCGAATCCCACTTCTGATATTTTACATTCAGTACTTTTGTCTGAAGATGGTAACAAGGCTGTTACTGAAATGACACACACTAATTATTATTTGGATTTGGTCTTATTACCTTGTGTTACCATGAGATAAGAAAGAAGAAGACCTTGTGTTCAGCTGAAAGTTCTTGCGAGGTGTAAAGAGGGCTGTATGTTAACAAAATGCACAGAGTAAGGTTAACTAATCTTCAGTCAACCTATCATGTGATTTATATGTGTTATTTGTAATCTGACCTTTCAGAATGGTTGCAAGGGTCTCCCTCTCACTATGTACTAAGTGCCATTCTCAACCTGCAACCCTAAACCACATCATTGACTATATTGACTCATCCATTGATGAGCTATACTCATCCCCAGCATACACCATCAACAAGATCTACAGGCCTGATACCCTAATATGTGATTGAATAGAGATAAGAAAGAAGAAGATTTGTAATCTACATATGTATTTCCTTGGTAATTTACACCCTAGTAATGTTGTACTGAAGTTATTAGTAGCTGTGCTGCTACCCACTCCATATCCTATATTTTCCATCAGAAAGTCACATTAGTGTGATGGTGTGAAGCAGAGTGAGTTTGCCCAAGAAGAAGAGGAAGTCTCCATCTCCCAAGAAGAACCACCAGCAGAGGGACAGCAGCTACGAGCAGGAGTTGGAGGCAGAGCTAGAAGGCAAGACCCACTCTCCCTCGTCATCACCCAGCAGCCTGAAGGAAAGACTTGAGAGGTTTTACCAGAAGGCCAAGCACAGGGGATTGTAAGTACTTCCTTTGTTCTTTAGCATAATAAGGAGGCTGTACACCACATGGAAGTTGCATACTTTTTTTAATTTATGTATTAGCGTGCCATCTGTTATGAAATTTCAAAACTATTAAGTTTTTAAAATCCTCGAAGGGCTTGTTGTGGATGACCTCCCTCTGTTTGGAGTCCTGATTAGATAGTGGGGACCTGTCTGCTGGGGGGATCCATTTTAAAATAAACACAATCTATTAAAAGCTGTGAGTGAAACCACTCAACAAAATGGAAGAATTCCAAATAGATCATTTCTCTTTAGCCATCTTGTTGAAAAGTGACTCGCACCTCGGCTGTCGCTTAGCAACGGCCACTTCCCCCAGACATTACGTAACTGTATATAGGTTTCAGTTTTGCTTGTTGACTCCTGCTGGGCTTACCTTCTTTTTAACTCTCTATGTTTGTCATCTTAATATAATCTTTTGATAATTAAACATACTTTCTGAGATCCAACCTCTGTTTTATTCTTACATGGCAGCAGAGCTTGGTTGGTATCAAATATTTTTTGTTTATCTAAGCTGAAATTCGTTTGCTTGCTCAAGATGACAACTGAACTTCCACAAATTCAAAAATTCAACGGCGATAATTTTCATCTATGGAAATTTCAAATGAAGATATTCTAGAAGCAAAAGATCTTCTCAGTATAACTGATGGCTCTGAGGTAAAACCTGAAATAGAGGATATTGCAAAATTCTCTAACTGGAAAAAGAAAGATGCAAAATCCAAATGCTGATCACTACTGCTCTAGAGTTTAAATATCTTCAACAGATTGTTAATTGCCAGACTTCAGCAGAAATGTGGAAGAAATTATCAACAATATATGAACTGAAATCTGAAACAAACAAATATTTGCTGCAACAAAGATTTTTCGAATATAAAATGAATCCAAATGATAACATTGCTACTCATATTTCCAAAGTTGAAACTCTGGCACAACAAATGAAAGATCTAGGTGAGCCAATCTCTGATGTTGCCCTAATTACAAAGATAATTTGCAGCTTGCCTGATAAATACAAGAATTTCATAACAGCATGGGATTCAGTTTCATCAGAAGAAAAGACACTAGAAAACTTGACGGCAAGATTACTGAAAGAAGAAAGCTTACAGGATCATTGGGATTCTTCAGGAAATTCTAAACCAGATAATGCCTTGATGACTTTTTCAAAGTTCAACAGAAATTCAACAGATTCCAACAAACAACAGCAGCATCAACAATCCATTAAAGATAAAAAGAAGAACACACACTGTGGATATTGCAAGAAGAAAGGACATTGGTGGAAAGAATGCTATAAAAGAAAGGAAGAACAAAAAGGACAACAGCCAAGTTCTTCATCCAGAGATGATAGCTGTGCTTTTTCAGCTGAGACAAGTGCCTTCCTCGCTGAAACAAAGGATTCCTGGATTGCAGATTCTGGAGCAACGGATCACATGACTTTCAGAAGAGAATGGTTCTCTACGTTCGAAGAAATACCAGAAGGTGTTCATCCTGTGTGCCTTGGAGATGGAAAGAAGATATATGCAAAAGGTAAGGGAAATATTGATATTCTCTCTTATGTTGATAGTCAGAAAATTAATGCAACTCTTTTGGATGTTCTCTATATACCTGAATTGGAGACCAATCTTTTCTCAATATCTACTGCAACAAAACATGGTTTGACGCTCATTTGTAAAGGAAATCAGATAAAATTGACTAAAAATTCGAAAGTGCTAGTTACTGGAATAAAGGACAATTCAAATCTTTATAGAATTTTTATTAAAGCAAAGCAATCTTCGCAAACTCATGTTGCTCAGTTAAGTCTAGATATATGGCATCAAAGAATGGGTCATGTAAATCCTATAAAATTAACCCAAATGTTTGAAAATAATGTTTTTGAAGACGACATTAAAATTAGAGAAAAGCCTGATTCTTTACTATGTGAAGCATGCATCTATGGAAAACAAAATAGAAAGGTTTTTCACGCGTCAACAAGTCCAAATTCGACCTATCCAGGAGAGCTGATCTATTCAGATGTTTGTGGACCAATGAGTAAAAGATCACCAGGTGGATCATTATATTTTGTATCATTCAAGGATGATTTTTCAAGATTTAGAGTGGCCTACTTCATTAGGCATAAATCAGATGTTCTTGAGAAATTTAAAGAATTTGTAAAAAGAGTTAGGACTGAAACTGGAAATAAAATAAAAAGATTCAGAACAGATAATGGCACAGAATTCTTAAATAAGAATTTTTCTGATTATCTAAAATCTCTAGGAATTGTTCATGAACTCACTGCTTCATATACCCCAGAACAGAATGGAATTGCTGAAAGAGATAACAGAACAATAGTTGAATCAGCTAGATGCTTGTTACATGGAAGAAAAATGCCGCTTGAACTATGGGCTGAAGCGGTAAACACAGCAGTCTATCTCTTAAATAGATGTACTACTAAAGTATTGGGAAATTCTACACCTTATGAAATATGGTACAAGAGAAAACCCTCCATCTTACATTTGAAAACTTTTGGATGTAACGCTTATGTGCATATACCAAAAGATAACAGAAAGAAATTAGACAAAAAGAGTATTCGTACATTTTTTGTTGGATATACTGAAACTAACAAAAATTATAGAATGTGGGATCCTATTGCTAGAAAAATTATCATAAGCAGAGATGTAATATTTACTGAAGCTAATACATCAGAAAATATTCAGGATAACCAACAAGAGCAGGTAACTATATACAGTGAAGAAAGTGTTGATAACACAAATACCAGTTCCAAACCAGAAGAATCATGTCGATACCCTCTCAGGAATAGAATCAGAGAAAATGAACAAACATCAACCAGCTGTACAAGAGCTATTTCATATGCTTGTTATGTCCATGACCAAGAACCATTGAACTATGAAGATGCAATTGTAGGACAAAACTCAAAACAGTGGAAACTAGCTATGGACAATGAATTCAATTCCTTGATGAAAAATCAAACATGGACGTATGTGACACTACCATCAGACAGAAAAGCTATTGCATGCAAGTGGGTATACAAAATAAAGCAAAATGCAGATGGATCAAATAAAATGTTTAAGGCTAGACTAGTTGCGAAAGGTTATTCACAAAAACCAGGACTTGATTATGGTGAAACTTTTTCTCCAGTAGTAAAATTCGATTCAATTAGAACAATCTTATCACTTTGTGCATCACTTGATATGGAAATGATTCAGTTAGATGTAAAATCTGCCTTCTTGAATGGTGATTTGGAAGAAGAACTTTACATGGAACAACCCCAAGGTTATGAAAACCCAGATTTTCCAAATCATGTTTGCTCTCTTCAGAAAAGCATCTATGGTCTTAAGCAATCCCCCAGAATGTGGAACAAGAAATTTCATGAGTTTTTAATTAAGTTTGATCTCAAACCTAGCATATCAGATTCATGTGTCTATACAATGAAATGTAAACAGGCTTACATATTACTTGCAATATATGTAGATGATTGCTTAATCTGCAGTGTAAATAAACAACATTTAGATGATATAGTACAGTACTTAAATTCCAATTTTGAAATAAAAACTTTTACTGCCGATTATTTCCTTGGCCTACAAATATATCGAGATAGAACAACTAAAATGTTATTTCTGCATCAAGCCTCATACATTGAAAGAACACTTGAACATTACAACCTTCTTGATATTAAGTTACAATCTGTACCTTCTGATCCTTACTCAAAACTAACAAAAGAGATGTGCCCAAAGGATGATCAGGAAATTGAAGAAATGAACAAGATTCCATACAGACAGACAATTGGTAGTTTAATGTACCTCATGACTGGAACTAGACCTGATATTGCCTACGCAGTCAGCAGGGTTAGCCAATTTATGAACAACCCAGGACCTTCACATTGGACCGCAGTAAAGAAAATATTTGGATACTTAAAAGCTACGAAAAACATCGGTATTTGTTTTGGTGGGAGTTCCTGCACTACATCTCTGATAGGTTTTTCCGATGCTGATTTTGGTGGAGACCTAGATACAAGAAAATCAACCACCGGATATGTGTTCATGTTGAATAATGGACCTATTTCTTGGTGCAGTCAAAAACAGAATTGTGTGTCTCTGTCAACAACAGAATCTGAATATATTGCGGCTTCCAAAGCAACAAAAGAAGCAATTTGGCTGAGACATCTTCTACGCGAGCTACATCAAGAACAAGTAAAGCCTACAACAATTTTTTGTGACAATCAAAGCTGCATAAGACTTGTTCACAACCCAGAATACCACAAAAGAACTAAACATATTGATATTTCGTATCACTTTATCAGAGATCATTTTCAAAACCATGCAATTGACCTTCTTTATGTCTGCTCCAATGATCAAGCTGCAGACATATTTACGAAAGCTCTACCTCCAGAAAGGTTTAGAAGACTAAGAAGCCAACTTGGACTGTTTGAAACAACGGAGTGCTCGTCAGGTGGGAGTGTTGAAAAGTGACTCGCACCTCGGCTGTCGCTTAGCAACGGCCACTTCCCCCAGACATTACGTAACTGTATATAGGTTTCAGTTTTGCTTGTTGACTCCTGCTGGGCTTACCTTCTTTTTAACTCTCTATGTTTGTCATCTTAATATAATCTTTTGATAATTAAACATACTTTCTGAGATCCAACCTCTGTTTTATTCTTACACATCTATAATATATAAGAGGAGCAATGTTTTGAAAATTCTTGTAAAACTTGATGTATATTTATTGTGATTTTTATATTTTCATTTTAAAAAATAAATTATTCAACTTTAGTGTGTTGCTAATGTTGCCCTAATTGAATAACATTGATATGGTATACACAATTTGGTAGTTGAAATGTCAAGGTTAACAATACTCCATGTTTCGGTATCAACAGACTTCTCAGGTAGTCCATATGTATAGAATATTTATTTATTTGGTGTGAATGACAACAACAGTTGCCTGCTCAGATCTTCCAAGAGTTCCTCGCCATCCTCTGAAGGGGAGATCAAGTCTCCTCCCCACAAGGAGATTCCACTCCTAGACTCCTCCTCCTCAGCTAAGTTCTCTTTCAAGATGAATGAGAAGCCAGCCGCTGCTGCTGCCATCAAGAAATGGCCCTTCTCCTCCAGTGATTCTGACAAAGATGAGAAGGTTTCACCTAAGTCTAAAAAGTCCAGGGCCTCCTCATCTTCCAGCTCCTCCCCTTCCTCCTCCTCCAGCTCCTCATCTCACCACTCCAAGCACAGCCGTAGGAAGAGGAGGAAAGATTCCCCGCCATCAGCGAGGTATCACAGTCGCTCGGCCCCCAGAGGGCACAATAACAGCCAGCTCTCACACAAGAGGCATGCAGAAGACTACTACCATCGGTACAGATACCCCCCTTCAAGTCGAAGGTATTCCCGATCCCCTTCCTCCAAGTCCCAACGAAGTGCCCCCTACAGATCCAGCTACCATAGAACAGCCCCACCCAAACAAAGAACCACCCAGAAATCCTTCCCTAACTCTAAAAGCGAGGCCAGAGCCATGTTCCATGCAGTAGCCTCAAAAGTCAACAAGATATTTGCAGAGTGCCCATCCTCTCCGCCAAAGAAAACACAAAATGTCCCCAAGTCAACCGAGCCCAAGGCATTCCCCCAGAAGCCAACCCTACCAGAGCTGGATAGAGAATCGAATTCACCCTCTCCGCCAAAGAAAAACACCTCGGTGCCATCTGGCCCTAAGAAACCAACCCTCCAGGAAATGGAATCTTTTCTGGATGTCCTTAGAGAAAAGAAATCAAAAGCTGTTGAAGAAAAACCCAACACTTCAACAGCATAATTTTTTAAAAAAATTCTGTGTAAATATATATATTTTCTTCTGTTTTGTATGTTTCTAAATTGATGTAAATAACACCTTCCTTTTTTTTCATAAACAATTCTATCAAAATAAATTTAATTGAATCTATCTCCTATTTTTTATTTTTCATAAACAATTCTATTAAAATAAATTTAATTGAATCTATCTCCTATTTTTTATTTTTCATAAACAATTCTATTAAAATAAATTTAATGGAATCTCTTATTTTTCATGAGGTAAGTGATATACCCACAGTTACAAAGGTGGACAATAAAAATCGATGAAAGTTTAAAAAATAAAAAAATAAAGAGTTCAAACTAAAATACAATTTTATTTTCTAATCTTCTACATAACCCCTCTTTTTTCTCTCCACTTCTTCCAAAGTCAGGTAGCTTGTAAATTCCCTTTAAGAAAAAATCTTGTGTGTGTTGGGCAAGCCATCCATGCACTGCATTTTTAACCTCATCATCAGTCTTGAAAGTCATGCCCCTTAAAAATCTTTTTAAGTGTCCAAATAAATAATAATCACTCAGGGCTAAATCAGGAGAGATGGGGGGATGGATTAGAACTTTAAAATTTAATTTATTGATGGTTTCAATGGTGATATTTGCCACGTGGGGCCGAGCATTATCATGCTGTAGGCAAACACCTTTGCTCAGCAAACCACACCTTTTGGAACAAATTTTTGGCTTTAATTTTTTTTCAAGGAGCTCAGAATAAACTATGCTATACTTATTATTACTTACTTACTACTACTTATAGCGTATAACATGGACAGTTCTCAAAAATTGAAACCACTTCTAATAGGGAAATCTGAGAAACCATGTTGTTTAAAAGGAATAAAATGGCTGCCCACAGTTTATAGGTCAAACAAAAAATCGTGGATGACGACAGAATTGTTTAATGAATGGCTGACCTCAGTTAACAGTGACATGAAAAAGTAAAAATGTAAAATCTTACTGTTTTTGGACAACTGCGCCATGCATAATAACCCACCACAATTACACCACGTAAAATTGATTTTATTCTAGACAATACATCAAGATTGCAACCATTAGACCTGGGCATAATTCAAAATGTTAAAACTCTCTACCATAGAGAAATTGTTTTGCTTGTGCTGGAGAGCATTGAAAAAATGAAAAGGTAAACATCACAGTTTTGACCCCTATAATTATGATTTATAAGAATGGAAAATGTCAACCCTACCACTATTTATTTAGAACTGCTTTGGAAAGTGTGGGTTTAAGCACACCGAAAGTGTAGAACAGTCATCGGAGCCGCCAAAAATTACAAATTCTGACTCAGTGTGGGGACGTCTACCTAACTATGGAGAATTGACATTTGAGGATTATTCTCATGTCGACGATGGCATCAGTGTCCACGGTGCCGATGTCGAAATATTGAATGTGGCCCATCTGTATGAGGACGTGGAGGAAGAACAACCGCCAATTCCAGTAGAAAATTTAAACTCTACTAAACTATGTGTGTAACTTGTACTTGAAATTTAAAAAAAAATAATAATAATAACATACATTTGAACAAACAAATTCAATGGGAGCGTTGGCTTTGCATGGTTTTAGAAAGTTTGGATAAATTTGGCTCATAACTTGTTTTAAGTTTCAAACACAACTCTAAATTTTCATTTGTTAGTTGGCTTCTTATTTTACTTTTAATTATATTCATGAAAGAGAACACTTGCTTGCATGAATATGTCGATCCGAAGATAGTCAGCACTCCAAACTTCTTCATCTCACTGTAGCAATCTGGGAGATTATTCCATGCGTCCAATATAAGTGCCTCAATTCTTCTGCATTTCTTTTAAAGCTGTCCACTTATGTTACGTTACATACATACATTTCTGGACCTACAACTCTTCCAACTTGCTTTTCTACTCTGTAAATTTTCCACTCCACGAAGCTTTACTTTTTAAATCAATCAATTGTATTTCGAGAGATCCAGTATCAATTCCAAAAGGGTCAATGTGGATTTCTTTACTATTGTGTGGAGAGAATTCACTATGAATGCTAGAGTGGTTTTGAATTGCTCAAATCTGTCACCAAATTAAGCTCTAATATTTTTATAACTTTGCTGAAGTAATTCGTGTCAACAGTTGCACTGGTTTTATCGCGATATTACTTTAGAAATTGAAATCATTTACTGCTCTGATATCTTCTGCAAAAAGAATTTTTCTTAAAACAAATCAATTCTTCTACCAAAATATAGGCTGGGTTTCCCTTTCCTTGCAGTTTTAGATTCAGCTCATTTAATTTCCCTGTGATATCCACCATAAAGTAAAATTGTCGTTTTCTAATTCGGGGTGATTAACGCCTTTTTCATTTAGGAATGTATTTATTTCATTTAAGCACAGAGAAAAATGCTTCAACACCTTAGTTTTGGAAAGTCATTGCACTTTATTGTGAAGGAGGTCAGAATACTGACTCTCCATTTCATTTACAAATTCTTTAAACTGACAATGGTAGAGTGCTTTTGACAAGATGCTATTAACAATCTTGATTACCAAATTCATTACCAACTATTTCGGCCGGAAATGTTGGGCACAAAGCGTTTCTTGGTGTATTCAGTAAAATGTAAGAGTTCCGTGGCTTTTTTTGCTCTGAAGAATCGTTGTTGCTCCTTTATTTTTTCCTGTCATACTTCTGGCTCCATCAGTTGCTATTTAAATCAATCTTATTGTCTTATTTTTGCATGGCATTCGCTATATCTTCCACCTGCAAATATGTTTACATTTGAAGACATTTTAGCTATTCTATCTTGTACTATTTTAGCGGATTGTGGCAAATATTTGATTTTTTTCAAGATTTCTGTTTTGTTTTTGAAATCACGAAACAGTTCTTCAGATGCATGTATGAAGCAATCTTTGACATACTCACCATCTGTGAATGATTTGCCTTTTTTTTTAAATCTATAGGATACCGTGAAGCTTGCCAGATTGCATTTGTTTTGTAGATTGCATCCAGTTACCTAACATGGAACATGTTTCTGTTTTTGGAGTTCATCGACAGCCTGGATCAATGCAAGTAAAACTAACCTATCCAAAATAGACAGAATCCAAGCAAGCGCAGCTAAAATTATCAGCGGACTTCGAGGATCCTGCCCAAATCGCATTGCTGAACTCGAATCCAACCTTCTTCCCCTGCACCTAAGGAGAAAAATCTGCTTTTCAAAATTTATAACAAAAAAGATTAACTCTCCAAAAGAACATCTTACAGGAAAATTTATTAGAAATTGGGTCCCAAACCAAAGATTAAAACGCCCCACACCTCTCAACATGGCTCACAACTCTAATCTTTTAGACATCCCAATTAATCCCAAACACAGAACCTCCTATCCCCCACACAAAACTTGCAACAAACTCATCTGTTTCCCTCATCTACCAGACAATCCCCACAAACATGAAACTCAGCCAGAATTACTTAAAGCTCTTGGCCTCCAAATCATTGAGGAAAATAGCTCCCTCTTCGACATCACAATTTACACTGACGGTAGCCAACTTGAAACTGGACTGTCTGGCAGTGGAATTGCTATCTACAAAGATAAGATCCTGGAAAAAATCTCCCACCCTAGACATCTTTCAGTTTATAAATCAGAACTCTCTGCTATAGATACGGCTCTAAAAGACATCAACATCAACTCGCCAAGCAAAATAATAATCTACTCTTACTCAAGAGCAGCCATTTATACCCTTCAAAGCTGCTTCTCCAGTCAAGAACCTCTCCTCAAGAGCATTGCTAAGTCTGTAAACCGACTCCCAGCCAACAGCTCAGTCACAGTGCAATGGCTTCCAGCTCACGTTGGAATTCCTGGTAATGAGCTGGCAGACTCTCTGGCAAAAGCTGGAGCTCTTGGCCTACCTGAAGCAAGAGAATCCACCACCCAACTAGATGAAAGAGACCTCCTCCGTACCATCAAAACCCAATGCCTGCAGGAATGGAAATCTGATGCTGCACACATGACTGGTACAGAGCAGGAGGGACAGGCACCGGTTCTGTCCTCCCAAGAGAACAGCAGTCTTTGATTTCCAGACTTAAGTCTGGTCATCTACGGACAATGACTTTCCAGAATGGTTGCAAAGTTTTCCCACTATGTACTAAGTGCAATTCTCAGCCTGCAACCCCAAGACATATTATTGACTGTATTGACTCATCCATTGATGAGCTCTACTCTTCCCCGGCAGACACCATCAAAAATCTCAAGCTTTACAAGCTTGATACCTTAGTGTGATTGAGTGGAGATAAGAAAGAAGAAGAGAAGAGGATATTTACTAGCAAACTGAGTTTGTTTTTCAGTGAAGTGTCTCTCTAAATTTGATTTCTTATTGTGCGCAAGTTTTTTGCAGTCTTCTTCTTCTTTCTTATCTCCACTCAATCACACTAAGGTATCAAGCTTGTAAAGCTTGAGATTTTTGATGGTGTCTGCCTGGGAAGAGTAGAGCTCATCAATGGATGAGTCAATACAGTCAATAATATGTCTTGGGGTTGCAGGCTGAGAATTGCACTTAGTACATAGTGGGAAAACCCTGCAACCATTCTGGAAAGTCATTGTCCGACTTAAGTCTGGAAATCAAAGACTGTTGTTCTCTTGGGAGGACAGAACCGGTGCCTGTCCCTCCTGCTCTGTACCAGTCATGTGTGCAGCATCAGATTTCCATTCCTGCAGGCATTGTGTTTTGATGGTACGGAGGAGGTCTCTTTCATCTAGTTGGGTGGTAGATTCTCTTGCTTCAGGTAGGCTAAGAGCTCCAGCCTTTGCCAGAGAGTCTGCCAGCTCATTACCAGGAATTCCAATGTGAGCTGGAAGCCATTGCACTGTGACTGAGCTGTTGGCTGGGAGTCGGTTTACAGATTTAGCAATGCTCTTGAGGAGAGGTTCTTGACTGGAGAAGCAGCTTTGAAGGGTATAAATGGCTGCTCTTGAGTCAGAGTAGATTATTATTTTGCTTGGCGAGTTGATGTTGATGTCTTTTAGAGCCGTATCTATAGCAGAGAGTTCTGATTTATAAACTGAAAGATGTCTAGGGTGGGAGATTTTTTCCAGGATCTTATCTTTGTAGATAGCAATTCCACTGCCAGACAGTCCAGTTTCAAGTTGGCTACCGTCAGTGTAAATTGTGATGTCGAAGAGGGAACTATTTTCCTCAATGATTTGGAGGCCAAGAGTTTTAAGTAATTCTGGCTGAGTTTCATGTTTGTGGGGATTGTCTGGTAGATGAGGGAAACAGATGAGTTTGTTGCGAGTTTTGTGTGGGGGATAGGAATTTCTGTGTTTGGGATTAATTGGGATTTCTAAAAGATTAGAGTTGTGAGCCAGGTTGAGAGGAGTGGGGGGTTTTAATCTTTGGTTTGGGACCCAATTTCTAATAAATTTTCCTGTAAAATGTTCTTTTGGAGAGTTAATCTTTTTTGTTATAAATTTTGAAAAGCAGATTTTTCTCCTTAGGTGCAGGGGAAGAAGGTTGTATTCGAGTTCAGCAATGCGATTTGGGCAGGATCCTCGAAGTCCGCTGATGATTTTAGCTGCGCTTGCTTGGATTCTGTCTATTTTGGATAGGTTAGTTTTACTTGCATTGATCCAGGCTGGTGTAGCATATTCCAAAATAGGTCTTACGAGTGCAAGGTACGTTGTGCGTAAGATATTGGCATTTGCACCCCAGTTTAAGACTGATATTTTTTTCAGGATTTTGAGCCTATTTTTTGCTTTGCTTATCATGGTGTCAATGTGTTTTTTAAAAGTCAGTGCAGGGTCGAGTGTGACACCAAGATATCTTGGGGAATCTGATAATTGGAGTTTTGAATTATTTAAGGAAATATTTGGGATCCAGTGGCGAAGGTGGTTGTTGATGGTGAAGAGGCCGATTTCAGATTTGCTGATGTTGATGGATAATTTTAGTTTCTGAGTTACCTTTTGGAGACCTTTCATGGCTTTATTCAGAGATTGTTCTGCATCGGAGAGGTTGTTTTTGGAGACCCAGATGATTACGTCATCTGTGTAAAGGGCAATTTTAGCTGGTGGTTTAATAAAAGTATGTACATCATTAAAAAAAAAAAAAATGCTCCAATGGCCCCCGATTCTTGCAAAAGTCCAACCCCACCAGTGAGTGCAAGTAACCAAATGGGGCTCTGGCACATTTGTAAGTGCAAAGTCGAACTGCTTTCACATGTATAGACATGTGGTGCGCTTACAGTAAAAAGCAGTCGCTAACTACCCACCATGATTATCATGGCCTGTACCACGTGTACTAGGAATAAGCAAAAAAAAAATGTACATCATTTAGGTAAATATTGAAGAGAATAGGGCTTAGGATTGATCCTTGGGGTAGACCTTTTTTGCAGTGAATGAGACAAGTTGGAAGGCCATCTAAGTTGCATATGAAAGCGAACGACTCCATCCAATCCTGATTCTCTTCTTCAGTTTTTCTCTCTTTTTTTTTTATAGATGTGATGCTTGCGGTGAAGCTGTATTAAAGAATTTTTAAAATAATTATTTAGGTATCTAAAACAGCAGAAAACACAAGTTTTGCAATTGTTTACTATGTCAAAGTATACCTAATTAATATCCATATGAGAAGCTAGGCATATACTGAAATATAATTTATCAAAAACATTTTCAATGATATTTTCTAATTAAAAATACTTCCAATATAAAATAAATAATTTAGACATGAAACACTGTTTGTCTCACTCTCACACATACTGATTGACTATAAGTACATAGTTTCCTCCCATCTGTGGTCACCTCCTGTGTGTGCCGACTGGCACGAACAGAGTTGTCAGAACATGTTAATCACGGCGCAATCTGCACATTGTAGTTTTTTTTTTGGCAATTATTAGATACTTAATTTACGAGTAAAGGTGTAATGCCCAGCTATGCCAAAATCAATGTAAATTCCCAAACATATAAACAATCTAAAACTGCAAATACCTACCTACTTTGGTCCTCAGAGTTCAAAGATAGGTTTATTAAATAACAATTTAGAAGTACTTATACTTAATGATATGATGCATTAGCACATCATCTATTATGAAAAATTTGACCATTTTTGATTCGTCTGATTTTGAAAAGAATCATACATGTCAAAAATAGTTCCAATTATTCCCTTACAATAATTTTTTAACGCTAATTTTTAAATAATTAAAAAAATCTAAAATAGATAAATAATAGAGAATGGGTAATTTATTTTTAAAAATAAGGTGTAGTTTATTTGTGGTGTTTTTATATTACTGCAACTAAAGCTCTAAGTAAATTAAATTTAATTGCCATCTATCATTAAAAGTTTACACAAATAAATTTACTGGCAATGCGCTTCTTTTAAATATCATCAAATATTATCTCTACAGACCTTACTGCAATGATATGAGTTATTGAATGAGAGGGCTTGGCTCATCAGTACTGAACCCTCTCAGCGATTTCGCCAAATTAATCTCTAGACCGCTCTACTATTGTATTGGATTGGTCCTCTACAGACCTATAAGCTTATGTCCATAGTTCACTAAACACCCCTAAGCTGCCTTCCATAGAAAATTCAGGGTATATTCCAAACCAATCCAATACAATAGTAGAGCGGTCTAGAGATTAATTTGGCGAAACCGCTGAGAGGGTTCACTACTGATGAACCAAGCCCTCTCATTCAATAACTCATATCTTTGCAGTAAGGTCTGTAGAGATAATATTTGATGATATTTAAAAGAAGTGCATTGCCAGTAAATTTATTTGTGTAAAATTTTAAAGCTCTAAGTGCATAAAAAATATGGAGCTTAATCCAATGTGTAATCACTAGCCACTGAAGCTATCTCCCCTATTACAATGGACCCAATTAAAATTAATTCAACAGGCACAGTACTGTCGACACTATTCAGTCATAGTGGGTCAAGATGATACTGAGCTCTCTCCACAAGTTTAGAGAGTGAGATGATGCTCAGAAAATTGCTACATCTTCTCTTTTTGGAACCTTTTTCCCAACATGGGAGACTCTACAATGTACAGTAACCCTGGACCTTATTAAGTACTATCAACCTGGACAACGGAATTCTGGTATTTTAAAGAGATCCTTCACCTTTTTTAAAACATTTTCAATTGCACATGAGTTCAGCTTTGGTAGGTTTGTTTCCGAATAAAAAAAAATGTGAACACACACAAGTTCACTCAGAGGTTTTTTTATTTTAAATTATAAAAAGTAAGCACTTTATCCTGATAATTGTGGCAATTTTATTTGCATAAACTAGTGAGCCACACTCACAATTAATGAGAATTGACTATTGGAATATTTCCTATGGCTTAAATTGACTAACTATTTAAAACATGGATGTAACAAGGCTAAAATCCCATTACAGTAGAACATCCCAGGAGAAACCTTTCTTGGAAATGGACTTTATATGGAGACAGAGTAGTTCACAGAGTCTCCAATGAGAGACCTCTTGGTAGTGGTCACTCACTCATCAGACTATGTTTCAGTTGGAAGTCTCCACATGGCTTGGTCCAGCATCTTTGATAAAAGACCACTTCCATGAACGACCAAGCTTAACCATGTTTTTAGGCTAGGGTCTTTCTTAAGTGAGACTTTACTGTAGTCTTTGATAGAGCAAAATTTGGATTATAGATTAAAAACACAAGGTAAAAGGATCAAATCCCTATATATATAAAAGTCAGTGTATGTATGTATGTGTGGCGACTACACTTTGCTTCAGCGAGCGCGAACTAGGATGGCCTCGTCAACCTGACTACGCATGCACGCGGGACGTCATCAGAGACTCTGGCCACTCGGCGGTAAACATCTAGGCTAACTCCGACGGCCGTTATTTCAACCGTTGCTTCTTTTCTATTTCTATATTTCTGGCTTTAAATAAATTAATTTTAATTATAATTTTATCAGCAGCCTTTCCACAAGCCACACCAACACATCATGCAACAATCCTACATATGTATGTGTGTTTGTTCCTATGTCGGCTATACACGTCCACAATACGTTACTAAACTGACTGAAATTTTAACAGTATATAGAGTAGAATCTGAAAAAAACTTATAATGAAAATTTCAGGTCTCTATTCCGAATATTCGTCGAGTTATTTGCAAATTGCGTTGCAAATTTGCCCTTTCGCTCGCAAGCAGCGCCTCTAACGGTGAAGATGGAAGGTAATATCAGCTGACCTAATGTACATGTAAAAAGGGGTTTTAACAGGACATAGAGAAAAATATGGAAGGGATATTTGTCGCATTTTTAGCCAAGAAAAATTGAAATTGACAGGTTTTGGGCAAAAATAGTTGTTGTTTTTTTTTTTAGTCAGAAAATGATGATGACAATATTGCTGTATCATCATTTGATTATCAGATACAAAATTATATCGGGAAAAATTCTAAAGAGCAGAGACCACAGGTGAAGCCAGTTCATTTTTAGTATTCAGGAACAAAATTCTAACAGAAAAAAAAAAATCATTCGAGCAGAAGACACAAAGCCAGATCATCTCTCTATAAAAATATCGCTTCTCAGACACAAATTTGGAGCGGGACGTTTCACAAGAGTGACATCCACGGCGCCAATTTATAATTGTAACGAATAGTAATTGAATAAAAACATTTAATCAGGCAAAGGCGTTGCCTGGGTCATTCGGCTAGTAAATAAATAAATAGTGTGTGATGTTTTAGGAACAGTGTTGTTACCGAATTATCCACCTGATTCCAGTACAATTTCACACATTTTGTACTATTTATTATATTTTAAAAAATGGGTTTTTCAAATAAAACACTTTCTACTATCTATGGAGCAGGAAAGATATTGGCAGAGCCTAGCTTAGCAGTGGTATACACTTCCAGTCAATTGGACCACTCTAATATTGTTCTATTTATAGCTGCCTCTGTAATGATGAAGGCAATAGCCCAAAACCATGATGTTGGCTCTTATCCAAATTTGCTAAAGCTGGTGCTCTAAAGAGTATTTCAAATAATAAGCTTCACTATTTCATTGCATTTATGGGAGGTAGGCAGTTTCCATTCATTCTGAGTAGGTAATTAAAAAATTAGTCAATTACTGAGGGCCGATAGAGATAGAATTTTTGATAGAAATATTCCCCCATATTGGTCCAGGGGCTCAGCAATTGATCTCCCATTTACTAAGATCAAGACGTAGCGAAGCGCCACATCATCCTACATGAGGTGCCAGTGTTATGCAAATATGGTGGTGCGTTCACTAGCTTAAGGAATGCCATTGGAAGGGTTCAATACCAACAACATTAGTACTCTGATACTGATAGCTCTTCCCTAGTTACCTACAGTGGTTCTCTAAGTCCGCCATTTCCATGACCTAAGACAGATTGCCAAGTATGTGCTCTTGATCTTCCTTTTACCATCAAATGCTTCCTATCCTTAGGTACAATTTGGATCATATATTAGAAAAACAAGGTAAAAAAAAGGTGCCCCATCCTTTTAAAAATGCAGGGAGGTCATTCCATGGTGTCATTCTACTGGCCATCAGCCAATCATTATTGGAGTGGACTCCCACAGCAAATGGTGTTCCCACTCTACTTCTTGAAGGTTGTGTACTTTCTCAAGACCTCTTTAGGAACACAAGTCTGTTGGAGGAAATGAAGGATAGGATGCTCAAGGTAATTAGACCAAATAAATAAATACTGTGACGTTTCAGTAACAGCATTATTACCATCATCAAACAAAAGTACTGAATGAGAAAATATATCACAGTATATTTTAATTATTCAAACTATTTTTTTAAAATCACTTGAAAAAATTCTGTGATATATTTTATCAATCAATGTGCTAATTATGTTACCAAAATGTCACAGTACACCTATCCCCCGATTTACATTGACAGGTTAAAATATATAGTCAGCACATAAGCTCGGGATTCCTCGTGAGATGTGTACACAGCGCATGTGTTCAATCACAGTAGCATTTAGTATAGTGTGATAAAAACAAAAAAAAAACTTATTTGGAAAACAGTGTAGAAGCGAAAACGTGTAAAACAAGTACCGTGTAAATCGGGGGATAGGTGTATTTAATTATTTGTATTTGGTTTAATTACCTTGTGGTTCCTATCCTTCATTTCCCCCAACAGACTTTAAAGAAGTCTTGAGAAAGTGCACAACCTTCAAGAAGTAGTGTGGGAACACCATTTGCTGTGGGAGTCCACCCCACCAATGCTGGTTCCTGATTGGCTGATGGCCAGTAGAATGACACCATGGAAACTAATTCCCTGCCTGCATTTTTAAAAGGATGGGGCACCCTTTTTTTTTTGGCACATAATCTTTCATTTTGAAAATAGAGCAATCCATAAATAAATCTTTAATTAAAAAGGCATATATTGGATCAAAATATGCCTTTTTAATTAAATAATCTTTCATGTAAAAAAAGGTTTCTCTATTAATGTTGTTGTTTCTTATCCCCTTGTGCAAAGATTATACAAATTCCATGAGTTGATGCTCCTCAAGCTGTTTTATGATAAGCAACGGCCTCTCCCAATGGTGCTTTTTAGTACATCTAATGCAAGCCAAAATGTGTTCTGGAACTTCAGGTGCCAAGCTACATTTTGGGCAAGAGGGGTAAATTTTGTTGTTATTTTCTATCTTCAATTGCTTAAGATGCACAAAGTTTGTAAGTGCAAAAGTCGAACTGCTTTTCACATGACTGCTTTAGACATGTGGTGCACTTAAGAGTAAAATAGTTGCCTACTTCTACCCACCATGATTATCATGGCCTGTACCACATGCAAAAATGCACAAAATCATCAAATCTGAATGATATATTCCTTAATAAATTTATTTGAATTATTTTTGTTTATAATAATAAGAAAGAAATTAATAAAACAAAATTCCATATAAGATTTTTTATCTTCAACATACATACAAAATGTGAGGAATCAAAAGATATAAAATTTCTCAAATGGGGGAAAAAACTACGAATTTGTATAAAGGTGGGCACATAATAACAACAAGAATCTTTCTATTTATCAAAATTTGTTCAAGATATCTACAGAAAATTATATAAGAATGAATAACATCAAATATAAAACATTTATTTAAAAGTTTGTAAAATAAAATTATTTATTTAAGACATGTTGTTAATGTTTACATTTCTTCCTCTTCTATTAACGGTAAACTTTTAAAATAGGCTACAGCTTCAAAAGCTTCTTTCATGCCGATGTTATATATGGGGTGAGTAGGATTAAGTAAGTTATGTTCATTACCTAAGAATGGAACTTTCTTGGACATGCAATGCTGGGCTACAGCAAGTCCACTGAGTGCATAGCATGTATGGTAGAGATCCCAGGAGTTCTGGAGCTTGTCACATAATCCTCCGTATTCTGATTGACAGAAGAAGATGACATACTTCTGTAGGGCTTCTGAATCCATCAGCCATAACTGGGGCACTTGATATCCTCTCTGCAGAAGAAGTCTACTTAGCAAAGGAAACGAACCTCCTTGCCAAAAAGAATAGCAACTATCAACTAATTTATTTGTTCTTCCATTAAATCCTCCTTCATAACTCATTTGACGACTAGTTAACCACCTCATTAATGATTTGATGTTAATTTTTTGAGTCTTTTCTATTATATTTAAAGCTGCAAATGCACAAAATGTATATCCTCCATGTGCTTCACATTCTGGTGAGCCGCCAAATCCACCTTCATATGTTTGACATTGCATTATCCAGTCTTCTGTATTATCATAAAGTTTTGGAGTCAAAATGTTTGTTAAAGATGCGACAGATAGAGCACAATATAAACCTCTTATATCTGCTTCACCATCTTTATGCATTATAAATGAACCATCTGGTTGTTTCATTTGTAGAAGAAATTTATATAGATTTTTGCGATCAATGGAATCAAATGCTTCTTCTGTACCAAGAATACATAGAGCATTTACTGCTGCATAAGTTGGTGCAAGATGTGGATCTTGTTGAGGTCCTCCACCATAACCGCCTGTTGGGCTTTGGCATCTTTTTAAAAAATCAACAACGCTATTTATTAATTCGGTATCAAAGTGTACATTTAATAGTGAAAGACTTTGAACTATCCAGTAGCATATCCATGCTTGACTAGCGTCCAAGTTTTGATAAGTTCTTGGTAGGTGTTTTAAATATTTTTTAAGAGAACTTATAATTGGGCCTCTCCTCAGTGTAATTTCTAATTTATCAAGGCTATGACGAAATAAGGATTCTTCTATATTTTCTTGCTCTTGTGATGTTTTTGTTGCTACACCTTCGTCGTAAAACCTTGCACTATTATCAAGGAACTGTTCATAGTTCTTATTTTTGGCCATAGTCGAGCTAACTCCCGACTTACTAAGATGTACACAAAAAAAAGATAACAAGAAAAATGTAAACTAAGTTTATTAAAAAATTTTAAAATGGCTTTTATTGATATTCTGAATTATGTCATAGAATATTTGAATAAATTTTTTAATATTTTAGGTTGTGGAATGCAGCATTATAATTTAACATATAATACTTAGAAAGATAGGCACTTTAAAACTATTTACTACTGAAAATGATACAGAAATATTTGATACATTAAGTGCATTTTTGAAAGAAAACAAATCATATATGTTTTGCAAATTTAAGACAACCTTTTGTAATTTAAAAAATATTTTACACTTTGATGACATTTTATACTTTAATTTCATTTTAAAATAAATATTTCAATTTAAAATTTGAAAGTGTGAAAACCTAAATCAATAATAATCTTTTAGGTACAGTTATCGTCTTTTTTTTTTTTGTTTTGAAAATATTTAATAATTACGCCTATATATATATATATATATATATATATATATATATATTTAATTGTTTGGCATAGTTATTAAAATATTAGCATACGCACCCCCAGTTTGGTGCAAATATATTACAACCACAGACAAAAATAGAATAAACGCATTTATGAGAATATGAAGAGCTCCATTCAACCTATCAGAAAGATACTGAAGGAGGACTTAAACCAAACCGATCTAGAAGATATGTACCAATTTCCATTAGGAAATTATACCTTCAACTTCAAAATTCATCAAAATCCACTATACAAGACATTCAAAATAAAGGAGATATCAATCCAGATTCAGACGACCAGCCCTGCCTCTTAGTTAGGAACTCATCACCCAACAGCTGCCCTTTTGCAAGGCCTAGGGGGCCACCTCTACTCCACCAACTCGCCATGTGTTAATAACCAGAAAAAGATGACTCGCGAGCTGCGCTCACCTGTAAATAAAGACGAAATAAATAAATAATAAAAACTATGTAGGCATGTAAATGCCTAATGTAGGTTGAATAAAAATTATTATTCTTCTCGAGCAAATTCGTTCAGTGAAGTGTAAGATGAATTAGTGGCGACGAGTATTATTGGGAATAGTAAGCTAAACAGCCGCTATATATATATATATATATATATATATATATTAGATAATAAAAAGGCATATATTGGATTTAATAAAATATTTATTTTGCCAATATTTCGGCTGGCTGAACGCCAACCTTTATCGAGGCATTACATTTTTGTATACACAAACTCAGCGCCGCATAGTGTTATAATATCACAGTTGAAATCAATTAAAATACAGAGTAGGTGGGAAAAATTTGTGAATGAAAAAATTATTATAAAAATTGCAATCAAATATGTAAAATATATTAAAATATTAAAGGAAAAAAAATGAGTTCTATCTTTATATTATAAAAAATTTGTAATAAGTACATAAAAAATAATTCAATAATAATTCAATAAGAGATAAATGTAAAAATATATGTATCTATTAAAACATTTGAAATTAAATATAAAATGATTTAAACAATAAACTGTATGAACTTTTTTAAAACGTTTAACAAAAAATGTGGGTATTTAAAAAATTCATTTCAAAATTTAAGGAGATCGATTTATATGTAAGTAAAAAAGAAATTATAAAAATGCATTGAAATGGAAGTTAAAACAATTTAGGATGAAATTTAAAAATTCTTGCTAGGCGAATATATATATATATATAAAGAAAAAAAGGTTACTAATTATAAGTTCTAATCATATATCAATGGCGATTTTTAAAGCTACATTGAATGGTTGGAGCAATATTTTATTTTTAATGATTTGCAAGAAGAAAAAAAAAGTTTCTGCACTAATTGCCTTAATAGGTAACAACACTTACAGGTTTTTTTAAAATATCTTTGTGATCCAGAAAAACGTCAAATAAGTCATTTAATTTTTTAGTTGAGAAGCTCCAAGGTCATTTCAATCATGTTATTAATGTAATTGTATAAGAAAAATTACAAGCTGAAAGAGGAACTGCGGCAAATTTAATTTCAGCCATTAAAAAATTGTCACAAAAAAGTAACATCGGCAATACATTGGAAGAGCGTCTATGGGATCAAATTGTAGATGGTGTTAGAGACGAAAATGTTAAAAATGTTTTATGAAGATTCCTTGAGAAGGCTGATTTGAAACTGATGGATTCCTTTAATGTAGCAAGTACCATGGAAATGGCAGAAACAGATCTGCACCATTTTAGGGAAGATGTACAAGCTCAATCCCTGTGTTGGGTTCCTCCCGTTACGCTCTATCGACATGTGTCCCTACAATAAATTAAATGATCTATAAAGCAAAATAGGCTATGAGACAAGCAAAATCTATAGACCTATACCATTGACATTGACATTTGTAATATATTTAGAACAAATAAGGTTTTTAATAAAATCATAAAGAGAACAATCTATGAGTATAAGGCAACATGGGTCTTATTAAATTTAAATCAACGAATGGTATAATGGTAGATATGGAAAAAAATATATACTGAAACACAGACAGGAGAACTGGCTTCTTTGGCAGGCACGTTCGACAATGTATGTTGGCCAGCAATTATTAGAAGACTTGATTATTAGTAACATTCCCTCCAAATAGGTAAGAATAATACAATATTTCATTTAAACAGTGGAAGAAGGGCAAATTCCTCACATGAAAATACAAATATTACTAAAACCTGACAAAGAGATACCCTCAAGGCGGGTAAAATCGTATTTACCGCTGTTTCTGTATTAAAGTATCACAATAAGGTACAATACACAACTCCATTCCATCAGAGTCGGTAGTTCTATATTCCAATATAATTTGTAATAATAATAAGATGTGGGGGTAGCACCATAAAACAAAAGAATGAAATATGTATGAGAGGAAACAAGAAAATTTCTCCATATAAGTTATATACTAGATATTTATTCAAATAAATTAAAATTTGGGAACATTTCTATATTGACGAGATATGCTATTTACATAGTAATCTTGATAGAGGTGACCTGGAGTTACGAATTTGCCTTTATAAAGGAAAAAAAACCTAGATCTCCATCTATTCTAGCGAGACAAAATATGAGAACCCTATCATTCCTTTTAAGTTACTTAAAGCCCTTTAGGGCCCATGCGAAATCTAGGTTAGTTTCTATTCAAAAAAGGGGGGCGCTAAGTCATAATGACAAATGGCTTACCTTTTCTCGAAAGTGCCGGCAAAGGTCTGGTCTCCCGACTGAAGACTGTCCTCTCACTGAGCGACTCCGATTGAATCCTTTTTTGGCAAAGAAACCCTCTTTTATCCTTGTCTCTCTCCATTTTCATTCGCTGGCCGCGCCAAAGTTTCTATTGGTTGGCATTTTCATTCGTCGAAAGAAAACACCAATGAAAATGGCCAACGTCTCCAGTATACAATTTCACCGACGCCCCAGGCCTCTCCCATCAAAATAGAACATATCGTATTGCCAAAACAAAAAAAAAATCTAAAGAGGGAAACAGCCACGGCACTAGTGTAAAATTTCATCAGACCCCAGGCCTCCTCCACATGGGCTGTAATACGATCCTCCCTTTTCTCGGGACGGTATATATATCGCCCCCCGTCTTGGCTAAAAATCGACCCAGGCCCCTTTTACCTGGACTGTAATGTGATGATTCCCTTTTTCGGGAAGGATATTTATAAGGCTTAGTCTTTTAGAAATCTTCCTTCTCCATTTCTTCTGGTCACCTCTACCTAAATTTTAGATGAGGGGAATATATGTACATATGGAACAACAGCTTCCAGCGCGGATGTCTCTGGATGTCACTGGTGTCTTCTTCTCCACCAGGCATCAGCTTTCGGCATGGAAGTCTGGTGTCATCAAGTGTCTAGGTTTCTGGGCAAAAAAATGAGGTCTATAAGTCTATGTGGGAGGGAAGCCATGTATCCATTTGATGTTGATCATACATACACCTTCTGTTGGGGTATGGTTACAAAAAAAACGTGCCCCAACAATCCTCCCCCTGCCAAGTGATGGACAAATGCGTTTGTGCTACTCATTATTCATCTGCCTTTCATCAGTTACTATGAAAGCAGGCCCATTTCTAGCAAAATGCATTTTCCATTACTAGGTGAAGCCAGATGTACCGAAACCTATAGGGAAGATAAGGCTAATCAAAATGATGGTATGCCATTCTAGATGTTTATTATTCCGAACATTAGTGGGCATTGTGCATCCTGGCAAAGGGGTTATTATTCTGTCAGCACACTGTTATCAACATAGGTTATGGGGGACAGTCATATCATATGTATGGAAGTAAGCAAGGTCATCTGTCTCACCATTTATGGGTATATATTGTTGCACCAGGTTGCGGCTTGGCAGACTCTTCAGCCTGGATTCTCTCCTGTGCTGGGTCCTGCATCTTACCAGAGCGTGTTTCAACCATCCTAGAAATTTATAAAAGGGAATAACGAGATAAGTCTTCTTTAAGTAGCCACCAGAATCCTTTATTTATTTTCTCACATCAAAGAGAGCAGTGAAGTCACAGTGTACCTAAATACAAATGATGATAATCTAAAAATAATCTGTTTTAAATAAATATCATAGAATATAAAAATAAATAAATATATAATTTAAATTTCAAATATATTAAAAATAATATAATAAATACGCCATTAATCATGATGTAACACTTCCCCCTCTCCAGAGGTCGTCACGTCCTCGTGAGTTACCTCATCAATTCTCTCAAAATAGGGTTTGAGTCTTGAGACATGGACAATCAATGGGTCTTGGCCAGGATTATCTTTCGGCTCAATTAAGTAATTTACGTTAGACAGCTTCTTTAATATTCGATATGGGCCAAAATATTTTCTCAATAGTTTTTCGCATTTTCCGATTTTCCTGACTGGTGTCCAAACTGCCACTAAATGTCCTGGTTCATAGATTTTCTCATTGTGTTTTTTGTCATAGTTCTTTTTCATTCTTTCTTGAGTCTTTATTGTGTTGTTAATAACTAATTTTCTTGTTCTGTTTATTTTGTCTAGGTGATGTTTTATGTATTCATCATAATCATCTTTGTCAATGTCCACCGAGATATTCCTGTCGTCCAAAAGAGACGTGGGTTCTCTTCCAAACATCAGGAAAAAGGGAGAATATCCTGTGGTTTCCTGAATTGTAGTATTGTAAGCGTGAGTGATGAATGGGAGTATTTCATCCCAATTTTTCTGATCAGTGTTCACATACATACTGAGCATATTGATCAATGTTCTATTTAACCGCTCTGTCAATCCATTAGTCTGGGGATGATAGCTCGTTGTGAAGCAATGTTTAATCTTGCACGTTTTCATCACCTCTTTCATTAAATTACTGGTAAATTGAGAGCCTCTGTCACTAATTAGATATTGTGGGGCTCCGTGCCGAAGAAAAATATCCTCTACTAGAAATTTAGAAACTTCTTTCACTGTTGCTTCAGAGACTGCTCTTGTTTCTGCATATCTAGTGTAGTAGTCCGACAGCACGATTATCCATTTTTTCCTGTTTTTCGTAGATGGTAGTGGACCAACAAAGTCAATTCCAATTCTTTCGAAAGGAAAGTTGGCTGGGGGGATGGGCTGTAGTAGTCCAGAAGGTAATTGGTTTGAGCCTTTCCTACTTTGGCAAAGGTGACACGTCTTAACGAATTCTGAGACATCCTTTAGCATGGATGGCCAAAAGTATTTACTCTTTATTCGGTACATGGTTCTGGCGACGCCCAGATGGCCATTCGACATATGATTGTGATATTCTTTCATAATTTCTCTCTTTTTATTCTCTGGAACCACAAGCAACCACGCCCTGCCTTCAGGGTTCGGGTTTTTCTTAAAGAGGCATCCATCTTCTTCTTTAAAGTTTTGCGCAATTGATCGCCTGCTTCCATTAAGGTTTTTCTTAACACTTTCGATAAATTTATCCTCTTCGTCTGTTATTTGATTTAAAAATAGTCTTTCAAAATCCTCATCCCAATCAGTTTCTGGTAAGGGCCCCCTAGATAAGCCATCGGCGTCCAGATGCTTCTTTCCCGATTTATGTATTATATCGAAGTCATATTCTTGAATTTTCAATGCCCATCTTGCCAATCGACCTGTTGGATCCTTCAAGTTTTTGAGCCAGCACAAGGCGTGATGGTCTGTTACTATTTTAAAGTGTCTTCCATAAAGGTAGGGTCGTAATTTTGACATTGACCAGACAACGGCCAGACATTCTTTTTCAGTGGTTGAATAATTTTGCTCCGCTTTACTTAGGGTACGACTCAAATATGAGATCACCTTCTCTTCACCACCGATGTCTTGGACAAGTGTTGCACCTATGCCGATGTTGGACGCATCAGTATGAACATAAGTAGGTGCATTTGGATTGAAGTGACCTAAAATTGGTGGACTTAATAGTGCTGTTTTTAGGGTTTGAAACGCTTCCTCTTGTCTTTCTGTCCAGGTAAATGATACACTTTTTTTTATAAGGTTGGTCAAAGGGTCAGCAATTTTTTGAAAAGTCATTGATAAATTTTCTATAATATGAACACATTCCCAAAAAGGATTGTACTTCTTTGACCTTTTTGGGCCGAGGAAAATTTCTTGACAGCTTTGATGTTATGTTCGCGGTTTTATACCATGTTTGCTCGTTATATAGCCGAGAATCTCCAATTCTTCTTCAAAAGCAAATCGGCATTTTTTGTCGTTTAACCTTAAATTAGATTCACGAAAACATCTAAAAACAGCTTCAAGTCTTTTGAGGTGCGTTTGGAAAATCCGGCTATATATGATAACATCATCCAGATAACACAAAACAAATTTGCCATCTCAGATTTCCAAGCAAATTCTCCATATTTCTCTCAAAGGTAGCAGGCGCGTTACAAAGTCCAAAAGGCATCACGTTGAATTCATATAATCCATGCGCTGTAGTGAAAGCTGTTTTCTCTTGTCTCTTTCTTCGACTTCACTGCAATATTTCTCTTTGCTGAGAATTGTGTAG
>CP092866.1:94211687-94398863 GCA_030710605.1 Cordylochernes scorpioides | reverse complement strand
AAAATACTGTTGAACCTCCCTGTAAAGGACACCTAATTGCAGAGCCAAAGTGTCCTTTAGGTAGAGGTGTCCTCTTACCAGAGAGTTGCTAAATAGTAAAAATGGTAATTTTGCAAATGAAAACTGTCCTTTATAGAGAAGTGTCCTCTCATGGAGGTTCAACTGTTCCTTTTTTTTTTAATAAACTACTCCTATAACAGCAAACTATAAAAATAAATATAACACTCTAAAGATAAATGTTATCCCCACGGTGACCTTTTATATTGAGAGTAAATTGTTGAAGTGCTAACACACTTAAATTGCTTTTTTTTTCCTCAAGTGGTATCTTGTTAAAAACGCCTTTCTTTCCTTTTTTTTTTTATCGTAAAGATAGAGGCTGCCTGGTCGGCATTCATAGTTCTTCAAATTAAAGATACTTCAGCCAGTAAATCTTTTTATTACCCCTCAACGTTTTGACAAAAATCTTTTGTCCTTGTCAGGAGCAAACAAAAATTAAAACATTTGGCAAAACATTAAAAATTATTCTATAGAATAATTTTTAACTCTTTGCCAAATGTTTTCATTTTTGTTTGCTCCTGACGAGGACAAAAGATTTTTTTTTTGTGCTATTTTGGAAACCCCTTCCCCCCTTCCCATTTGAACTTTTTTTTTCACTTCAAAGATAAGGTACAATTTGGATTATAGTTTATAAACACAAGGTAATATGACCAAATAAATAAATAGTGTGCCACGTAACAGCGTTGTTACTGATATGTGACATGCTATTTATATTTTTGGATTTGGTCTTATTACCTTGTGTTTTTCACTTTAAAGTTTGATTAATGCAAAGGTGTTCTATTAAATAATAAATGCATGTAAAAATGTATAAAACACATGGCAAAAATGAATCCCTAGCTTTGAAATCTTAATCTGTGAAACATGCTTAAAACTTTGCTGTTTCAAAATCAATTAAGTAAATTTTAAGGTCAAAAGTAACTTTATTAGGTGCTGCTCAAAAAGAGCAATCTAGCCTATGATATTTACAATAGAGAGTATGTACAGCAGGCATGTCAAACTCGCGGGCCTCATGCGGCCCACAATGAATAAATTTGCGGCCCACCAGACAATATATTTTATTTTAAAAAATTTTATAAATTAAAAAAAAAATTAATTAAAATTTGTAGCCTAATTTTTAAAAATTGTAATTATACATAATTTATTTATTAATAACGAACCACTGGTCGCCATACATAAGTCGTAAGTTTTGATAATATTATACCTACATACATAACATATGTACATCGCCATAAGTATTGTGTGCCTTAAAGTTTAAAGAAAATATTCTTTCGGAGTACTAGAAAAAAAAAATGTTTAAGTTATGGTCAATAATTTTTGCAGTTATTCTGTATCTGGTAAGTTTTTTCCGACCTTTGTATTCAATATGTCTTCATCAAAACCAAGTGGCAGTAAAACTAAACGAAAAATTGCTGACGAACATAGGAATTTTCAAGAAAAGTGGGAATTAGAGTATTTTTGCTCTGAAGTAAAAGATAAAATCATCTGCTTGATATGTAATAATGCTATTAGTGTACCAAAATTATATAACATTAAACGTCATTATGAACAACATAAATCAAAATATAATACCTACGAAGGTTTAATGAGACAAGAAAAGTTAAAAGAGTTCAAGTTGGGAATGAAAAAACAACAGTTTATGTTTACTAAAGTATCACAAGAGAGTGAAGCGGTGGTGCATGCAAGCTACGTTTTATCGGAGATGAGAGCTAAACACTCAAAACCTTTTACTGAAGGTGATTTCATCAAGGAATGTTTAATTAAATCTGCAGAAATTGTTTGTCCTGGAAGTGTGAAGACGTTTCAAGCAATATCTTTGTCTCGAAATACCGTTGTGGAAAGAGTTACTGATATGGCCAGAAATTTAAATGATCAGATAAAAGAAAAATCATCATGTTTCGAAGCATTTTCCGTTGCCTGTGATGAGAGTACGGACATTGGGGGCGTAGCTCAGTTAGCTGTTTTTTTTTCGAGCTTGCGACACGGATTTCAACATTTTTGAGGAATTATTGGAACTAGTACCGATGCATGGCACTACTACAGGAGAAGATATATTTAATTGCGTTTATGATCTTCTGCAAAAATACAATTTACCTCAATCAAAATTGACCTCTGTAGCAACAGATGGAGCTCCTTCAATGACTGGAAAAACCAACGGTTTCGTAGCATTACTGCGAAAAAAACTAAGTGAAATTTCTGATGGTTCCAATATTCATCATACGCATTGCATTATACATCAGGAAGTATTATGTACGAAGGTAATAAAAATGGAAAATGTGTTGACACCTATCAAAAAATTCATCAATTTCATAAGATCTCGAGGTTTAAATCAGCGACAGTTCTCTCTGTTCTTAACTGAATTAGAAAGTGAATATTCAGGTTTATCATACTATACCGAGGTACGTTGGCTATCATGCTCCAAAGTTCTCAAACAATTTCGGGACTTGAAAGAAGAAATATGTCAGTTTTTAATAACCAAGAATCAAGACATCACTTTGTTTTCTGATCAAGTATGGTTGCAAGATTTTTCCTTCATGGTTAACATAATAAAACACTTGTCGGATTTAAATTTGAAACTGCAAGGAAAGGATCAGATCATTACCAACATGTGTGACCAAGTTAATGCATTCAAATGTAAGCTAGTTCTTTGGGAAAAGCAGTTGAAAAACAAAGATTTAATGCACTTTCTGACATGCAACATGTACAAATCAAGTTTAGGTGAAACTGCATCGTATCAAAAATATGCGGAAAAAATTTTAAGTCTTAGAAATGAATTTGAAACAAGGTTTTCTGATTTCAAATCTTTGGAAGGCAAGTTTACTTTGTTTTCTTCGATTTTCTCGATAAATATAGAATCAGTACCTAATCATATGCAAATGGAGGTAATAGATATCCAGTGCGATTCAGATTTAAAGGCAAAATTCATTGAAGTTGGCGTTTCTGAATTTTACAAATATTTGCCAGCCAGATTTGAAAACACTCGAAAATTAGCATATGAAATTATGTCCATGTTTGGAAGTACTTATCGGTGCGAGCAGTTATTTTCACTTATGAAAGGAAATAAGTCTCCAATCAGATCGAGAATTACTGACGTTCACCTTGGGTCAGTTTTAAAATTAATCACTGCGAACAAGATTTCCCCCGAAGATTTGAAATATATATACATTACAAACTTTAAATGCATAATATAATTAATAATGAAGGCGATCCATGGGTTTAACAATTCGTCCACTCCGGGTTCTTATCTGGCCGTCTTCTGAGTCGTTAGAGGGATAATCCACAACTGGGGTCTTTTCATTTCCAACCAGTTCCTCCCCCGAAAAGGTCGGCCTCGATGGGTCGGCTGGATATTGCACTGTATCTCCTTTTCGTAGATGGAACCTGTTTCGACGTAAAGTCCCAACTGGAGTATCAACCATATATGACCTTGGTGTCGATGCTTTCTGCTTTACAATCCCCCAGATTCGCATATCTGTAATCCAAACTGTGTCACCTTCGGATAGCTCCTCCATGTCCGTAGCTCCGCAGCGTCGATCATATCTGGATTTCATATCCTTTCTCCCCTCCTTTCTTTTCAGGGTCTGAGAGTCCAACAACCTTGGATTAAGATTCTCTGGTGCAATTGGCAAGGTTGTTCGGAGTTTACATCCCATGAGAAGCTCAGCAGGGCTGTAACTGTTCTCCAAAGGGGTCGATCGATACTCCAGGAGTCCAAGCGATGGGTCTTGATTTTTCTTGAGAATCAACTTAGCAATTTTCACACCTGCTTCTGCCATCCCATTGCTCTGCGGGAATCGAGGACTTGAAGTGACATGTGTGAATCCGTACTGCCTTGCGAAATTTGCAAATTCACAAGCAGCTCCAAATTGCGTCCCATTATCGCTTACAACAGTTTCTGGTATTCCATGTTGGGCAAATATGGATTTGCAACTACGCACCACCACATTGGCTGTGATCCGATCCAGCTGAATCATTTCAGGAAAGCGAGAATAATAGTCAATGACGACTAGATACCACTTATTCTCGAACTTGAACAAATCCATTCCAATCTTTTGCCACGGTCGTGTAGGAAAGTTGGTTGGTATCAAAGGTTCATGTTTTGAGACGGCTTCCTGGATACAGACACTGCACTTTCTGACCGTTTCCGCGATCTCTTCCGAAATTCCAGGCCACCATACCGTCTCACATGCGCGAAGTCTTGTTTTTGTAATCCCGAAGTGCCCAGCGTGCAACTTATCTAGGATCTCCAGTTTCATACTTGCTGAAATAACAAGACAACAGCTACGCATCAGTAGTCCATTTTGAACGCCAAGTTCATTCTTGACATGCCAATAAGAGAGCAGAGCCTGTGACATCTTCTTCTTATCTGGCCAGCCTTGCTCAAGGTAGTTGACTACTGCTTTCAGGGTCGTATCTTCTTGTTGAGCTTCAAAAATCTTCGTCAACATCTCGTCTTTGTCGGTTATACACGAGAGAACTGCATTTATATGCGCTGAGGTTGGCCGTTCGTTTTCACCTCCCTCGGTTGTAAGAAGTGGTTGTCTGGATAATGCATCGGCGTCGAGCAGCTCCTTTCCAGGGATATGCACTATTTCGTAAGGGTTTCCGATCTGTCCCAGTCCTTCAAATACTTCAGGGAATTCCTTTATCGAGTTAATTCTCGTCGCAACCACTTCAATCCGCCTCACCAGGTTCAAGAGCTCATATGCCCGGCGACTCAGAAGAGGTTCACTCAAAGGACAAATGACATAAATCTTCTCCTTGATTTCATAATTGCCATTTCGCAGCGTTGATATAAACAGTACCCACAGTCTGAAGTTCGGAAAATTCAGCACCTCTAATGGTAAAATCACTTTCCACTAGTCGTTGCTGTCCCATTATCTTCTTGAAGAGACACAGAGGAACACATGTAACATCTGCCTGGGAGTCGAGCTTGAACTTCATCTGTTTCCTGTTCACTTGGATTTCTGCTGTCCATCGCCTCCTGCACTTGCCTTCATCATCATCGAGATTAGATGAATCCTCCACAGCTGAGACCTCCAGGAAAAAAACAATTTCTTCAAGTTTAGAAACAGCTTTGACTTCCGCAGTCTTCGCCTGCTTATCTGGGCAGCAATTTGAAAAATGGCCTTTTTTTTTTAAATTGGTTACATCTTTGTTCTTCAGCACGGCAAGCCTGTCCTTCCCTGTGGGTGAAACCTCCGCATTTTGGACATATGATCTTGTTTTGGCTGACTTCTCCTTCTTCCTCGAAGGCTGCTTTTGTTGTTTCGGTGATTGTTTCTTTGAGTTAAGCTTCACCTGTTTGACCTTTTGGCTTGTTGAAGGACGCTGCAGGTCGACTTGCTGCTATCGAACGGCTTCCTGCTGTCGAACCATTTTCACCGTCTTTTCCAAAGTCAGTTCGCTGTCCAACTGCATTCTTTCAGATAAAGCTTTGTCCCTCACTCCAACCACTATTCGGTCACAGATCAACTGCTCATGAAGACCCTCAAATTCGCAACTATCAGCCAATTTGTACAATGAAGTGATGAATTCGTCCACTGGCTCCCGATCCTCTTGGATTCTTGAATTAAATTTCACACGTCCGTAGATAATATTCTTTCTGACACAGAAGTGGCTGTCGAACGCCTTGAGGACGGAATCAATTTTCGTTGCCTCTTCCTCTTTTTCGAACTTGAAGGTCCTGAATATATCATCCGCGCGGTCACCCATCAAGTACATGAACAAATCGATCTTGTCCGCCTCCTCTTTCTTCTTCATTCCACTGACCACGAGGTATCGTTCGAATCTCTTCCTCCATTTGGGCCATTCGTTGGGAGTCGAGAAGTCGAAAGTTTCTGGAGGTTGAATCTGAGCCATGTTGAATTATCTTCCAAGGTACACAAAAATCAATATTTTGCAATATACGGGTTCGTATTTTATCCAGTTATCGCTGCCACCATGTTTTAATGTCCATCCATACAAAGTTCAAAACAACCACTACTCACCCGTGCAGGCCCGGTCACGCTCCGCCGCGGCACGTGGGAAAACATACAATGTTCCCAGCACGATACTGCTCCTGACAAACCATGGGGTGCCTATTATTTTCTCAAGTATATAATTTTCAAATTTATTCAAGGTGGTTCTATTTGCAGTTATAAAGGCTTAGTGACCATAGATTGGTCTTATAATTGATGTGTATATAGTTCTCTTGCAATGTAAAGACACAATTTGCTTTTGTTTCTTAAAAGTAGGGCTAGCCTGGGTTGTCCTGCCTTTGGAAAATTTATTCGGTTCTGGACGTGTTTATGGAAAGTCAGATGTTGATCGAGGATGCCGCCCAGGTAGCAAACACTTAGGAGAAAAAACAATTGAATTAAAGCAAGTGATGAATTATAGTATGTAAAAGGTTGTACTGTATATAATTTCACTTCTATGTGTGCAATGTGCAGGAGACATCGGTCCTCCTCCTCCAGATCTGAGAAAAGACGCCGCAGGAGCTCAGCAGGTTCCTCCCCGGCATCCTCAGTCAGCAAGAAACATTCTCCTTCCCCACGCAGTGACAAGAAGGTGACTGACACATAGCAATGGTCCACACACCTGCTGCTTAGTTCTAGCTCTCTACAGTCCAGTTATATTTCCACTGTCATTATCCATGTTGAGTTTTATTTCATTTTCAATTCTTCACATAAAAGTTTACATCTTTTGATTACTGAATAGTAAATAAAGGTTGACCTTATATAGGAGTGGTGGTAGTGAGGAATTGAAGTTTTTACCAACCAGGGCTTAAACCTGCATTGAAACCATTTACTTTTCAAATAATAATAAATAGCTTCAATGCTGATTCGTCTACAAGTCCCACCCTATCCAGGGAATGCAAGAAACCAAACAAGGTATCTTGTAAGTGCTTCTACTAATTATCACAGTCTATCTATTTCATGGGGTTGAGACATAGAGGTGCACCTAGGGTAGTGAGTCAGTAACCTAAAAGGCTGGATGACATCAGAGAGAGTGTGAAGGATGTACCATTGGTGTTGGACTAACCTGGAGGTGTTACAGGAGAACCCCGTCTGTACTTCCAATCTTAACAAGGTAGGCCTGTCACCACTATATCCTGGACCTTTCTCTTCCTTCTATTCTTTTCACCAAGACCCACGTCATTTGAGACTGCTCTAAATACACACATGTGGCAGTTTTGACTTTGCACCAACAAATTACTGTTAATTACACTCACTGGACATTTCACAAGAATCCTCCTAAACTCTGAAAGTACTTAGAGGCATTCCCTGTGGTCACTTATGGATGCTGGACTCTCAGAAAAGAAGAAAGAAAAATAATTGAAGCTTTTGAAATGTGGACATGGAAAAAGCTACTCAGATTGCACCATGGATAGATAAAAGGACAAATGTTTCAATCTTAAATGAAATTAATTAAATAAAGACTGACCTACACATAATGAAATAAAATGGTTTAGAAAAGATGATGTTGGGAGAAGGAAGACCTGCAATGAGCTTGTTAGAAGAAAGCTACCAGAAGGTCACTAGATGAGCTCTAAGTGTAACACATCAAATTGGAGAATATTTGTCCCTATAGGTACAAAAAGTCAAACTCAACTTGATGGACAACAAAGATGGGTTTAAACCAGAATTAACATCACAATCAATAAAAATAAATATGGTGCCATCCACAGTAAATTTGTCTGTCATACTATATGTATTTTAAGATTCAATTTTTTTGCCACCAATCAATATTTGAGTAATCAAGCTACTCAACTATCTCAAGGTTTGCCCTTATACTACAACAATGTTTTCACACCAGCCCTATTTGATTTTATATATTCCTTCAATTGTTATTATATCACCTCACCAGCTAAATCACCTTTTTGAAATAACTCTTTACATAGGATGTTATCAAATTGAAGCCTCTTCCCTGTACTGATGAGGACCAAATTATACTAATTAGCTTTTGTATGAATTTACCAAAAATGGTATTGTGGCATCTTTCATCTGAATTTGGGAAAAGAGTGTTCTCTAAATTGTGGGGTTTCAGTTGTAAAAGGTACATTTTTGCACATGAATGTCTTCCTCCTTCAACATTATAATATGCAGTATAATTCTTTATAGTTTTCTCAGCAGTACTTGATACGAAAGTGTTTTACAGTGTGTTTGCCTGTCTATGCCATTGGCCAAATGAATTTAGCTCTTCCACCTTTTGGGGAGAAAAGATATCGATGTTGGGACAAAATTGAAGAAAGAGAGGAAGACCTGCAATGAGCTGGCTAGAAGGGATCAAGAAAGCTATCAGAAGGTCACCTGGGAATGGTATTTTCCAACATATCAAATTGTAGAACATCCATATAGTCAACTTGATGGACACTAATAACAAATCAACCAGGTATAATTTAACACTCCCTCAAGTGTTGACAACAAAATGTCCTAGGAGAAGTTCCACCAGCAGTGAATGCTGTGAAGAATTGATAATTCAGAAATCACCCGAACATTGACTCCAACTCAACCCTGGCTTTAATTCAACAAAAAAACTCTTATTCTTTAGGATGTTGAATTAGTAGATTGACTTCTTAGAAGTTGTGGCAAAGACATTGTTAGGAAACAGACCTTTGAAGACATTGTGACAATGGAGGAGTAGAGAGAGAGTTAGCGGAGAAAAATATTCAAACAAAAAGTCATAACATCTGAAACATCAACAAAAGCCTTCAAGACTCTTTGCTACTTGAAAAAGGAGGAAAAATAAGCATGTCTTGTAGCTGTATACCCTATTCTATGCACTCACTAATTTCCATTTATGTATATACATTTCTACTGTGTCCTATGTGTGCCCTTAAAATACCCTCTCCAAGAATTCCTTAAAATTGTTTGTGATAAAGTGTTAGGGCCAAATACAATGCCTTAAACTGGAAACTAACTGATGAGACAGACAAATATTGCAGTAAGAATAGGTTTTAGGAAAAAGTTATTGAATCCAAAGTTTTCAAATATCTCACTTATATGGCACTGCTGTTTCTTCTTCATATATCATCATGTGTCTCTAGTTAAAATGTTCCTTAGTCAGCTCTCTCTTTAATTAGATTTAGTTTAGAAAGCTATTATCACACATGGGGTAAGACAACAACAAACCATCGTCAATAGCACTACTTAGAATTGGGACTAAATATTGCCTTCCCCTGAAGTCTCAAATAATGTTTTAAAGTTTACCACATTACAGTATATTGATTTTTAAAAATAATTTTCAAAGAAGCACATTGATTTTCATACACTTTACAACTCTTTGAATTTGAACTCTCAAGGAAAATCAGAAATTGTCCCAATTTATTATATTGGCAATATCATCTTTTTGCTTCTTTATATTCTATCTTCTTTATATTCTTTTTGCTCACAAATTATTATGTAAAAATAATTACTAATGAGGCTGATTTTTGTTCTCTCTCATGACTTCCCATCAGCTTTGAGAAGGAGATCCTTGCTGCAGTGCTAATGGCAATATATTTCTGGTGTCAAACCTTAGAATAAAGGTCTACTACGGAGTAAATATGACCCACTCTCTACATTGGGGCATTTATAAATAAAATATTACCAATATGTATTTCTAATAAAGATTCTTCCCTGCTTTTACACTTTGACACAATCAACAAGAAATCAAGGGTTTGGTTTCTTATTTCTTTTATTTCTCGAGCTTTTGGCCTAACATACCCTTCAACATGGAGATCCAGAAGTACAACCTCTATCCAATTATAACATACCCTTCAACATGGAGATCCAGAAGTACAACCTCTATCCAATTATAACATACCCTTCAACATGGAGATCCAGAAGTACAACCTCTCTATCCAATTATAACATACCCTTCAACATGGAGATCCAGAAGTACAACCTCTCTCTATCCAATTATAACATACCCTTCAACATGGAGATCCAGAAGTACAACCTCTATCCAATTATAACATACCCTTCAACATGGAGATCCAGAAGTACAACCTCTCTCTATCCAATTATAACATACCCTTCAACACGTAGATCCAGAAGTACAACCTCTCTCTATCCAATTATAACATACCCTTCAACATGGAGATCCAGAAGTACAACCTCTCTCTATCCAATTATAACATACCCTTCAACATGGAGATCCAGAAGTACAACCTCTCTCTATCCAATTATAACATACCCTTCAACATGGAGATCCAGAAGTACACCTCTCTCTATCCAATTATAACATACCCTTCAACATGGAGATCCAGAAGTACACCTCTCTCTATCCAATTATAACATACCCTTCAACATGGAGATCCAGAAGTACAACCTCTCTCTATCCAATTATAACAGGCCTGTTATAAAGATTATACTTCTGGATATCTATGTTGAAGGGTATGTTAGCCCGTAAGCTCGAGAAATAAAAGAAATAAGAAACCAAACCCTTGATTTCTTGTTGATTGTGTCAAATATGTATTTAATTTATTAAGTAACAAGAGGGCAAGAACCTCTGCAGTCACAAAGCAAGCTGATGTGGAAGATCTAGTTTCCCACATTCTCTAGGTAGGGATGATTCTCTCCTAAATCATTCGTTGGTTTTTACTCTGGGTTTTGTACTTTGGTTCAGCAAGGCTCGTTTCTGAAATATGATGGTAAATGATTTTACACTTTCTTAACAGTTTGGTAAAAGGCATTGTTACCATCCTCAAACTTAGAATGCCTACTACTTTGTAATTCTTTTCTAAAATACAAAATGTGTACCTTATCATGTCAATTCTAAACCTCCACTTTTTTTTTTCAAAAATTATATTGAAGCCTAAACCCCCTCCCCCTCTGATAAAAACCAATGCATGGTTCAGACTGAAACTATGTACCACCATGATGGTCATAAGGCTTTTTTGGCCAATATTTTTGTATTCAGAATTTTAAAACAATATTTAGCTTCTATTTATTCTTACAAGAGATATTTATTTGACCAGGATTATCTTTTTATTGATTTGTTTCCTTTCTTCCTCAATAGTAACAAGGGGTGTTCTGTGAAAGGCCAGTACCAAGGACCTCTTCAAAACAAGACAGAGGTTGAAGGATCTACTAAAAAAAGAAAGGTAAGAATGTAACAATGTCTGCAAGGTAATAAGACCAAATCCATTGTGTTTATTTTAACTTTTGAAAAGCCTTTCCTGAATTTTTCTGATGTATTGTACCATCTATGATCAATAAATGAAGATGAGGCAACATCCACTGCTTAGCTATTCTTACAATTTTTTACTATATATATATATATATAGTTTTTTACTAATGGGATCAATAAGTGCATCATTCTGATGTATAATTAAGGGAGAGGTGCCTCTTATGGTACATGAATATCATCCTCCGTGACTTTATGTTATATATATATTATATATATATTATATTAAAAAATGAGATGATTTTCTGCTTAAATTTTGATCATGTTGAGGATTATGCTATGGTGGTGCAGTCATGGTCGAATAATAGTCTTGATAAAATATAATGTCTTGATTAGTGATTTCTTTATTGAGCTGAGGAATGAATACAGATGAAAAACATAATTTTGTACAAGTACTGCCTGGCTTAAGGCGTAAGAATAATTAAAACAAAATATTATTTACATAATTACAAAGTTTTGGGTCGGCCAACGGGGAAGAACAACAATGAGTATTTATAGAGAAAGCCTGACCTCTGGCGGTCGATTTAAACAGATTATTTGATTCGATGAAATATAATTTTAAATATAATAGTTTAATATAACATTTTAAATAATATCTTAATATAACATTTCCTAAATAAAATATTTATATAACATTTTTAAATAAAATATTTCAATATAACATATATATTTACATAAATAAAAAAAGACATCTCCTGATTGTGCAACTAAAAGCTGCTGATGGCTTGCGCCATCTGTCAGAATAAATATCAACTAATTGCTTATTTTTAATTATTCCAGAATTGGCCAAATACCATATCTTGATTAATCAAGAAAAGCTAACCACGTACACGTTTAGGGTTGTTGACTCTCTTCAGCCTGGTGTAAGCTATACCTACCTCAACGACCAAAAAGCTGGTCTTTTAGGCATCTTGAAAAACCATGAAACAGGTATTTAGGCTGTAAGAGCATGAGAACGCCAATCAATATAAAAAATAGTACAAAAGTGAATTTGTACTTGGATCAGGTGGATAAATTGTGAAAAAGGGCATTTCCTGATCGTGCAACTAAAATCTGCTGATGGTTTATGCCATTTATCGGGATAAATATCAACTAATCGTTGATTTTTAATTATTCCAGAATTGGCAAAATACTAAAATAATTGACCAAATAATAAATTGGCTAAAGCAGCTTTTAGTTGCACAATTTTTTCTTAATTTATCCACCTGATCCAAGTACAAATTCACTTTTGTATTATTATTCATATATAGTATATTATTAACAAAAAAGGCATATCTTGACTGCTCACATGAACATTTTAGATGGCAGAGCGCCATCTAGCGGAGCAATTTTGGTCATAAAAACTGTTCATTGTTTAAAGGTGTCTGCTAAAGGAGGTTCTACTGTATTGATATTATGTTTTCTAATCTTTGTATTATAGGAATCTGATATTGATCTTATTTTGTAAATTTTAAGAGCATAAGATTTAATTTACATCGACACATTTTTAATTTTAATAATTCTTGAAATTTTCTGTTGCATGTTCAGCAAGCTGATGTATATAAACCTCTTTAATTCAACAGTTTTTTTTTTATTCCAATCATCCTATTTACTTTAACAGACTATATTTCAACAGTGACTTTAATTCAACTGAAAGTAATAAGGCACAATTTGGATTTGAGATTATAAACACAAGGTAATAAGACCAAATCCAAATAAATAATTAGTCTGTGACATTTTGGTAACAGCATTGTTCCCATCTTCAGACAAAAGTACTGATTGGAGTCTACTCTTGTAGGTGTGGGTTCGAATCCCACTTCTGATATTTTACATTCAGTACTTTTGTCTGAAGATGGTAACAAGGCTGTTACTGAAATGTCACAGACTAATTATTTATTTGGATTTGGTCTTATTACCTTGTGTTACCATGAGATAAGAAAGAAGAAGACCTTGTGTTCAACTGAAAGTTCTTGGGAGGTGTAAAAAGGGCTGTATGTTAACAAAATGCACAGAGTAAGGTTAACTAATCTTCAGTCAACCTATCATGTGATTTATATGTGTTATTTGTAATCTGACTTTTCAGAATGGTTGCAAGGGTTTCCCTCTCACTATGTACTAAGTGCCATTCTCAACCTGCAACCCTAAACCACATCATTGACTGTATTGACTCATCCATTGATGAGCTATACTCATCCCCAGCATACACCATCAACAAGATCTACAGGCCTGATACCCTAATATGTGATTGAATAGAGATAAGAAAGAAGAAGATTTGTAATCTACATATGTATTTCCTTGGTAATTTACACCCTAGTAATGTTGTACTGAAGTTATTAGTAGCTGTGCTGCTACACACTCCATATCCTATATCTTCCATCAGAAAGTCACATTAGTGTGATGGTGTGAAGCAGAGTGAGTTTGCCCAAGAAGAAGAGGAAGTCTCCATCTCCCAAGAAGAACCACCAGCAGAGGGACAGCAGCTACGAGCAGGAGTTGGAGGCAGAGCTAGAAGGCAAGACCCACTCTCCCTCATCATCACCCAGCAGCCTGAAGGAAAGACTTGAGAGGTTTTACCAGAAGGCCAAGCACAGGGGATTGTAAGTACATCACCTTCCTTTGTTCTTTACCATAATAAGGAGGCTGTACACCACATGGAAGTTGCATACTTTTTTAATTTATGCATTAGCGTGCCATCTGTTATGAAATTTCAAAACTATTAAGTTTTTAAAATCCTCGAAGGGCTTGTTGTGGATGACCTCCCTCTGTTTGGAGTCCTGATTAGATAGTGGGGACTTGTCTGCTGGGGGGATCCATTTTAAAATAAACACAATCTGTTAAAAGCTGTGAGTGAAACCACTCAACAAAATGGAAGAATTCCAAATAGATCATTTCTCTTTAGCCATCTATAATATATAAGAGGAGCAATGTTTTGAGAATTCTGGTAAAACTTGATGTATATTTATTGTGATTTTTATATTTTCATTTAAAAAATAAATTATTCAACTTTAGTGTGTTGCTAATGTTGCCCTAATTGAATAACATTGATATGGTATACACAATTTGGTAGTTGAAATGTCAAGGTTAACAATACTCCATGTTTCAGTATCAACAGACTTCTCAGGTAGTCCATATGTATGGAATATTTATTTATTTGGTGTGAATGACAACAACAGTTGCCTGCTCAGATCTTCCAAGAGTTCCTCGCCATCCTCTGAAGGGGAGATCAAGTCTCCTCCCCACAAGGAGATTCCACTCCTAGACTCCTCCTCCTCAGCTAAGTTCTCTTTCAAGATGAATGAGAAGCCAGCCGCTGCTGCTGCCATCAAGAAATGGCCCTTCTCCTCCAGTGATTCTGACAAAGATGAGAAGGTTTCACCTAAGTCTAAAAAGTCCAGGGCCTCCTCATCTTCCAGCTCCTCCCCTTCCTCCAGCTCCTCATCTCACCACTCCAAGCACAGCCGTAGGAAGAGGAGGAAAGATTCCCCGCCATCAGCGAGGTATCACAGTCGCTCGGCCCCCAGAGGACACAATAACAGCCAGCTCTCACACAAGAGGCATGCAGAAGACTACTACCATCGGTACAGATACCCCCCTTCAAGTCGAAGGTATTCCCGATCCCCTTCCTCCAAGTCCCAACGAAGTGCCCCCTACAGATCCAGCTACCATAGAACAGCCCCACCCAAACAAAGAACCACCCAGAAATCCTTCCCTAACTCTAAAAGCGAGGCCAGAGCCATGTTCCATGCAGTAGCCTCAAAAGTCAACAAGATATTTGCAGAGTGCCCATCCTCTCCGCCAAAGAAAACACAAAATGTCCCCAAGTCAACCGAGCCCAAGGCATTCCCCCAGAAGCCAACCCTACCAGAGCTGGATAGAGAATCGAATTCACCCTCTCCGCCAAAGAAAAACACCTCAGTGCTATCTGGCCCTAAGAAACCAACCCTCCAGGAAATGGAATCTTTTCTGGATGTCCTTAGAGAAAAGAAATCAAAAGCTGTTGAAGAAAAACCCAACACTTCAACAGCATAATTTTTTAAAAATTATTCTGTGTATATATATATATTTTCTTTGTTTTGTTTTGTATGTTTCTAAATTGATGTAAATAACACCTTCCTTTTTTTTTCATAAACAATTCTATCAAAATAAATTTAATTGAATCTATCTCCTATTTTTTATTTTTCATAAACAATTCTATTAAAATAAATTTAATGGAATATCTTATTTTTCATGAGGTAAGTGATATACCCAGTTACAAAGGTGGACAATAAAAATCGATGAAAGTTTAAAAAATAATAAAAAAAGTGCAAACAAAAATACAATTTTATTTTCTAATCTTCTACATAACCCCTCTTTTTTCTCTCCACTTCTTCCAAAGTCAGGTAGCTTGTAAATTCCCTTTAAGAAAAAATCTTGTGTGTGTTGGGCAAGCCATCCAAGCACTGCATTTTTAACCTCATCATCAGTCTTGAAAGTCATGCCCCTTAAAAATCTTTTAAAGTGTCCAAATAAATAATAATCACTCAGCGCTAAATCAGGAGAGTAGGGGGGATGGATTAGAACTTTAAAATTTAATTTATTGATGGTTTCAATGGTGATATTTGCCACGTGGGGGCCGAGCATTATCATGCTGTAGGCAAACACCTTTGCTCAGCAAACCACACCTTTTGGAACAAATTTTTGGCTTTAATTTTTTTCAAGGAGCTCATAATAAACTATGCTATACTTATTATTACTTACTTACTACTACTTATAGCGTATAACATGGACAGTTCTCAAAAATTGAAACCACTTATAATAGGGAAATCTGAGAAACCATGTTGTTTAAAAGGAATAAAATGGCTGCCCACAGTTTATAGGTCAAACAAAAAATCGTGGATGACGACAGAATTGTTTAATGAATGGCTGACCTCAGTTAACAGTGACATCAAAAAGTAAAAATGTAAAATCTTACTGTTTTTGGACAACTGCGCCATGCATAATAACCCACCACAATTACACCACGTAAATTGATTTTATTCTGGACAATACATCAAGATTGCAACCATTAGACCTGGGCATAATTCAAAATGTTAGAACTCTCTACCATAGAGAAATTGTTTTGCTTGTGCTGGAGAGCATTGAAAAAGTGAAAAGGTAGACATCACAGTTTTGACCCCTATAATTATGATTTATAAGAATGGAAAATGTCAACCCTACCACTATTTATTTAGAACTGCTTTGGAAAGTGTGGGTTTAAGCACACCGAAAGTGTAGAACAGTCATCGGAGCCGCCAAAAATTACAAATTCTGACTCAGTGTGGGGACGTCTACCTATGGAGAATTGACATTTGAGGATTATTCTCATGTCGACGATGGCATCAGTGTCCACGGTGCCGAAATATTGAATGTGGCCCATCTGGATGAGGACGTGGAGGAAGAACAACCGCCAATTCCAGTAGAAAATTTAAACTCTACTAAACTATGTGTGTAACTTGTACTTGAAATTAAAAAAAAAATAATAATAATAACATACATTTGAACAAACAAATTCAATGGGAGCGTTGGCTTTGCATGGTTTTAGAAAGTTTGGATAAATTTGGCTCATAACTTGTTTTAAGTTTCAAACACGACTCTAAATTTTCATTTGTTAGTTGGCTTCTTATTTTACTTTTAATTATATTCATGAAAGAGAACGCTTGCTTGCATGAATATGTCGATCCGAAGATAGTCAGCACTCCAAACTTCTTCATCTCACTGTAGCAATCTGGGAGATTATTCCATGCGTCCAATATAAGTGCCTCAATTCTTCTGCATTTCTTTTAAAGCTGTCCACTTATGTTACGTTACATACATACATTTCTGGACCTACAACTCTTCCAACTTGCTTTTCTACTCTGTAAATTTTCCACTCCACAAAGCTTTACTTTTTAAATCAATCAATTGTATTTCGAGAGATCCAGTATCAATTCCAAAAGGGTCAATGTGGATTTCTTTACTATTGTGTGGAGAGAATTCACTATGAATGCTAGAGTGGTTTTGAATTGCTCAAATCTGTCACCAAATTAAGCTCTAATTTTTTTATAACTTTGCTGAAGTAATTCTTGTCAACAGTTGCACTGGTTTTATCGCGATATTACTTTAGAAATTGAAATCATTTACTGCTCTGATATCTTCTGCAAAAAGAATTTTTCTTAAAACAAATCAATTCTTCTACCAAAATATAGGCTGGATTTCCCTTTCCTTGCCGTTTTAGATTCAGCTCATTTAATTTCCCTGTGATATCCACCATAAAGTAAAATTGTCGTTTTCTAATTCGGGGTGATTAACGCCTTTTTCATTTAGGAATGTATTTATTTCATTTAAGCACAGAGAAAAATGCTTCAACACCTTAGTTTTGGAAAGTCATTGCACTTTATTGTGAAGGATGTCAGAATACTGACTCTCCATTTCATTTACAAATTCTTTAAACTGACAATGGTAAGAGTGCTTTTGACAAGATGCTATTAGCAATCTTGATTACCAAATTCATTACCAACTATTTCGGCCGGAAATGTTTGGGCACAAAGCGTTTCTTGGTGTATTCAGTAAAATGTAAGAGTTCCGTGGCTTTTTTTGCTCTGAAGAATCGTTGTTGCTCCTTTATTTTTTCCTGTCATACTTCTGGCTCCATCAGTTGCTATTGAAATCAATCTTATTGTCTTATTTTTGCATGGCATTCGCTATATCTTCCACCTGCAAATATGTTTACATTTGAAGACATTTTAGCTATTCTATCTTGTACTATTTTAGCGGATTGTGGCAAATATTTGATTTTTTTCAAGATTTCTGTTTTGTTTTTGAAATCACGAAACAGTTCTTCAGATGCATATATGAAGTAATCTTTGACATACTCACCATTTGTGAATGATTTGCCTTTTTTTTTTTTAAATCTATAGGATACCGTGAAGCTTGCCAGATTGCATCCAGTTACCTAACATGGAACATGTTTCTGTTTTTGGAGTTCATCGACAGCTTTTTCATTCTTCATCAGTAGGATATTTACTAGCAAACTGAGTTTGTTTTTCAGTGAAGTGTCTCTCTAAATTTGATTTCTTATTGTGCGCAAGTTTTTTGCAGTCTTCTTCTTCTTCTTTCTTATCTCCACTCAATCACACTAAGGTATCAAGCTTGTAAAGCTTGAGATTTTTGATGGTGTCTGCCAGGGAAGAGTAGAGCTCATCAATGGATGAGTCAATACAGTCAATAATATGTCTTGGGGTTGCAGGCTGAGAATTGTACTTAGTACATAGTGGGAAAACCCTGCAACCATTCTGGAAAGTCATTGTCCGACTTAAGTCTGGAAATCAAAGACTGTTGTTCTCTTGGGAGGACAGAACCGGTGCTTGTCCCTCCTGCTCTGTACCAGTCATGTGCAGCATCAGATTTCCATTCCTGCAGGCATTGGGTTTTGATGGTACGGAGGAGGTCTCTTTCGTCTAGTTGGGTGGTAGATTCTCTTGCTTCAGGTAAGGCCAAGAGCTCCAGCCTTTGCCAGAGAGTCTGCCAGCTCATTGCCAGGAATTCCAACGTGAGCTGGAAGCCATTGCACTGTGACTGAGCTGTTGGCTGGGAGTCGGTTTACAGACTTAGCAATGCTCTTGAGGAGAGGTTCTTGACTGGAGAAGCAGCTTTGAAGGGTGTAAATGGCTGCTCTTGAGTCAGAGTAGATTATTATTTTGCTTGGCGAGTTGATGTTGATGTCTTTTAGAGCCGTATCTATAGCAGAGAGTTCTGATTTATAAACTGAAAGATGTCTAGGGTGGGAGAGGGAGATTTTTTCCAGGATCTTATCTTTGTAGATAGCAATTCCACTGCCAGACAGTCCAGTTTCAAGTTGGCTACCGTCAGTGTAAATTGTGATGTCGAAGAGGGAGCTATTTTCCTCAATGATTTGGAGGCCAAGAGCTTTAAGTAATTCTGGCTGAGTTTAATGTTTGTGGGGATTGTCTGGTAGATGAGGGAAACAGATGAGTTTGTTGCGAGTTTTGTGTGGGGGATAGGAATTTCTGTGTTTGGGATGTCTAAAAGATTAGAGTTCTGAGCCAGGTTGAGAGGAGTGGGGCGTTTTAATCTTTGGTTTGGGACCCAATTTCTAATAAATTTTCCTGTAAAATGTTCTTTTGGAGAGTTAATCTTTTTTGTTATAAATTTTGAAAAGCAGATTTTTCTCCTTAGGTGCAGGGGAAGAAGGTTGGATTCGAGTTCAGCAATGCGATTTGGGCAGGATCCTCGAAGTCCGCTGATGATTTTAGCTGCGCTTGCTTGGATTCTGTCTATTTTGGATAGGTTAGTTTTACTTGCATTGATTCAGGCTGGTGTAGCATATTCCAAAATAGGTCTTACGAGTGCAAGGTACGTTGTGCGTAAGATATTGGCATTTGCACCCCAGTTTAAGACTGATATTTTTTCAGGATTTTGAGCCTATTTTTTGCTTTGCTTATCATGGTGTCAATGTGTTTTTTAAAAGTGAGTGCAGGGTCGAGTGTGACACCAAGATATCTTGGGGAATCTGAATATTGGAGTTTTGAATTATTTAAGGAAATATTTCGGGTCCAGTGGCGAAGGTGGTTGTTGATGGTGAAGAGGCCGATTTCAGATTTGCTGATGTTGATGGATAATTTTAGTTTCTGAGTTACCTTTTGCAGACCTTTCATGGCTTTATTCAGAGATTGTTCTGCATCGGAGAGGTTGTTTTTGGAGACCCAGATGATTACGTCATCTGTGTAAAGGGCAATTTTAGCTGGTGGTTTAATAAAAGTGTGTACATCATTTAGGTAAATATTGAAGAGAATAGGGCTTAGGATTGATCCTTGGGGTAGACCTTTTTTGCAGTGAATGAGACAAGTCGGAAGGCCATCTAAGTTGCATATGAAAGCGAACGACTCCATCCAATCCTGATTCTCTTCTTCAGTTTTTCTTATGAGAAAAGCTAGGCATACTGAAATATAATTTATCAAAACATTTTACAATGATAGTTTCTAATTAAAAATACTTCCAATATAAAATAAATAATTTAGACATGAAACACTGTTTGTCTCACACATACTGATTGACTATAAGTACATAGTTTCCTCCCATCTGTGGTCACCTCCTGTGTGTGCCGACTGGCATGAACAGAGTTGTCAGAACGTGTTAATCATGGCGCAGTCTGCACATTGTAGTTTTTTTTTTTGGCAATTATTAGATACTTAATTTAGGAGTAAAGGTGTAATGCCCAGCTATGCCAAAATCAATGTAAATAAATTCCCAAACATATAAACAATCTAAAACTGCAAATACCTACCTACTTTGGTCCTCAGAGTTCAAAGATAGGTTTATTAAATAACAATTTAGAAGTACTTATACTTAATGATATGATGCATTAGCACATCATCTATTATGAAAAATTTGACCATTTTTGATTCGTATGATTTTCAAAAGAATCATACATGTCAAAAATAGTTCCAATTATTCCCTTACAATAATTTTTTTCAACACTAATTTTTAAATAATTAAAAAATCTAAAATAGATAAATAATAGAGAATGAGTAATTTATTTTTAAAAAACATATTTATCATCATGGCTTAGGTGTAGTTTATTTGTGGTGTTTTTATATTACTGCAACTAAAGCTCTAAGTAAATTAAATTTATTTGCCATCTATCGTTAAAATTTTACACAAATAAATTTACTGGCAATGCGCTTCTTTTAAATATCATCAAATATTATCTCTACAGACCTTACTGCAATGATATGAGTTATTGAATGAGAGGGCTTGGCTCATCAGTAGTGAACCCTCTCAGCGATTTCGCCAAATTAATCTCTAGACCGCTCTACTATTGTATTGAATTGGTCCTCTACAGACCTATAAGCTTATGTCCATAGTTCACTAAACACCCCTAAGCTGCCTTCCATAGAAAATTCAGGGTATATTCCAAACCAATACAATAGTAGAGCGGTCTAGAGATTAATTTGGCGAAACCGCTGAGAGGGTTCACTACTGATGAACCAAGCCCTCTCATTCAATAACTCATATCTTTGCAGTAAGGTCTGTAGAGATAATATTTGATGATATTTAAAAGAAGCGCATTGCCAGTAAATTTATTTGTGTAAAATTTTAAAGCTCTAAGTGCATAAAAAATATGGAGCTTAATCCAATGTGTAATCACTAGCCACTGAAGCTATCTCCCCTATTACAATGGACCCAATTAAAATTAATTCAACAGGCAAAGTTGCACAGTGGGTCAAGATGATACTGAGCTCTCTCCACAAGTTTAGAGAGTGAGATGATGATCAGAAAATTGCTACATCTTCTCTTTTTGGAACCTTTTTCCCAACATGGGAGACTCTACAATGTACAGTAACCCTGGACCTTATAAAGTACTATCAACCTGGACAACGGAATTCAGGTATTTTAAAGAGATCCTTCACCTTTTTTAAAACATTTTCAATTGCACATGAGTTCAGCTTTGGTAGGTTTTGTTTCCGAATAAAAAAAATGTGAACACACACAAGTTCACTCAGAGGTATTTTTATTTTAAATTATAAAAAGTAAGCACTTTATCCTGATAATTGTGGCAATTTTATTTGCATAAACTAGTGAGCCACACTCACAATTAATGAGAATTGACTATTGGAATATTTCCTATGGCTTAAATTGACTAACTATTTAAAACATGGATGTAACAAGGCTAAAATCCCATTACAGTAGAACATCCCAGGAGAAACCTTTCTTGGAAATGGACTTTATATGGAGACAGAGTAAGTTCACAGAGTCTCCAATTAGAGACCTCTTGGTAGTGGTCACTCACTCATCAGAGACTATGTTTCAGTTGGAAGTCTCCACATGGCTTGGTCCAGCATCTTTGATAAAAGACCACTTCCATGAACGACCAAGCTTAACCATGTTTTTAGGCTAGGGTCTTTCTTAAGTGAGACTTTACTGTAGTCTTTGATAGAGCAAAATTTGGATTATAGATTAAAAACACAAGGTAAAAGGATCAAATCCCTATATATATAAAAGTCAGTGTATGTATGTATGTATGTATGTGTGGCGACTACACTTTGCTTCAGCGAGCGCGAACTAGGATGGCCTCTTCAACCTGACTACGCATGCACGCGGGACGTCATCAGAGACTCTGGCCACTCGGCGGTAAACATCTAGGCTAACCCCGACGGCCGTTATTTCAACCGTTGCTTCTTTTCTATTTCTATATTTCTGGCTTTAAATAAATTAATTTTAATTATAATTTTATCAGCAGCCTTTCCACAAGCCACACCAACACATCACGCAACAATCCTACATATGTATGTGTGTTTGTTCCTATGTCGGCTATACACGTCCACAATACGTTACTAATCTGACTGAAATTTTAACAGTATATAGAGTAGAATCTGAAAAAAACTTATAATGAAAATTTCAGGTCTCTATTCCGAATATTCGTCGAGTTATTTGCAAATTGCGTTGCAAATTTGCCCTTTCGCTCGCAAGCAGCGCCTCTAACGGTGAAGATGGAAGGTAATATCAGCTGACCTAATGTACATGTAAAAAGGGGTTTTAACAGGACATAGAGAAAAATATGGAAGGGATATTTGTCGCATTTTTAGCCAAGAAAAATTGAAATTGACAGGTTTTGGGCAAAAATAGTTGTTTTTTTTTTTTTAGTCAGAAAATGATGATGACAATATTGCTGTATCATCATTTGATTATCAGATACAAAATTATATCGGGAAAAATTCTAAAGATCAGAGACCACAGGTGAAGCCAGTTCATTTTTAGTATTCAGGAACAAAATTCTAACAGAAAAAAAAAATCATTCGAGCAGAAGACACAAAGCCAGATCATCTCTCTATAAAAATATCGATTCTCAGACACAAATTTGGAGCGGGACGTTTCACAAGAGTGACATCCACGGCGCCAATTTATAATTGTAACGAATAGTAATTGAATAAAAACATTTAATCAGGCAAAGGCGTTGCCTGGGTCATTCGGCTAGTAAATAAATAAATAGTGTGTGATGTTTTAGGAACAGTGTTGTTACCGAATTATCCACCTGATTCCAGTACAATTTCACACATTTTGTACTATCTTTTATATTTTAAAAAATGGGTTTTTCAAATAAAACACTTTCTACTATCTATGGAGCAGGAAAGATATTGGCAGAGCCTAGCTTAGCAGTGGTATACACTTCCAGTCAATTGGACCACTCTAATATTGTTCTATTTATAGCTGCCTCTGTAATGATGAAGGCAATAGCCCAAAACCATGATGTTGGCTCTTATCCAAATTTGCTAAAGCTGGTGCTCTAAAGAGTATTTCAAATAATAAGCTTCACTATTTCATTGCATTTATGGGAGGTAGGCAGTTTCCATTCATTCTGAGTAGGTAATTAAAAAATTAGTCAATTACTAAGGGCCGATAGAGATAGCATTTTTTGATAGAAATATTCCCCCATATTAGTCCAGGGGCTCAGCAATTGATCTCCCATTTACTAAGATCAAGACGTAGCGAAGCGCCACATCATCCTACATGAGGTGCCAGTGTTATGCAAATATGGTGGTGCGTTCACTAGCTTAAGGAATGCCATTGGAAGGGTTCAATACCAACAACATTAGTACTCTGATACTGATAGCTCTTCCCTAGTTACCTACAGTGGTTCTCTAAGTCCGCCATTTCCATGACCTAAGACAGATTGCCAAGTATGTCCTCTTGATCTTCCTTTTACCATCAAATGCTTCCTATCCTTAGGTACAATTTGGATCATATATTAGAAAAACAAGGTAAAAAAAAGGTGCCCCATCCTTTTAAAAATGCAGGGAGGTCATTCCATGGTGTCATTCTACTGGCCATCAGCCAATCATTGTTGGAGTGGACTCCCACAGCAAATGGTGTTCCTACTCTACTTCTTGAAGGTTGTGTACTTTCTCAAGACCTCTTTAGGAACACAAGTCTGTTGGAGGAAATGAAGGATAGGATGCTCAAGGTAATTAGACCAAATAAATAAATACTGTGACGTTTCAGTAACAGCATTATTACCATCATCAAACAAAAGTACTGAATGAGAAAATATATCACAGTATATTTTAATTATTCAAACTATTTTTTTAAAATCACTTGAAAAAATTCTGTGATATATTTTCTCAATCAATGTGCTAATTATGTTACCAAAATGTCACAGTACACCTATCCCCCGATTTACATTGACAGGTTAAAATATGTAGTCAGCACATAAGCTCGGGATTCCTCGTGAGATGTGTACACAGCGCATGTGTTCAATCACAGTAGCATTTAGTATAGTGTGATAAAAACAAAAAAAAAACTTATTTGGAAAACCGTGTAAAAGCGAAAACGTGTAAAACAAGTACCGTGTAAATCGGGGGATAGGTGTATTTAATTATTTGTATTTGGTTTAATTACCTTGTGGTTCCTATCCTTCATTTCCCCCAACAGACTTTAAAGAGGTCTTGAGAAAGTGCACAACCTTCAAGAAGTAGTGTGGGAACACCATTTGCTGTGGGAGTCCACCCCACCAATGCTGGTTCCTGATTGGCTGATGGCCAGTAGAATGACACCATGGAAACTAATTCCCTGCCTGCATTTTTAAAAGGATGGGGCACCCTTTTTTTTTGGCACATAATCTTTCATTTTGAAAATAGAGCAATCAATAAATAAATCTTTAATTAAAAAGGCATATATTGGATCAAAATATGCCTTTTTAATTAAATAATCTTTCATGTAAAAAAAGGTTTCTCTATTAATGTTGTTGTTTCTTATCCCCTTGTGCAAAGATTATACAAATTCCATGAGTTGATGCTCCTCAAGCTGTTTTATGATAAGCAACGGCCTCTCCCAATGGTGCTGTTTAGTACATCTAATGCAAGCCAAAATGTGTTCTGGAACTTCAGGTGCCAAGCTACATTTTGGGCAAGAGGGGTAAATTTTGTTGTTATTTTCTATCTTCAATTGCTTAAGATGCACAAAGTTTGTAAGTGCAAAAGTCGAACTGCTTTTCACATGACTGCTTTAGACATGTGGTGCACTTAAGAGTAAAGTAGTTGCCTACTTCTACCTACCATGATTATCATGGCCTGTACCACATGCAAAAATGCACAAAATCATCAAATCTGAATGATATATTCCTTAATAAATTTATTTGAATTATTTTTGTTTATAATAATAAGAAAGAAATTAATAAAACAAAATTCCATATAAGATTTTTTTATCTTCAACATACATACAAAATGTGAGGAATCAAAAGATATAAAATTTCTCAAATGGGGGAAAAAACTACGAATTTGTATAAAGGTGGGCACATAATAACAACAAGAATCTTTCTATTTATCAGAATTTGTTTAAGATATCTACAGAAAATTATATAAGAATGAATAACATCAAATATAAAACATTTATTTAAAAGTTTGTAAAATAAAATTATTTATTTAAGACATGTTGTTAATGTTTACATTTCTTCCTCTTCTATTAATGGTAAACTTTTAAAATAGGCTACAGCTTCAAAAGCTTCTTTCATGCCGATGTTATATATGGGGTGAGTAGGATTAAGTAAGTTATGTTCATTACCTAAGAATGGAACTTTCTTGGACATGCAATGCTGGGCTACTGCAAGTCCACTGAGTGCATAGCATGTATGGTAGAGATCCCAGGAGTTCTGGAGCTTGTCACATAATCCTCCGTATTCTGATTGACAGAAGAAGATGACATACTTCTGTAGGGCTTCTGAATCCATCAGCCATAACTGGGGCACTTGATATCCTCTCTGCAGAAGAAGTCTACTTAGCAAAGGAAACGAACCTCCTTGCCAAAAAGAATAGCAACTATCAACTAATTTATTTGTTCTTCCATTAAATCCTCCTTCATAACTCATTTGACGACTAGTTAACCACCTCATTAATGATTTGATGTTAATTTTTTGAGTCTTTTCTATTATATTTAAAGCTGCAAATGCACAAAATGTATATCCTCCATGTGCTTCACATTCTGGTGAGCCGCCAAATCCACCTTCATATGTTTGACATTGCATTATCCAGTCTTCTGTATTATCATAAAGTTTTGGAGTCAAAATGTTTGTTAAAGATGCGACAGATAGAGCACAATATAAACCTCTTATATCTGCTTCACCATCTTTATGCATTATAAATGAACCATCTGGTTGTTTCATTTGTAGAAGAAATTTATATAGATTTTTGCGATCAATGGAATCAAATGCTTCTTCTGTACCAAGAATACATAGAGCATTTACTGCTGCATAAGTTGGTGCAAGATGTGGATCTTGTTGAGGTCCTCCACCATAACCGCCTGTTGGGCTTTGGCATCTTTTTAAAAAATCAACAACGCTATTTATTAATTCGGTATCAAAGTGTACATTTAATAGTGAAAGACTTTGAACTATCCAGTAGCATATCCATGCTTGACTAGCGTCCAAGTTTTGATAAGTTCTTGGTAGGTGTTTTAAATATTTTTTAAGAGAACTTATAATTGGGCCTCTCCTCAGTGTAATTTCTAATTTATCAAGGCTATGACGAAATAAGGATTCTTCTATATTTTCTTGCTCTTGTGATGTTTTTGTTGCTACACCTTCGTCGTAAAACCTTGCACTATTATCAAGGAACTGTTCATAGTTCTTATTTTTGGCCATAGTCGAGCTAACTCCCGACTTACTAAGATGTACACAAAAAAAGATAACAAGAAAAATGTAAACTAAGTTTATTAAAAAATTTTAAAATGGCTTTTATTGATATTCTGAATTATGTCATAGAATATTTGAATAAATTTTTTAATATTTTAGGTTGTGGAATGCAGCATTATAATTTAACATATAATACTTAGAAAGATAGGCACTTTAAAACTATTTACTACTGAAAATGATACAGAAATATTTGATACATTAAGTGCATTTTTGAAAGAAAACAAATCATATATGTTTTGCAAATTTAAGACAACCTTTTGTAATTTAAAAAATATTTTACACTTTGATGACATTTTATACTTTAATTTCATTTTAAAATAAATATTTCAATTTAAAATTTGAAAGTGTGAAAACCTAAATCAATAATAATCTTTTAGGTAGAGTTATCGTCTTTTTTTTTTTGAAAATATTTAATAATTACGCCTATATATATATATATATAATATATATATTTAATTGTTTGGCATAGTTATTAAAATAATAGCATACGCACCCCCAGTTTGGTGCAAATATATTACAACCACAGACAAAAATAGAATAAACGCATTTATGAGAATATGAAGAGCTCCATTCAACCTATCAGAAAGATACTGAAGGAGGACTTAAACCAAACCGATCTAGAAGATATGTACCAATTTCCATTAGGAAATTATACCTTCAACTTCAAAATTCATCAAAATCCACTATACAAGACATTCAAAATAAAGGAGATATCAATCCAGATTCAGACGACCAGCCCTGCCTCTTAGTTAGGAACTCATCACCCAACAGCTGCCCTTTTGCAAGGCCTAGGGGGCCACCTCTACTCCACCAACTGGCCATGTGTAAATAACCAGAAAAAGATGACTCGCGTGCTGCGCTCACCTGTAAATAAAGACGAAATAAATAAATAATAAAAACTATGTAGGCATGTAAATGCCTAATGTAGGTTGAATAAAAATTATTATTCTTCTCGAGCAAATTCGTTCAGTGAAGTGTAAGATGAATTAGTGGCGACGAGTATTATTGGGAATAGTAAGCTAAACAGCCGCTATATATATATATATAGTGTAGAAACTATATAACAAAATTATAACAGTGATTCTACTTTTAAAACTTAAGGAGCAAACTGATAATAATGATAACTTATATCAATTAGATTTGATTAGATTAGCAAGCTAAATCTAAATTAATTATAATAATAAATAGTTATTTAATTTTATAGTCCTGTTTTGTATTAAGATTATCTTCACTATTATGATCATTTAAATTCAAATTATAAAATTTGTAAAATGTTATTAATTTGTAGATAGAGAGAGAAAAAAAAAATCCTTTACTTCTAATACATCATCAAGTTAATTATATATTTATAATTAATAACAATAAAAATTAACAACGTAACGTCTTTTGCATCGGCTTTTACACGTCATTTAGACATACTCTAATCCTATATATAGAATAATCGAAGTGAGAATATATATAATAGTTAGAAAAAAGAGAGAAAGACAGAACCATGCACTTTTAATCAAACTAATAATAAGGAAAAAAAAAGTTTTGTAAAGAAGGTAGATAAGATTGTTAGTATATATATATATATATATATTTATAATTTTATATTTTATCCTTTTTTTTTTTAAAGATTTTTTAAGGTTTTTTTTTTATTTTATAATATGATTATAAATAGTTGTATTTAGTAATATATCTATAGTATGAATTAACATTTGTTATAAGTTTGGATATTATGTTTTGAAACCCTAATGGTAGACCAGACATACACAAAAAACTTTAAATTGAAATAAATTGGAAAAAGAGATCTGCTGGACCGGGGATCTTCAGATAAAAGTCCAGCGACATTTCACCCCTTCTTTATTATGTCATAGATCTCTTTTAAACCGGATTTTATGTGTTAATATTAAGTTGTTTCAGTGAAATATTTAAATGAACATATATATAGCACATACATATATATAACAGATAGTTTTTTGAACAACAAGAAAATTAAAGAAGAAAGGAAAAATAGTTAAGGGAAGAAAGCTGAATTTCATAATCTTTACAGCTAGTTATATCAAAATAACTGATTCAACACTTATTCATCTTTTAATATTCCTTTAAAAAGGCAAATTATAAGAGTTTAATAAAGCTATTAATTGTGCAAATTCACCTTTATTTAACTTCCATTTTCCTCCCCAGAAATTGGAGATTAAACAAAATGAACTATATACTATAACATTTTAAAAATCTTGTGAAAAAATCTTTTAATCAGTTATTTAATCAAAGTTTAATTAACTGTTAAAGATTATAAATTTGTATTAGTTATTATTAAGAGAAATTATAGAAAGTTGATTTCATAAATGGATATTTCCATTTATTTTTTTTTTTTATATTTTATAATTGATATACTGTTGAAATATTTTACTTGTCTGATACTAAATTTGTTTTTAATAAATTCCATGTTTAAATTTTTAACATCTTCTATGAAATTATCTAATATATTATTTATTCTATAAAATCTTAGAAACTGACCATAATATATACCCTTACAGCAATTTAATGATATATTAGAATTCATATTACAGTATTTTATAATATTGAAATTATAATTACTCTTTTTATTATAAACTCTAACAGCACTATTTGTAAGGTCTATATTCAAGTCTAAAAAGTTAACTTTTTTGTTTCTATAAATTTTTTCATTGTTCTTAAGTTTCAAGTATTTAGGATATATTTCAGGTATTAATTTTTTAAACTGTGGATTATTAAATATTATTATGTCATCTACATATCGGAATATTTGCCAATTAATATTATTTTGTAGAAAGTATTCTCTTTCGTACCAGAACAATATTAGATTGGCTAATAAAGGACTAGAAGAAGTTCCCATGGGAACGCCTTCTGATTGAATATATATTTTATTTTTAAATTCTATATAGTTAAAATTTAAAAATGTTTCCAGTAGAGTTTTTGCTGTTTTAAGATCTAATTTAATTGTTTTATATCTGTTATGAATAATTTTAATGTAGAAAGTTTTGTCATTAATGAATTCATTAAATAAATTGGTTATTTTATTATTTAGATCTCTTAAATTTATTTTAGAATATAGGTCCTCAAAGTCAAATGTGTGTACTGTTTCAATGTTTGTCCAATTGTTCATTAAATAATTAATGATTTTTTTATTTGAGTCGATAAATTTATAATTATATTTATTAGTTAATTTATTTATAATAAATTGTAGTGTTGAAGCTAATTGTATATCAATATTTTTTATGACTGAATTTATACCAGATGTGATTGTTCTGAAAGAAATAGGTTTTTTGTGTAGTTTAGGAATTATATAGAACTTTGGTATGTTTGGATTTTTGTGGTTATTATAAATTTTTAGTGAATTTTCAACGTTTTTGATGTCTTTTTTGATTTTTGTGGCTGTAGTTCTAGCAAAAGTGTATTTATGATTATTATCAATTTCCTTTTTTAGTATATCGTGGTATAGATTTTTACAAATTAAAGATAAGTTATTGGAACATTTATCTATAGGAGTGATAATATAGTCCTTCTGTAAATTAATTATATTTTCTTTAAAAGAAGGAATGTCTGAATTAGGTTTTGTGTATTTAAGTGTATTATTATAATAATTTATAATTTCCTTTTTAATATTATGTTTCCATTCCAGAAAAGTAAATTCTGGAATACTGTATTTTATACTAGTTTTATTTATTAAAATATCTATATCTTTTAATATATTTTAATTGTATTATTATAATTGTGTTTAATTTGAGGTATATATTTATACCCTTTATTTAAAATTTCCTGATATTCTGGATTTAAAAAAGAAAAATTGCTAGTTAATATATGACCTGAGAACTTATATTTATCAATATAGTTGTTGCAATTACATTTAATTTTTTTAAAATTTGTCAAATTATTAATAAATTGGTTATAATTGCAAACTAAATTACCTATATTTTTGTTGTATCTCCAGATTGTTTTGAAATTTAAATTTTTTATAGGGAAAAGATTATTGATGATTTGGTTATTAAAAATATCATTAAATTTAATATGATTAAATAAATTGTTATTAAATTTAATGATAATATTAATGTTATTAGTAGCTTGTTTAATTTTTCTGTATTTAAAGATGTCGTGTGTGATATCTATTAATCTGTTAGTCAGATTATGAATTTTAATATATTCTAAAAAGGTTACTAATTATAAGTTCTAATCATATATCAATGGCGATTTTGAAAGCTACATTGAATGGTTGGAGCAATATTTTATTTTTAATGATTTGCAAGAAGAAAAAAAAAGTTTCTGCACTAATTGCCTTAATAGGTAACAACACTTACAGGTTTTTTTAAATATCTTTGTGATCCAGAAAAACGTCAAATAAGTCATTTAATGTTTTAGTTGAGAAGCTCCAAGGTCATTTCAATCATGTTATTAATGTAATTGTATAAAAAAATTACAAGCTGAAAGAGGAACTGCGGCAAATTTAATTTCAGCCATTAAAAAATTGTCACAAAAAAGTAACATCGGCAATACATTGGAAGAGCGTCTATGGGATCAAATTGTAGATGGTGTTAGAGACGAAAATGTTAAAAATGTTTTATGAAGATTCCTTGAGAAGGCTGATTTGAAACTGATGGATTCCTTTAATGTAGCAAGTACCATGTAAATGGCAGAAACAGATCTGCACCATTTTAGGGAAGATGTACAAGCTCAATCCCTGCATAAAATAACAGGGACAAAAAGAAGGGAACTATAAGCCAGAAACAGAACTCGAAGTCATTAAAATGTTACAGATGTGGTAGGAAAAAACAAAAATGTTGGGCATTAAATCAAAGATGCAAATTATGTAAATGGGAAGGGCATTATGCAAAAAATGTGTAGAACAAAACAACCAATTTCAGGAGGTAATCAGTTTAGAGGAAGGAATATAGAGCACTACACTGATATGTAGGGGAAAGTTCCAATGTTTAAAATTGGAACAAAAAGAGAAGATCCAATTGTGGTGATGATTCTGGTCAATGACAAACCTTTGCAGATGGAGATTGATACAGTAACAGGATGTACAGTGATCTAAAAAAACCTGTATGTGTTGGGCCAGATTTTCCACCAAACAGACCCAACAAAGATGTAAACATTTACATCATATATATATATACAGTGTCTCGCCGGAAGTGTTTGGTGTCCAGATGGAGACCCCACAACGGTGGCCGACGATGCCCAAGGATCATGGAACCCATTGCAGAGAGGTCCAGAGCAGGATCTACACCAGAAGGCTGGAGATGACACGAGCCCTGCCCAAGGATCCTGGAACCCATTGCAGAGAGGTCCAGCGCAGGATCTACACCAGAAGGCTGGAAGTGGCACCTATTGCCTTTAGAATTCACCCACAGTATCAATGGAAAGCTGGTGGACAATGAAGAAGCTGCCTCGACAAGAAAGAAGAGGACTTCGAGCATTCTTCTTTGTTAAACCAAGCCATCTCTTCACTTCCTTTTTCTTTTTTTTTCTTCTTTTAATTTTTGTATATAACTTATGACATCACATTTTGATAGATTGGGCATATTTAGTATTTTTTAGAATTTCTTAAAGAAGAAATTATTATATAAATTTCTCAGAGGGGCAAGCATCTTAAATTTTATTTGATTTCATTGCTAATCTAAATTATCTCTCGATAAGAAAGATAAATTTAAATTTTCGTTAATATTTATTTTATTCTAAATTGATATCTCATAAGTTGAGCATGTATATTTATTATTTCATAATTTATCTTTTAGGAAAATAATAAAAATATTATTTTTTATTCCATAATTTCTTTAAAAAAAAAATATTATTATTTTTTATATTCCGAGATTTTTTTGTGTTCAAGTTTTATTACTCTGTAAGAAATTATTCACATTGGGGGCGCTGTTAAAAAAGAGCGTCAGTCTTGAGCAGGCGTTCAGAGGGAGCAGATCGAATTCTTATCAGGAGAGGCGGGACAAACGGGACGTTCTGAGCCCATGGGGGGCTTGAGACAGGTATGTAGCCAAGATACCTGGTAAGTCAACTTAAAATTTTGACATAAGGAGGTTCATATAAAAGCATGGTAATAACCATGGCAGATAACAAATTTTGGTAGACCGAAAAATTCATATTTTGTCCATAACATGAAGTCTTCATGTTCCACTATGTTTAGCTAGCATTTATTTTCCCAACTACGGCGTGTTTGTATGATGAGAAGGACATATCCATGTTTTAATAGATAAAAGGAAGGAAAAACCCATTCTTGTTTAAGGTACTTAAATAAATTATTTCTTGTCCATGCAAAGTTGTCCTTGAAATTAAATGTTGTAACTTATATAGAAACGAATAAAACTTGATGTTTAGTATTTTTAAGCGTATTTGTAGTGCTTTTATCCTCAAATCAAATTATAAAACGGATGTGTATTCCTGGTATGTAACATGTTCCTTCATGTATAAGTCTGGGTGCAATCACTGAGCTAAAACCACCGAACGAGATCTAACATTTGGCGCCCACGCGAGGCAACTTACTGTCGAAAAGTGCAAAGCAACTTTGCACGAAGTAAACCCTACGACCCGAAATGAAAAAAATCTCATGCTCTACCACGATTCACATTAAGCCTAAAATAAAAATGCATAATAATTAATATAGGCTTAGCAAAATACGATGTTCCTTTGTAAGGATTTCTAGTTGTTTTTGTACTCACTTATGTTGTAGTTACGAGGACATCCCTTTAGATATAAACAAATATATATTTATTTAAGGAACGACTTGTTCCATTACATACACTGCGTGACATTGAAAATGGAACACCAAGAAATAGTGGCCAGAAAGTGATGAAACTCGGCAGACAGAGAGAGACAGGGACGAGCAATAAGTGATCTTTATTTCAAAATGATAGTCATAATACAGAGCGAGAGCGGCGTCGGCTTAGTAGCAAGTAGGACCACCGCGGACGGCGATGCACGCAGCAACACGTCTAGGTAGAGAGTCAATCAGAGTACGGATGGCGTCCTGAGGGATGGCTCTCCATTCCCTCTCAACCATTTGCCACAGTTCGTCTTCTGAACGCGGCTGTGGCAAGGCATGCAAACGGCGTCCAATGATGTCCCAGACGTGCTCGATTGGTGAGAGATCAGGAGAGTACGGTGGCCAGAGAAGCATCTGTACATCTTGCAGAGCTTGTTGGCTAATGCGAGCAGTGTGCGGTCGGGCGTTATCCTGCTGATAAAGGGCATTGGGTACCCCCTGAAGGTAGGGGAGTGTCACCGGTCGCAGCACATCATCAACGTATCGTTGGGCCGTCATAGTGCCATGAATACGAAGTAAAGGTGACCTGGAATCATACGCGATTGTGCCCCAAACCATGATTCCACGTTGTCGCACGGTGGGGCGTTCCACAATTGCTGCCGGATTGGACCTTTCTCCACGTCGAGGCCACACGCGTACACGGCGACTATCACTGGACAAGCAGAAACGCGACTCATCTGAGAACACGACCCTGTGCCATTCCGTCATCCACGTCGATCTAGCCCGGCACCATTCCAAACGTTGGCGCCTATTCGGTGGGGTCAATGGCAGTCTTCTTAGCGGACGGCATGAGTACAAGCCATTAGCAACCAATCGACGGGAAATGGTTCTGGTCGAGATGGAATGATCTAGGGTGTCTTGCACATGTTGCAGGATGGCGGTACAAGTGGCTTGTGGGGCCGCCACTGCTTAACGAAGGATACGCCGAACCACACGTGCTAACGTCACTCTGGTTGCACCGGCATTCCTATAAATTGCCACATTTCCTTGTTCCAACCATCTTCTCCACAGTCGGTGCACCGTGGACGCACCAAGGTGTGTATCAGCTGCGATTTGACGTATGGACCAACCTGCCCTTTTCAGTCCGATCACCATGCCCCTCGTAAAAGCGTCTGTCTGCTTGAACTGCCTCCGTTTACGATGACCTGGCATTCTCTGTTATTACACGTGTCTTTTGACACAAGAACAAAATTTCTACAATGATTTTCCTTGAAGAAATAACGACACGAATACTGTCCTTTCTGCAAGTTCCGTCCCTTATATCTTCCTCCATGTGCGCACGAGAGCTGCGCATTTTACATCATTTGCATAACTCGGTTAGGCGCGTCTACCCCGAAATTTGCATAATTTTCTGGCCACTATTTCTTGGTGTTCTATTTTCAATGTCATGCAGTGTATATTGTTAAAATAAGCTAGCGATAAACATAACAAAGTTTGAAGGTAGAAGTTGGAAGTTACGTCATCGTAGTGACGTCAGCATCTATGATGATTAAAGTCAAAGTTTGCGTAACAATTCCCTCCTTACTTTGGCTTTATTCCCACGGTGCTGAGGTTTTCCAGGTGTTTCTTCATCTGGTCTCGGGATAAGTCCTTTGTGAAGATATCCGCCTCCAGGTCCTGAGATGGCTTATACAGAAGGCAGATGTCTCTGGATTCATAACAGTCTCTCAAGAAGTGGTACTTTCTGTTGATATGTCTACAGCGACTGCTTTGTTTAGGGCTGGGGATCCATTTGATCAATGACTGACAGTCTGTATAGATCGCAGTTGGTTTTTCCATGAAATTCCATTCTTCCAGCTCTCGTAACAGGTTTATTATCCACTTGATCTGACAGCAGATTTCACAAGCAGCTATCATTTCCGCTTCCATTGTGGAGAGGGCGACGAGTGGTTGTTTACTATTTTTCCAGTCTATAGTTGCTTCGCCGAGCTTCAATACATATCCGCCGTAGGATTTTCCATCATGAGTGGTCGACCAGCTGGCATCGGTGTAGGACTTCAGGATTCCAGTCTTTCCTCTTTCAAATTTCACTCCTAGGTCAATTGTTCCTCGCAGGTATCTCATCACTCTTTTGATTGCTGTCCAGTGCATCTGTTTTGGTTGTCTGGAGTACTGTGAAAGTTTGCTAGTGATGTAAGCGATGTCGGGTCTGGTGTTAACAGCTAGAAACATTAGCATTCCAAGGGCTTCTTGGTAAGTGTGCTGATCACAATTGTCATCTTCAATATGATTGTCCAAATTGATTTCTTTGGAACCTGGTGTTGGAACTTCCTTACAATTTTCCATTCCATATTTCTGCAATATTTGTTGTACATAGTGGCTTTGCTGTAGCGAAATTCCCTCCTTGTCTTGTATGATCTTGATTCCCAAAAACATGCCTATACATGTTACATCCTTTATTTCCAGGTGATGTCTCAATTTATTGATGAATCTGTTTGAGGTATCTTTAGAATCTGAGACAGTGATAAAGTCATCAACATATATCCCTACATAGAAGTATTTGTCTTCATTCTTCCATTTAAATAGGCAAGGATCAGATTTAAGTTTTTCTAGTCCACAGTCATGAAGTACTTGACTGAATTTCTCATACCACGATCTTCCGGATTGAGGTAGACCGTAAATACTTTTGTTGAGTTTGTAAACTTTGTTTCTGTCTTGAACAAATCCAGCAGGTTGTTCCATGAATATTGTATTTTCAATGTTTCCATTTAGATAGGCTGCTTTTACATCAAATAGTTTAATGATTGAATATTTTGTTGCTGCCATTGACAAAACAGTCCTGAGGGTGGCATTTTTAATTACAGGGCTGAAACTTTCGTTGTAATCTCTTCCTGGGATTTGGTTGTATCCCATTGCAACAAGTCTAGCTTTGTAAGTTTTGTTTTCTTGGTCTTTAGATATTTTGAACACCCATTTACTTTTGACAACTTTAGCGTTTACAGGTCTAGGTACCAGTTCCCATACTTGATGCGAGTACATGTTCTGTATTTCCTCAAGCATTGCGTTCTCCCAATGTTTCTTGTCTTCGCATGCGATAGCTTCATCATAGTCTTTCGGAATGGTTTCATTCGTAGTAGCCAGAACGTAGTCAACGAATCTTTTAGGTATTGTTCGAGTTCTTTGTGGTCTGTCTGATCCACTTGACTCTGTCTGTCTGTTGATCATGGTATATGGTGCTGGCTCTTCAATATCAACATCTGATAGTACATGATTGTCCAGTTGTTCATCCTCCTGAATGAAGAAATATGTGTCAGTGTCCGTATTATTATCACTTTGTTTTTCTTCCGAGATGACATTATTGTTCTCTCTGAAGTGAATGTCTGCGGTTTCAAGAATGACTCTCGCTGTGATATCAAATACTCGATAAGCTCTTCTGCATCTTGAATAGCCTACAAATATTCCTCTCTTAGATTTAGCTTCTAGTTTGTGTCTTTGATGATTCTCGAGTTTATAGAAGACTTCACAACCAAATCTCATGATGTGAGAGAAGGATGGCTTTTTACCTTTCCATTTTTCCATAGGGGTAGTGTCTGGGTCATTGGTTGTAGGAGTTAGATTGTACAGATATGCAGCTGTATTCACAGCTTCTGCCCAGAAGTGTAGGGGTAATTGGGAGTCTGCCAGAAGTGTTCGGCCTTTGTCTAATAGTGTTCTGTTAGCTCTTTCAACTCTCCCATTGCTTCTTGGGGTGTACGGTGTAGTTAATTCATGTTTAATTCCTTTGGAATCTATGAAGGTTTCAAGGTTTTTATTGATAAATTCTGTTTTGTTATCTGTTCTAAGTCGTTTTAGTTTTGAGTTTAGCTCGTTTTCTCTCTTTACGATAAACCTCTTCAAAACTTCTGCTGCTGAGAGTTTATCTTTGAGAAATTCTACAAATATTCTCCTAGAAAATCCATCTACCACAAAGCAATAACGCGCCATCTATACATATAAAATAAAATAATTTAAAAGCGCGAATGTTTCTTTTATACATAAAACGAACTTCTACTGTCCTTACTGCGATGAAAAAATATATTGGGAGGGCTTGGCTCATCAGTGGTGAACCCTCCCAGCGGTTTCGCCTTGGATTACACCAGACAGCTTCTCAGAGCTCTAATACGGTATTGGATCATTCTGCTTTTATATGCTACATTGAAGGATGGAATCTTTGAAATGGTTTTCAAGTAAACTATGGACATAAGCTTATAGGGCAGTAGAATTACATTCAAATATTTGCTTCGAGCAATGCTCTTCAGCAAATTATAAAGACAAGGCCAGTTAGGAATGATTTAACACAAAGCAATAACGCGCCATCTATACATATAAAATAAAATAATTTAAAAGCGCGAATGTTTCTTTTATACATAAAACGAACTTCTACTGTCCTTACTGCGATGAAAAATATATTGGGAGGGCTTGGCTCATCAGTGGTGAACCCTCCCAGCGGTTTCGCCAATTTAATCCACCAGACCGCTTCTCAGAGCTCTAATACGGTATTGGATCATTCTGCTTTTATATGCTACATTGAAGGATGGAATCTTAGAAATGGTTTTCAAGTAAACTATGGACATAAGCTTATAGGGCAGTAGAATTACATTCAAATATTTGCTTCGAGCAATGCTCTTCGAGCAAGGCCAGTTAGGAATGATTTAACACATTTAATTCTACTGCCCTATAAGCTTATGTCCATAGTTTACTTGAAAACCATTTCTAAGATTCCATCCTTCAATGTAGCATATAAAAGCAGAATGATCCAATACCGTATTAGAGCACTGAGAAGCGGTCTGGTGGATTAAATTGGCGAAACCGCTGGGAGGGTTCACCACTGATGAGCCAAGCCCTCCCAATATATTTTTTCATCGCAGTAAGGACAGTAGAAGTTTGTTTATGTATAAAAGAAACATTCGCGCTTTTAAATTATTTTTATTTTATATGTATAGATGGCGCGTTATTGCTTTGTGTTAAATCCTTCCTAACTGGCCTTGTCTTTATAATTTGCTGAAGAGCATTGCTCGAAGCAAATATTTGAATGTAATTCTACTGCCCTATAAGCTTATGTCCATAGTTTACTTGAAAACCATTTCTAAGATTCCATCCTTCAATGTAGCATATAAAAGCAGAATGATCCAATACCGTATTAGAGCTCTGAGAAGCGGTCTGGTGGATTAAATTTGCGAAACCGCTGGGAGGGTTCACCACTGATGAGCCAAGCCCTCCCAATATATTTTTCATCGCAGTAAGGACAGTAGAAGTTCGTTTTATGTATAAAAGAAACATTCGCGCTTTTAAATTATTTTATTTTATATGTATAGATGGCGCGTTATTGCTTTGTGTTAAATCATTCCTAACTGGCCTTGTCTTTATAATTTGCTGAAGAGCATTGCTCGAAGCAAATATTTGAATGTAATTCTACTGCCCTATAAGCTTATGTCCATAGTTTACTTGAAAACCATTTCTAAGATTCCATCCTTCAATGTAGCATATAAAAGCAGAATGATCCAATACCGTATTAGAGCTCTGAGAAGCGGTCTGGTGGATTAAATTGGCGAAACCGCTGGGAGGGTTCACCACTGATGAGCCAAGCCCTCCCAATATATTTTTTCATCGCAGTAAGGACAGTAGAAGTTCGTTTTATGTATAAAAGAAACATTCGCGCTTTTAAATTATTTTATTTTATATGTATAGATGGCGCGTTATTGCTTTGTGTTAAATCATTCCTAACTGGCCTTGTCTTTATAATTTGCTGAAGAGCATTGCTCGAAGCAAATATTTGAATGTAATTCTACTGCCCTATAAGCTTATGTCCATAGTTTACTTGAAAACCATTTCTAAGATTCCATCCTTCAATGTAGCATATAAAAGCAGAATGATCCAATACCGTATTAGAGCTCTGAGAAGCGGTCTGGTGGATTAAATTGGCGAAACCGCTGGGAGGGTTCACCACTGATGAGCCAAGCCCTCCCAATATATTTTTCATCGCAGTAAGGACAGTAGAAGTTCGTTTTATGTATAAAAGAAACATTCGCGCTTTTAAATTATTTTATTTTATATGTATAGATGGCGCGTTATTGCTTTGTGTTAAATCATTCCTAACTGGCCTTGTCTTTATAATTTGCTGAAGAGCATTGCTCGAAGCAAATATTTGAATGTAATTCTACTGCCCTATAAGCTTATGCCCATAGTTTACTTGAAAACCATTTCTAAGATTCCATCCTTCAATGTAGCATATAAAAGCAGAATGATCCAATACCGTATTAGAGCTCTGAGAAGCGGTCTGGTGGATTAAATTGGCGAAACCGCTGGGAGGGTTCACCACTGATGAGCCAAGCCCTCCCAATATATTTTTTCATCGCAGTAAGGACAGTAGAATTTCGTTTTATGTATAAAAGAAACATTCGCGCTTTTAAATTATTTTATTTTATATGTATAGATGGCGCGTTATTGCTTTGTGTTAAATCATTCCTAACTGGCCTTGTCTTTATAATTTGCTGAAGAGCATTGCTCGAAGCAAATATTTGAATGTAATTCTACTGCCCTATAAGCTTATGTCCATAGTTTACTTGAAAACCATTTCTAAGATTCCATCCTTCAATGTAGCATATAAAAGCAGAATGATCCAATACCGTATTAGAGCTCTGAGAAGCGGTCTGGTGGATTAAATTGGCGAAACCGCTGGGAGGGTTCACCACTGATGAGCCAAGCCCTCCCAATATATTTTTTCATCGCAGTAAGGACAGTAGAAGTTCGTTTTATGTATAAAAGAAACATTCGCGCTTTTAAATTATTTTATTTTATAAAATCCATCTACGATGGTCAAGAAATATTTACTTCCGCCCAAGGAGTTTATTCTCATTGGACCACAGAGATCGACATAAATGGCTTCAAAGGGGTAGCTTTCCTGATTGCTATCTGTGTGAACATAGGGTACTTTGTTCATTTTCCCCAAGGAGCAAGCATCACATTGATCAAGGGTACCATTTATAGAGTTCAAGCCTTTTAGAAGATTGTTCTTCAAAATCAGGTCTAGTTTGTTGTTACTAGGATGTCCTAACCTTCTGTGCCATGCAGTCCTAGAATTGTCCTTTGAAATCAAGCAATGTTCATTTGGAACATGAGTTGATTCAGATAAACGTGATAGGTTCAATGTGTACATGTTACCATCAAAGTTGCCTGTTCCTATTAGCTTGTCATCAGAAGAGTATATGTATGCTCCTTCAGAGTTCAAAAGAACAGAGTTCCCTCTTTTTACTACGCTTGGAATGGACATTAGATTTCCTTTCAGGTGTGGTACATGGAGCACATTATGCAGGGTAACAGCGTTGTTAAGTTTGTCCTTACCTTGTACAGTAGCTTGGATTGATCCTGATGAGGCAGATTCAATGTGTCTCCCTTCTTCCGCTACTTGTATGCTTCTTCTCTCCTCCGTCTTGTGCTCGATCCATTCACCATGGGAAGTCATGTGGCTTGTGCACGCAGAATCAATTATCCACACGTCCTGAGTCGTCGGGCGTTCCTCCCTTGTGATTACATGTAGTGCGTATTCTGAAGTGGATTCTCTTCGTTGGGATGGTTCCTCCGTTCGTTCTTGGATCGCTGATCTGGCTGTGTCTTTGTTTTGTTTTGGTCCTTTATGGTAGTTCCTTGTACTGGCCATGTTATTTTTGTTTGTTGTATTATTTTGATTTCCTTTGTTGTTAGGGTTGAACCAACAGTCTTTCTTGAAATGCCCTTTTCTTTTGCAAATGAAGCATGACTTTTCTTTGAATTGGTTGCCTGATGATCTGAAAGCATTTTCATGATTTTTGCTTCTGTCCTGTCTTTTCTTCTCGAAATCCAGTAGAGTTTGTCTCAAGTCTGATAAGGAGATTCCTCTGTTTATTGACAGTGCTGCTGTGATCGTGTCAAAGTTAGGTGTGAGTCCTTCAACAATGTATCGTACAAGTTCTCTTTCTGTTACAGTCTTTCCTAGCTGGGTGATCTCTTGTGCCAGTTCTGTGCTCGTACAATATACATGTTAACATTTTCATTTGGGTTCAATTTTAGTCTGGCTAGATCCAACATTAGGTCTATCCTTTTATTTTCTAGAGATCCTTCAAACCTTTTCTTTATGTCGTACCAAATTCTTTTGGCCCTTTTATCGCCTCGAAAGATGATTGTTAAGTCATCCGAAAGTGACAATATTATTAGGCTGTATGCTTCCCGATTCTTTTTCTTCCAAATATCATATTCTAGTTTATTATTTGTAAAGTCTGGCTCGTCATTAACAATTACGTCCTCGAAGAGATCTTTTGAATCTAGAATTGCTTCCATTTTCATGGACCACGTTGTATAGTTATTTTCTGTTAACTGTTCAATTTTTGCTAAGTTATGTGTATCCATTTTCATCCAACTTTTTATTTCTAAATTGGCGGTTAGTCCAATTATTTAATTTCTTCTTGATTTAAATGGATCAATTGGCGGCTAGTCCAATTCGCGCGCTCAAACCACGCTCTGCTACCAAATTGATATAGGCTTAGCAAAATACGATGTTCCTTTGTAAGGATTTCTAGTTGTTTTTGTACTCACTTATGTTGTAGTTACGAGGACATCCCTTTAGATATAAACAAATATATATTTATTTAAGGAACGACTTGTTCCATTACATATATTGTTAAAATAAGCTAGCGATAAACATAACAAAGTTTGAAGGTAGAAGTTGGAAGTTACGTCATCGTAGTGACGTCAGCATCTATGATGATTAAAGTCAAAGTTTGCGTAACAATAATGATGTACAATCCCTATTTTATGCCTTTTGTTCAATTTCTGCATAATTTCAAAGAAATATTTAACGTTTAATACACCCATCTTAATGTATTCTCATGTTTTAACAAGAGCTTTAATTTTATATCTAAAAATGCGTAGCAAAAATGAACAATCGTTTCCGAGTAAAATTTTTATTTTTAGGACGCCGTTGCATATTTTACGAGTGTGCTATTTTTATGTCTTTTGTTCAATTTCTGTATAATTTCAAAGAAATGCTTAACGTTTAATACACCCGTCTTAATGTACTCTCTTGTTTAACAAGAGCTTTATTTTAATGTCTAAAAATGCATAGTAATGATGAACAATCCTTTTTTCGAATAAATTTTTTATTTTTTTGTTCAAGACACCATTGCATATTTTTACGAGCGTGCTAATTTTATGCCTTTTGTTCAATTTATGTATAATTTCAAAGAAATGTTTAACGTTTAATACACCCGTCTTAATGTACTTTCTTGTTTAACAAGAGCTTTATTTTAATATCTAGAAATGCGTAGTAATGATGTACAGTCGTTTTATGGGTCATTTTTTTTTATTTTGTTCACTTTTAAATATATTGTAATGGTGAATAACCATTTTGAGTCGAAAATTTCTTTATCTGCTCACGACGCCTTTTTACATATTTTACACACGTGTAATTAAATACCTTTTTTTTTCGAAATTGTCTTCCACCCACTTTAAAAATACGTTATACTCGGCGGGTAATCGCCACGAGTTAAACATTTCTCAAAAGATCGTTGATTTTTTTTTTTAAGCAAGGCTTTAAAAAAATTTTACAACTGTTTTAAGCTACAGGCACAATTTTAATTTTATTATTTCTCTATATATCCAGAAACGCCGTTGGCCACTCGCATGTGGCATGTTCTTCTTTTATTCAGAAGATGTCTGATGTATAATTCCATTTATTTAGTGTATTACATGGCTCTAAAGTGGCCACTCGCATGTGGCATGTTCTTCTTTTATTCAGAAGATGTCTGATGTATAATTCCATTTATTTAGTGTATTACATGGCTCTAAAGTGAATTTTGTTTAATATGCAATTTTTATTGTGTATTTAGTAAATGTTTATGAGTAAAAAACTCATGATTTAGCCTAATTTTTCTGAATAGTACGTTTTACATGATTCTTTAAAAAAAAATTAAAAAATATATATATATTAAATTGCGAAACTTAGGCCTAAAAACCAACGCTTTCTCAGAAACCTGAGAATTTCCCACGAATTCCAAATTTGGGGTCCTTTGGGACACATGTGTTTTCCCCCTCCCCTCCTAACACGTGTACATGGGGGTGGAGAAGGGAGGTATTTTTTGGGGTGGACATGTGTAAAACACATGTGTTGACAATAGCTGGGAAGGTAGAAAACAACTAAGGAGTCAGTTCACTGCCAGCTCCTGAGCTAAAAAGGTCAGTTTTGCTATCCTTTCCGCTCCTGCGGAAGGGATCCCCCTCTTGAATATTCCATCTTCTTTTAGTTTTTTTTCTGACCATTATCCTTTAAACTTGTTAGATTAATACGATTTATTATCAAGGTTTAATAATTTAATTTTCAATTTATTTTCAAGGTTTAATAATTTTATTTTTCCAATTATTTTTTTTTTCAACAAAATTTTCCGCTCGATAAGTCTGAAGATATTTCTTTTGAATTTGTCAAATTGTTCTCCCAGTTACCTCTTATCCTTATAGTATTTAACATTTATCAATATGATAATCCAAAGCATTTATTTTCTTTTCTGATGTGCATTGACATACGATTTATTTAATTTGTAAATATTTTCAATTGTATTTTCTGTATTTAAGGCTTCATGCCTTAAATATTCCATCTCCTTTTAGTTTCTCACCATTATTTTTAAATTAGTAGATCAATACGACTTATTTTCAAGGTTTAATAATTTTATTTTTCAATTATTTTTTTTCTTCAACAAATTGATTCCACTTGATAAATCTGGAGATATTTTGAACTTTGTTATTGCGATAGTACGCTTAGTTCTCTCTTATCTTTTCGATATTGAGCATTATCAATATAAATTTAAAGATTTGAAGCCTTTTGTTTTCTTATCTAATTTAAAGGAAAAATGTGCATTTTTCTTTTTGAAATTTAACCCCGATATTTTAGACAAGCGTATAGTTTTTGCTTGCTTCTTTAAGCCGTTGAGTTCCACCATCCTATTATCCAGATATAGTATGATTTACGATACTTGCATGGCGATACATTCACGATAAAAATTTCAACATGGCGGACCAAGGACGCGCTCGGCGACCGACTTTCAATCCATGTTGCCTCCAACTATATATGAATTCCCGATAACGTACACGAAGTAAAAACAGCATTTTGATTTTTTTATTTGTCAACCTTATATGAACGTGAATTTTCTTTTAGGAATTAACCCTCCGAGATTTGGAAGGATGTATATTCCCCAGAACGAGTGTCTAGTTCCGCTGTCTCTCTGTCCGCTTTCTTTTAAAATATTTAGGTTGTAAAATGGGACAACTGAATTTATATTGATTTACTGGGCTTTTATTTAGGTTGTAAAATAGGACAACTGAATTTATATTGATTTACTGGGCTTTTATTTTATTGGCATTTGTGGGCAGAATCCGCCCAATATTTAATTATATATTTAGATTTTGTAACATTTTTTTTTATTGCAAACATTTTGCATACCAGCATCACTATAACCCGATTTGTTTTTCCCTGTTAATAGTCCTTCAAGTGTCGAATCTCACCACCTTCCCATTTCCCTTCCTGATGCAAATTTCAACATAAATATTTGTGTGACAAACTTTCTTTGGTGGACTTGGACAACAGTTTTGAAAAAATTCGAACAACTAAATAGTATAATTTTTTTTGGGTCATCTTTGATTGTATTTTTTTTTTTTTTTTGCATATGTCACGCACATTACAAATAATAACTGCGTATAGTTTTATCTCTCCCACTGATAGAGAGAGAGGTGCAATTATATTCTATTATTTAGTCATTTAGTACAACAACAACAACAACAAAAGCCTTTATTTAGGGCATTCCGCCCCATACAGGATTCGCCGTATTTACACGTCGACAAGAGGAGAGGGAAGAGGAAACATTTACAACAAAAATGAGGTTTGTTACCTATTTACAGATGGATCATCCTCCAGTATCCTTTGCCCTGCATTCTTTCTCATGCGCCCAGCTTCTGTACAGAACTTAAAGTATTTATTAATCAGTAATTTATCATTCAGATCTGAAGAGAGAAGTTGACAAATGCTATGGTATCTAAATTGACCAGAGGTAGGGCTTGGGAAAATTTCAGTACGTTTTTCTGTTAAGAGAGGGCATTGGAAGAAATAGTGAACCAAATTATCATCCATGAGATCCTTACAAAGTAAACAGTTCCGGCCATTTTCTTTCCAGAAGTCTTTTCTTTCTTCCCTGAAAAATTGCCATAAAACTCTATGTTGTGCAACTAGTCTTTTGTTGGGAAGCGAGATATTTAATCGTAGGTACTCCTCTGTCATGAATGATTCACTCAAAAATTTGTAGTGAGCAAAGTGGGTTGAATCAGTGATTTTCATCTGATCGTTTTGAATTAGTTGGTCTGTGGTAGTTCTAATTATGCCTGGCAATTCTTTCTGTATGGCTAAGTAGTCTTCGCAGCCCTTCAGAAAGGAATATCCCTTGGAGTCTAGAATTTTTATTAAATTTTGAGTAAAACAGTTTTCTATTTCCTTTTTCGCGGTGACTTTCCAGAGATAGTTTAAGCAAGCATGTGGTAATCTGCTCGTCTCCATTTTTAAAATCCTGACCCAAAACTTTAATGTGAGTTTTACAGCATTAAGTTCAGTTGATATTCTTCCACATTCTCTTCTGAGGACATATCCTGGTGTGAAGTTTGGTAAGTCTAAGAGACGACGAAGAAATGCATCTTGGGTATTATTGACTGTCTTCAGCTGGTTGATTGCCCACATTGGTGCCGCATATAGTAAAGTAGGAAGAACAATAGTGTCAAGAAGTTTCATCACTGAGGTAAAGGACTTTATTCGCGCCTTTGTAAGGATTCTCCAAAGTGCATTAATTGCATTCAGTGCTTTGTTTCTAAAGTATTGGGAAGCATATTGGGTCGAGATTTTTGTAGTCAGAGGGTAACCCAGATATGTATACTTAGCTACTATTGTCAGGGGTTGCTGACCCCAAAACCATGTCTCGGAACGAGCTGTTCTTCCACCGTTTCTAAACACCATTATTTTAGATTTATTTTGGTTTAACGTTAGGCAGTTCTCTTCTAAGTACTTTTTAAGTAAGTTAAACTTCAATTGCAAATTTATTTTCGATTCTCCTAAGATCACTATGTCGTCTGCATACAGTAAAAGGTGTATAGTTCCATAATTCTCAAGATTTATGCCTGGCAATTCTGATTCATCGAACAGGGGTACCAGATCGTTTAGGAAGAGAATGAATAAATAAGGTGACAACGGCTCCCCCTGCAATACTCCCGCTTGTATTTTGATAGCCTCCGTGAAGGAACCCCGCCATCTGACTGTTGCCGTCATTTGGGTATAATAGTTCTTAATTAGTTTAATAAATCGACAGCTCAGACCATTTAATGCTAATTTTTTCCAAAGTAGATGGTGCGGCACAGTATCAAAGGCCTTCCTTAGGTCAATGAAGAAGGCATATAACTTTCCCCTTCTACGGCTAAGGGTCATTTGAATTAATGATATGAGAGTGAAAATGTGGTCCTGACAAGAGTAGCCTTTTCTAAAACCAGCCTGATTTTCTGCCAAAATTGACTTTCTCTCCATCCAATCATTCAATCTTGTCTTCAAAATAGATGTAAATAATTTCGATAGGTTAGAAATCAGGGATATTCCTCTGTAATTTGACGGGTTGTCCGGATCTCCATTTTTAAATATTGGGTGGATTATCGTTTTTGTCCATTGTTGAGGAACTTGGGATGTCCCTAAGATTTTATTAAATAAGTTCCTGAGATAAATTGTATGTTCTTCTAATAAATATTTAATCGCTTCGTTAGGAATTTCATCAGTCCTGTAGCCTTATTTTTACCCAATTTGGAAATTTCCGTGGTAACCTCAGTTAGAGATATTTCACAATCTAATTCGGGGTCAATGTCCAATATCTCAAGTGGTAACTGTACAACTTTTGTTAAATTTGAACCAAGTAACTCCCGTTAGAAGACCTGCCAGTCTGCAATAGAAATTTCACCTTGTAGGTTATTCCTATATTTAAGTGAATTAATAGTCTTCCAAAATTGGGAAGGATCCTTTACATTACTGAGGATAACTTGAATTTTGTCAGTATATTCCCTTTTTTTGAGCTTTAGGATAGCTGAATATTTCTTCTTACTCGACAAGTATGCAATTTTATCGGCCGAGATATTATGTTTTACGTATAATTTAAGATTTTGTTTCATTTCCTTTTTTAGCCAAATAACAGTCTTTAACGAACCATGGCTTAGATTTTATATTTTTTGTTTTTGCCTCCATCCGCGTCCCCGAGCGTAACATTGCTGTTTGAATTAATCCAGTAAAATCCTCAGCCTGAGTATCAATTGTGGGGTCAGCTGGATGTTCGGGAATTAATTCTTTTAAAGATTCTATATATTTTGGGATTTTATCTACTGACCAGGAAAATTTAATTTTGGCCCTAGGCTCCATGTAACAATTTTCAGTTTTATTATTAGGGCCGATAAACTTTAAAATTATTGGTAAGTGATCCGAATATGGCATACAACCAATTTCAAAGTCTGCTATGTGTTCAAGCACCGCAGGTGAGACAATCGCCAGATCTAACACAGAAGAGCCTCTTCCGGAGATGAATGTAAATTTACCACTTTTATCATTAATGGATCTACCATTTATTATAGTTAAGTGATTTTTATCAAGAAAGTCAATAAATATTTCCGCTTTGGCAGATTTTGTTAGATCACAGGAATTTCGGGTGGTTGAAATAAGGTTTGAAGTATCTATCAAATTATGGTAACCCCCCAGATTGCCAATACGGACATTCAGGTCGCCGACCAGTATTATTTCAAACCCGTTATATATCTTATTTTCCATCAAATGAAATAGTCGTCCAAGTTTTGTAGCATGCGTATCGTTTGGGGGTAGATATACGAATATTACACAGATCGCTGGTGAGTCATTGTCTAAACTTGGATTGAGTGTGACTGCAATCCAAGAGGTTTCGATTTCAACATTGTCAATTTGAGGCTGTAGTTGTTTATTTATGCCGAGAATTATACCTCCGGAGCCTCTCCCTTTATCTGATGACTTTACAGCAGGTGATTGATACATTCCGAAGTTCGCCAGGTTCAAGTCGATATTGAAGTGGCACCAAGTTTCTGTAAGCGCGAACATCTCAAATTGTTTCAAATATTCGAACAGTGGAAAGAGAGAATTTATCCTAAAAAAGCCGTTTATATTCCAATACATGAATCGTTCGTTTTTAGCTATGTCAACCATTGGTTTTATTTTTTCGATCTTGATTTTATTATGTTTCAGATTTGGGCCCTTGAGTTGACTTTCTTTAATAGTATGAGTCTTGCTATGTGAAATATGAGGAGTTCCTGTGAGTTGAGTTTTGTTTATAGATTGTACATCTTCATTTGTATGTATTTTATTACCTGAATATTTACATCTATTTACAGAGATCCGCTGGGGTGCCTCTAGCTATATTAATTCTCCTTTGGCATTCACCACCTGTCCCTCCACTACCATGTAGTTAATGCCGTTTAGGAGAAGTTTATTATCCCTCAACTTCGACCCTATACCCTTCCTGTAAAGTTCCCTTCTCTTTTCTATCAAGATTTTTCTCTGCTCTCTAATCTGGGGGCTGTAATCCCTGCTCATAAAAATATTGAGTATTCGAAGTTTGGATGAGTTCTTTAGGAGGCTTATTCTGGACTCGTGATCCGGAACTTCAATCAGAATAGGCGCCTTTGGTCCCCTGCCCAGGCGATAACATTCGGCTATTACCACATCATCAGTAATCTGCATATCTTCCGCCATTAACTTCTTGACCTTTTGTAGCAGCAATTCCCGACTGTCAGTCTCTGCTGACTCAATGCCATATATTATTAAGTTGTTTTCTCGGGCTCGTCTCTCCAAAGCATCCGCGCGTTCTTCCAGATTCCTTATTTTTAGGGTATTGTGAGAAATTAACCTCGTGTTAGTCGCCAGTGCATCTGTGCACGAAGCTATAGATGTTTCTATTCCCGTCATTCTTCGTTCCCAATCCTCCATCTTCTGCTCAATATTAAGCAACCTTGCATCCATTTTCTCTCCCAATCTGTTCACTTCAGCCGAAAGGTTAATTATCAGTTGCTTTAAATCGTCCATTGGTGCCTGGTCTGGAGTTGAGTGAGGTATATTTGTCAATGTGGCCTGGTCTGGAGTTGAGTGAGGTATATTTGTAAAAGTGGCCTGTCTTTTCGGCCCTGGATTTAGTTCTATAATCCAATTATCAATAAGGCCGTGATCACTTTTAGCCAGTAAGCCATCGAACAGTGCTTCAAAGTTACACCAGTTATATCCCTGTAATATTTCATCTTATTGAGTTTAGTCTTAAAATCGGCAAATTTTACCGTAAGCTCTATTGGCCTTGTTATGCAAATCACCATGTATAAAACAATCATTAAATATGCAATTTTTGCAATTAATCTCATTTTGTTTCACCGTTAACTTTATTTTACTTTTCAATATGATATATGTAGTATTATTTAGACTATCGAATTTGAGAAATCAAAAAGCAAGAAGAAAATATTTTTAGGTCAAAAGAGAAAGAAATAAAGTACACTTATCTGGAGCCGTAGCGCGGTGCGACCGTCCAGCTCTGCCTCCTAGCGGCGAATCCTAGTCATTTAGTATTCAATTTAATGGCGATTTAATGATATAATAATCCATATTGCAGAACTTAGTGGGAAAAGCTTCCATTTTTTTTTCTGAAGGTAATGAGATTTGTTGTTTCATTTCTTTAACTCCAGCCACAGAACGAAATCACCTTTTTATTATAACCTACGTCTCTGGAAATTAATGACTCTATTTCGAAATAAGAACTTAGCAGTTCACCAGAATATGACTATAGATAATTTTAGTCAAACAGAGATAGAGAGTATAACACCTTGTGTATGTTTGCACTTGACTGGTTTGATAAGCCCTTCCAGAAGCCTTTATCTACTCCACCACCTTCAGAATATTTGGCAGCAGAAGCCAGTAAAAAGGAAAGGATTATAGCATCACAACAGACCTAAAACCCGTTAACCCGTTTCGACATAGGCTTTCGTAGTTTTATGAAATGTGGCATTGGACATTGGTAACCAGTGGCAAAGGCTACATTCCTGGGGGGTCGGGAATAGGCCTTGAAGATAAAGAAGGGTATTTTGCGTAGTCTCAAACTATGGATGTTTGAGCATGCAATTTTGCCTGTAAAACTGTATATTATTTAATAGGATTTAAAGATACTTACGAAGGTGGACGTGAGTGAAGAACGACATAAAACAATATCCCGATGGACGCCACTGCGCGCAAAACCACGTGACATGAATCAGTTGAAGAGAGGGTCATTGTGGTAGGATGTGAAGAGAATATTTACAATGAATGCATCAATGGTAGAACACAGAGATGTATTCTACACACTATCCACCTGCAGGGCCGATGCACCTAATTTTCGCTCAGAATTTTCCAAAAAATTGATTAATCGACATGCCGAGTCAATCTACGCAAGATGTAGTTCTGCCAACCTGCACCTTCTCAGATGTGTCTAGGCCCGGTTCACCCCTGTCATTCCACGAGAAACCACTGCGATAGCCATGTCTTAACGAGATAAATGTTTAGCACCACAACGAGATATATATATTTTCGAATTCGATTCCGTATTTTAGTGAGACTTCAAAAAGAAAGCATGCTGTGTCAAACCAGGTCAAGACAAAGTACACGATATCATCAAAGGCGTAAGAGAGATTAGCCTACAATTGACAGTAATTTTTTTTTCGAACCAACGTGTAGTGAACAAGAGTTCCGGCTGGAATAGGGAAAAGAACAATATGATGGAAGGCTGTACAAGAAACAGTCATTTCTTTTTTTATAAAACTTTATTATATATTGAATGGGAAAGATAAAATTGAGCAGAATTTCTTTATATTAGCAATTAGGTGTAACCCATTAGGCACAAACATTCGAGTTACAGGGCAACTGACTTCCGTACATATATATCTCCAATTTCCATGATAAGGCTGCCCTATTTCATTTGGTTGAAGCAAATTATTTATCTAACTTTATTGCGTTTTAACTGGTCTATATTGTTATGGATTTTCTTTTGTTGTTAACAAAGTGACTACCGCGCCGAGTGTGTATAGGGGCTTAGAGATCATAGGCTGTCAGAATAATATTACACTAGTAATAATTAATAGTTCATTCTGATACGCAGTAAAAGCAGAAGAGAACAGCGCCTCTATCAGTAGGCTATCATAGCTAGCTAGTTTCAATACACCCAGAAAGAGCTTATCTCCTCGAAGGGGAGATTAAGGGGGTGGAAACAGGTTTTCAGGAGTTTCCTCGAGATTTTGCGGTAGCCTCCGCCCTGAACGAATGTCAGACTTTAGCATAGAGCTGGCAGGGAAGGGGTTGTTATACTAGAGTAGTTTCAAAATGAAGAATAGCTATAGATCGGGATCCAATCCCGATGACGGGTTTCAGGGAAACACCAGAGGGATGAAAAAGCGGTGAAATGTGTTGAAAGCGATGGAAGAGAGATGCGAGAGGAGTGATGAAAAGGCGATGAAATATGTTGAGAGGTGTTGTAAAGTGTAGGAAGGCATTGAAAGATGTTGATAGTGTTGAAAAACAGTGAAAGAGGTGAAAAAGGTGGAAATCGTTGAGAGAAAGATGTGTTAGGAAGGTGTCGAAGCATGTCGAAATTCGACAGAGAGAAAGTGTTGAAAGAGGAAGAATTGAAGAAAGTTTGATAAAGAGTTTGTAAATAGAAGATAAAGATTGATAGGAGAAGGTGCGCTCAACGTTAAGAGTAGTTGTAAATAGGACAAAAACATGCACTGAGAGCTAATATGGGCTGGCTTACCTAAATTTCATTAACAGTATACACTAAGTTACATGAATAAGCCCAGTATATATATCCTGTATATTTTGTTTAGTGTTGGTATATGATTTTGAAGAGTTACTCAATTTTTTTTAACAACACTTTGTTCATAGTGATAAGATGTGGTGTAAAGAATTTTCAGTTTTTTTTTTGTTTTTTTTTTCTCAATATAGTTTTAGTGTTATAGCAAACTTTAAAGTGTTTTTCAGTTTTCTTTTTATTTTAAGCTACATCTTGTCCTAGTGTGATGATGAACTTTAAAGAATTTCCAGTTTTTCCTATTTTATTTTAAGTTAACAATTTTGTCTTAGTGTTATGGTGAACTTTAAATAGTTTGCATTTTTTCCTTTTATTTTAAACTATAACGTGTGTTTTAGTGTTAAGTGATCGTTGAAAGGAGTTTTCACACCCTGTTTCAGTGTTAGTGTGTTATTTGTCTCAACCATGTCTTTGTGCAGTATATCGTCTCACAACCTTGTTTTAATGTTTGTTAGTCATCTTTAAAGAGTTTTCACAACCTGTTATAATGTTAGTGTGTCATTTTAAGAGTTGTCACAACCTTGTCCTTGTGTGGTACACCGTTTCACAACCTTGTTCTAATGTTAGTCTGTCGTCTTTAAAGAATTTTCACAACCTGTTTTGATGTTAGTGTGTCATTGTAAAAAGTCATCACAACCTTGTCCTTGTGTGGTACACCGTTTCACAACCGTGTCTTAATGTTAGTCCACAGTTAAAAGGAGTTTTCACAACCTTATCTTAGTGTTAGTATATCGTTTTTTTTTCTTTTTGAATTGTCACAATCTCGTTTTAGTGTAGTACATAGTTGAAAGGAATTTTCACAACCTGTTTTTATGTTAGTTTGTCATCTTTAAAGGTTTTCACAACTTGTTTTAATGCTAGTGTGTCATTTAGAAAGGGTTATCACAACCGCGTCTTTGTGTAGTACACCGTCTCACAACCGTGTTTTAATCTTAGTTCATGAGTCTTCACAACTTGTTTTAATGTTAGTGTGTCATTTAGAAAGGGTTATCACAACCGCGTCTTTGTCTAGTACCCTGTTTCACAACCGTATTTTAATGTTAAGTTCACAGTTTAAAGGTTTTCACAACTTGTTTTAATGTTAGTGTGTCATTTAGAAAAGGTTATCACAACCGCGTCTTTGTGTAGTACACCGTCTCACAACCGTGTTTTAATGTTAGTTCATCTTTAGAGAGTCCTCACAACCTGTTTTAATGTTAGTTCATCTTTAAAGAGTCTTCACAACCTTGTTAGGATGCGAGTTAAGGAATTTTAGTTTCTCCTTTTTATGTGCTACAATTTCGTCCAACTGTAGAACCAGAGGAACCACAAGAGACGGCAATCTTAAGAAACCCGCTAGAGGTAGTGAATAGGGCAATTGGTGGCAATGTTGGCGACCCTGAAATACGCCGTTCGACCAGGGTCAAGAAGCCCACTGGGTGTAAATCATGCCCAGGCTGCCAATAGTAAATCCATAGAATGTGTACTGAGTTTAGCTAAATTTTTGATCATGGTATGAAATACTAGGGAGTGATTTGAAGGCCTTAAAATGTGGTCTTAAAAGGATTTCAGTCTTTTTTTTTTTTCTTTTTTGCTACAACTTTGTTTTTTTTTATTTTCTTTAAATGTCACTGTAAAGGGGTTTTCAGTTTTTTTCATTGAGCTTTAATGTTAGGAAATAAATCTAAGGGTTTTCAGTTTTTCCTTTTTCTTGTGTTTAATAAAGCTACAATCCTGTATTAAGAGGCAGGTTGTGATTTAAGACTTAAAGTCCAACAGTTTATTTTATTTCAATTTTATTAAGGTTCTGAATTTTGGTTCAACTTTAAGAATAATTAAGGAACTTAGACGCATCAGATATCTGCTGTGCTTGTAATATATTCGCTATGGGTTAATTCGGAATATGCGCTGGGTTAAAACTAGACACCCTGTAACTCCATAGGTCCACGATACAGCCCAAAGGGAATTTCTAATGAGAGTGTGTAAGGCAGTTATAGTCTAAGAGTTGATATGTCAGGATAGCAAGTGATCTCTGTTGTTAAACCCCAGAGCAAGTGGGTATGGAAAATGCTATGTTCCAAAGGAGGGGTTTAGCTGAATAGCAGGGAAGGGAAGACGGCAATAACCTTATATGGGAAGTAGGGTTGTCAAGCACTTGTAAATCTATGATATTCTGGCAAATGAGGTAAATGCTTGAGGTTCAATTCGCTCCAATTTAAGATAGGTTAGATTTCAGCATTTGATTGTTAACAATCAATTTTTATTATTTGTTTAAGTATAAATGATGTTTATCTATGTATAGATAATTTATATAGAGTTAGTATGTGGCATTTTTTTTTTATTTAAGTTAATAGGGCTTTAGTCCCCACTTTGTTTTAATTAGATAACTTTATTTGATTTCACATTAGTCCTGGAGATTAGCAATTGTTAGGGTAATGTTAACATTGACGGTTGAAGTGCTTTGGCTTTTATAGTAGTTTCTAGCTTTAGTTTATATACAAGATGCGAATTAAATTGTGTGAATGGGAAATCTTAGTGAATGTGTCAAGGATAGGAACAATTATACTGTTAGACCAAAAGTTATTTTAGAATAGTGTTAAGGAATTTAATAGGTTCGATTTTTGATTTTGATTTCTTTATTTGTTAGGATCGATAGCCTCACAGGACTGTACAACTCTATTGATAGGAAGGTATCCGCTCCATTTTGTTAGGTCTCCTTTTAGAGGAGTGTAAGTATTGGTTTCTTTTATTAGGGTAATCAGTTACTCTATTTCATTACATCAACTTGAATTCTAAGAGTCGTAGATAATGACCATGTCTCGATTCTCAGACTGGGGGGTTGTGGGAGGTCACGGTCAGACCAAAGGCCTGCAAGTCCCCTCCTCATTAGAGGGAACGGAGAGGTATCAGGTGAACTTTATGCTAGGTGGGGGATTTAGTTGCCGATGTCGCAAGCTGAGTCTACAGCGACAAACCTTGGATAACCGATCTGACATCGTAGTTTACGACGCTTTAAGCGTGGCTGAGATGAGGGTGATTCAGTCGGGAGGTTGGGAAGGTTCGGCACGTTGAAGGCTCCCCTATAAATTGCGCAGCTTGGAACCAATCCTCTATAGACAAATGCTTGGAACATGTGGTGGGAAAGAAAGTCCCTATAACTCCTTGTCCCTAAGTCATAAGTCTAAAGGGGGTTTCTAATGAGAGTTAACAATGGGAGCGTGTAAGAGACAAGTTACGATTAGACGAGGCGATTCCGTCTACAGATTTTAGGTACCAATTAGCAAAGAGACAGATGGACTGTCCAGATTCTTTGCGTTTTATATCGCCCCAGGCTAGCAAAAGTTAATCACCTAATTAAAGACTATGTCTACCATACGTTTAGTTAGAAAGAGTTCAAGTCTAAATACCAGTTAGTAAGTAGAATTTTTTTTTTTCACGAGAATAACTCGTTCTATGTTAAGATCAATTTTAAATTAGTAGGACACCTAATGAACCTTTGAAGCAGATTGCCAGAACAAGCCAATACGGTATTCCAGACTTGAGAAGAGAAATTTTTTTTTAAGGGAAGATTGAATATCAATTTAGTTTTAACAGTAAAATGGCCTAGAGCAATGGGTTTATTTTATTTTATTTTTGGACAAAGAGTCAAGATTTTCAGAGAGGTATTAAGAACTCAAGTGGGAAGATATATCACGAAATATGAGTTAGACCTAGTTTGTTAATCATCATAATTTATTTTCAGGGTTAATTTAAGTGTTTTTTTTATTAAAGTGGATTTGTTGGTCAAAAATATGAGTACACATTCTATAGATAAGCTAAACAATGTATAGTGGAGGTTAACAACAATGTTCAGCTAAGAACAAAGATTGGTGAGATTGCCACCACAGATAAGGTAATTTGGAAATAATCTGGTTTATAGAAACGTACTGACCACAAAGATTTCCTTTCCTATATATTTTCTTTTGATTTAAGAGAAGCGGGGAGCACGCCAGACAAACACTCCCAGTGACGAGTTGGTAGGAACAAGTTTTTTAAAGTATTACATATAGATTTTGAAATGCTAGTGAAATGACCTAGACCCTCAGTGCATATCTATTCGTTTTATTATTATTTATATATACTCGTTATTATCATATATCATGTATCATTCCTTATTATATCCATGTTTATCTATATATATATATAAGGCACAATCAATTTGGATTATAGATTATAGACACAAGATAACGGGACCAAGTCTAAATAAATAAGTGGTGCGTGACATTTCGGTAGCAGCATTGTTACCATCTTCAGCCAAATGTACTGAATGAGAAATTTAACCACAGCATATATATTTTTGTTTATCATTTATATCTTCTATATCAACGCCATTTCTTTTCTATGTATATATCATGTTCATTCTTTTTTTTTTTGGTATATGTCTTTCCCCTCGTTATTTACCATATTGTTGTTATTATTTAATCTTATATAACACTTTAATTTCTTTTGCCCTATTTAACCTTATATAATCATTCCTTTGTTTTTGTCATTCGTATTATAAATTTACCTCATGTACCCCATTATCTATAGCTAAATAAAGAATTTTTAAGATATGTTTTAGGAATTGTACATATCTACGTTAACACGCACAATTCCTTGGCGCCCTTAATAATTATGTTTACCTAGGATGATCTAAGAATCTGTTTGTACAGAATCTGTGATTAGACCACCCCCCCCATCTCCACCCATAGGGACTAAGGCTGGGAACGTGTAGACTCACCTCACACCTGGGTCAAGACTCTCTGACGTACAAACAGTGAAAGATGGGCTTAGTGCTTTGCCCATTAAATGGTAGGGTAGAATTTCCTTCAGTAATTACGATGAGTTAACCTGTCCCAGGTTCCATGGCCCGTTTGTTTCCCCTTTGCCTGAGTGTCGGTGATTGCATACTGGTATCATAAAAAAAAAGGAAAAAAATGCATTTCTCCCAATCTCATATTTCTCATAGAGTATGAACAGATCTGAATTGGAACAAACACATTTTTTTCACTCTGGCAGGGGAGGAATTGTTGGGCCAGATTTTCCACCAAACAGACCCAACAAAGATGTAAACATTTACATCATATATATATATACAGTGTCTCGCCGGAAGTGTTTGGTGTCCAGATGGAGACCCCACAACGGTGGCCGACGATGCCCAAGGATCATGGAACCCATTGCAGAGAGGTCCAGAGCAGGATCTACACCAGAAGGCTGAAGATGACACGAGCCCTGCCCAAGGATCCTGGAACCCATTGCAGAGAGGTCCAGCGCAGGATCTACACCAGAAGGCTGTAAGTGGCACCTATTGCCTTTAGAATTCACCCACAGTATCAATGGAAAGCTGGTGGACAATGAAGAAGCTGCCTCGACAAGAAAGAAAAGGACTTCGAGCATTCTTCTTTGTTAAACCAAGCCATCTCTTCACCTCCTTTTTCTTTTTTTTTTCTTCTTTTAATTTTTGTATATAACTTATGACATCACATTTTGATAGATTGGGCATATTTAGTATTTTTTAGAATTTCTTAAAGAAGAAATTATTATATAAATTTCTCAGAGGGGCAAGCATGTTAAATTTTATTTGATTTCATTGCTAATCTAAATTATCTCTCGATAAGAAAGATAAATTTAAATTTTCGTTAATATTTATTTTATTCTAAATTGATATCTCATAAGTTGAGCATGTATATTTATTATTTCATAATTTATCTTTTAGGAAAATAATAAAAATATTATTTTTTATTCCATAATTTCTTTTTTTTTTAAATAATAATATTATTATTTTTTTATATTCCGAGATTTTTTTATGTTCAAGTTTTATTACTCTGTAAGAAATTATTCACATTGGGGGCGCTGTTAAAAAAGAGCGTCAGTCTTGAGCAGGCGTTCAGAGGGAGCAGATCGAATTCTTATCAGGAGAGGCGGGACAAACGGGACGTTCTGAGCCCATGGGGGGCTTGAGACAGGTATGTAGCCAAGATACCTGGTAAGTCAACTTAAAATTTTGACATAAGGAGGTTCATATAAAAGCATGGTAATAACCATGGCAGAAAACAAATTTTGGTAGACCGAAAAATTCATATTTTGTCCATAACATGAAGTCTTCATGTTCCACTATGTTTAGCTAGCATTTTTTTTTTTGCCAACTACGGCGTGTTTGTATGATGAGAAGGACATATCCATGTTTTAATAGATAAAAGGAAGGAAAAACCCATTCTTGTTTAAGGTACTTAAATAAATTATTTCTTGTCCATGCAAAGTTGTCCTTGAAATTAAATGTTGTAACTTATATAGAAACGAATAAAACTTGATGTTTAGTATTTTTAAGCGTATTTGTAGTGTTTTTATCCTCAAATCAAATTATAAAACGGATGTGTATTCCTGGTATGTAACATGTTCCTTCATGTATAAGTCTGGGCGCAATCACTGAGCTAAAACCACCGAACGAGATCTAACATATGGATAATTTTGCTGATATCCAATTGATGAAGACAGGGTTGGGATGGGACTTGAGAGAAGATTCTTTTGTCTATGCCATACCCGATCCTGGTAAAACCAAGTAATTTACTAAGCGCCCAATGCTTTCTTTCATTGCAAGACAATATGATCCAATTGGATGGCTGGCACCTCTGGTGATAGTTGGAAAGATTTTGATACAGAGGCTATGGACTACAGGAACGACATGAGATGAACCCATAGACTATTCAATAAAGATAATCTGGAAAAGGTTTAAAAAAGACTTAGGATATATTCACACCACTAAAATATGATAGACAAAGTGACAAATCTTTGCATAGTAGGCAATTTCGCAAATGTGTCGTTTCATGGTGATATCAGCACCTTGAACAGAATTTCAAATTTTGCAGATATATTCGCAGAATACCTTAACGTGACTAAACCAAATTTATTGATTTCCCAAACAAAGCATAGTGTCAAACATCACATTAGCACTAAAGGACAACCAGTCTACTACAAACCAAGATAATTGGATTCCAAAAAGTTAAAAATAGCTAGAGATGAATTCAAGTTCACGCTTGATAACGAAATAATTAGGCCATCAAATTCTCAGTGGTCAAGCCCTCTCCATCTACTTTTGAAAAAAAGACTGAACACATAGAGCATGTGGAGACTACCACAGACTCAATGCCTGCACACTGCCAGATCGGTATATGATTTCCAACATATTCTTCGTGGCAAGTCGATTTTTCTCAAAAATAGATCTTTTTAAAGCTTACTATCAGATCCCGATCTTGGAAGAGGACAAACCAAAAAGAGCCATTACCACCCCATTTGGACTTTATGAAATCAATGTGATGAGCTTTGGACTTCGAAATGCTCCATCCACATTTCAACGTTTCATAAATAAATTATTGTTTGAACTGGAATTTGGTTTCCCTATATCGATTATATTTTGATTGCCTCAAGTTCAGAAAAAGAACATAGACAACACCTCGAACTACTACTTGAAAGATTAGACAAATATGGTCTATGAATTTATATGTCCAAATCTATGTTCGGCGTGGGCGTGAAGGAAATCGACTTCCTGGGTTACAGAATAACTCCAGAAGACTATACGCCACTACCCAAAAAAGTGCAAGCAATACTAGAGTATAAACTCCTTGAAACCATTCACGACCTTAGAACATTTCTAGGAATGATAATTTTTACAGGCGTTATTTATAAAATGCTGCAGACAACCAGGCAATTTTGCAATAATATTTGAAAGGCGCCAAGAAAAACTATAAAAGAAAAGTCTAAAAGAAAAGTTGAATGGACAGACGAGGCAAAAGCAATGTTCGAGAAATGCAAACAAGACCTCGCTAAAGCAACGCATCTGAGCAACCCCAATCCAAAATTGCCTCTGTCACAATGCACAGATGCTTCGAATTGGGCGATTGTGGGGGGAGCAGTAATTCAACAATACAAAAAAAAAAACTGGTTGGAAGCCACTAGCGTTTTTTTTTTCAAAAAAACTTAAAAGACACGCAAAGAGCATATAATACCTTCGATAGAGAACTGCTAGGTATTTACCTGTCTATTAAACATTTCAAACATATGCTTGAAGGAAGAAAGTTTGTTATATACACTGATCACAAGCCCATAACCTATCCGTTTCTACAAAAAAAAAAACGAAAACGCTTCTCCCAGACAACTCAGACAGCTGCAGTTCATATCAAGGGTAAAGATAACGTTGTTGCAGACTCATTATCAAAAATTGAAGAAATATCTGTGATAAATTAGATGAGTTAGCAGATAAACAAATACACAATAAAGAATTGTCAGCACTAAAACAGGAGAACCAGAGTCTAAAGTTCAAGCAATGCACACTTCCTTCTGGGAAATTTCTCTGGTGCTACGTGTCAACAAGCAACATTCGTCCATATATCCCCCAGCAGTACAGGATGAGAATGTTCAAACAAATCCACGACATCGCACATCCTGGCATAAAATCAAGTGTTTAGCAAATGATGGAAAAATTCATATAGACCAATATAAAGAAAGATGTGCAAACCTGGGCACGTACCTGTATCAACTGCCAACTAAACAAAGAATCAAGACATACAAAATCGGAACTAGGCACATTTCAAGAACCAGACGATCGGTTTAGTGTCATCCATAAAGACTGTATAGGTCCACTGCCACAGTCAAATGACTACATTTATTGTCTTACCTCTATAGATCGGTATACAGGATGAATGGAAGTCATCTCAATTAAAGATATAAAGGCTGACACTCCCGCCTGGGCACTATACGAAAATTGGATAGTTTGTTTTGGAGTTCCAACGGCAATCATTACTGACTGTGCTAGGCAGTTCGATTCTTCAATCTTCAAACACCTAGGAATTATCTTCGGTGCTAAGATCCAACATACGACCCTTATCACCCGCAGAGCAATGGAAAGATAGAGAGGATCCACAGAAAACTCAAGGCCGCAATCCAGACCCACAATTCAATAAGATGGAAAGAAACATTAACGACAGTACTTCTCGGGTAGCGAACTGCAGTTAGAGAAGACACCAATTATTCCATCCTGGAAATGATTTATGTAAGGAACATAAAACTTCCTGGAGAATATTTTGTGGAACCAAAAATCTCAATCCCACCAGATAGTTTTATAGCGAAATTGCACTAACAAATGCAAGAACTACAACCAAGTGTTGTATATATATTAATTAATTGTTACCACAGAGTGTGTGTAAGCTCACAGGTAAATAGCCGCTAACCGAAACAAAAAAAGTTCCTTTGTTCAATATTAGTTTCCCATTTATATTATGTTCTCTCTCTTGTAAATCGAAAAATATAATGTTTCATTAATAATTCTAATCAAAGTCAACAATTGGTAGCAGAGCGTGGTTGTTTGATATAAAGCTCAAAAGCGAAAATATTTAATCTGAAGATTAAACAAGTTTATTCTGATCGGTAAACTGAAGCACTTCTAAGAATATTAAAGGTATTTATATAGATTAAGTTAAATTATATCTATATATTGCATGTTTAAAAGCTACCCAATAATTAAATAAAATTGAAATATATATTTGTTTTTAAATTATATTGGTTTGTTTATATTAGCTCAAAATGCGAAAATGGCTGAATATAATTTTTTATCACAAACAAAAATTGAACCATTAACAGGAACAACTGATCAAATATGAGCGTTGAAAATCGGCGCAGTTCTGAGAGGAAGAAAATTATTTAAATGTGTAATTTCCGATCCAGAACCTGATATGGAAGACAAAAGTTCTTGGAAGATTTGGAGTGATAAAAATTTGGGAAAAAGCATTTGAGATAATCATCACTACGTTGACAAATGAACAAGCTGGAATGTTCATAGGAGAAACAAATGCTAAGAAAGTATGGGACTCACTGAGAAAAACATACACAGGCAATTTGGAAGATAAAATTATTGATATAGGCTTAGAATTAAAGAACATTAGAATGAAAGATGAAAAATGAAACTGTAGATGAATATATAACAAGGGCAAAAAATATTGCTGCTAGAAGTTCATCATTAGGGCATCAATTTACCTCAAGAGAAATTTCATTTCATATTGTCAGAGGCATACATCCAACGTATGAAAATATTGCTATTGTCTTACGATCTAAGAGAGAGGCAACAGTAGAAGATATTCAACAAACTCTAATAGAAGAGGAGTCAAGAAGAAATATGAGATTAAATCAATCAGTTGAGAATGGGCATGAACAAGCAACAAAAAAACATCAAATAACGGCATATATATAAGAAAGGCCAGACCAGTTGCTGTTTGGATGCAATCAAAGATATGGTGTGGACTATAAGGACAAACTATGGAAATGTGCAGATAGCTTTGGACTTGCTGATTAGGGCTTACACACAGGGTAGCGTGTATTGTATATATATTAATTATATATACAAATTATATATACATAAATGTTGTATATAAATTAATTGTTACCACAGAGTGTGTGTAAGCTCACAGGTAAATAGGCGCTAACCGAAACAAAAAAAAGTTCCTTTGTTCAATATTAGTTTCCCTTTTATATTTTGTTATTTCTCTTGTAAATCATTAAATATAATGTTTAATTAATAATTATTGGAATCGGTTTCATTAATAATTCTAAGCAAAGTCAACACCAAGGGAAAAAGTCATGATTCAAAAAGAAAAATATTTATTCACAAGGACTTAAACACATGCTTCCACATGTTTTGTGTTTTTCCGTGTAGATAGAGTAAAGAAAAAATTCGAACCGCTTCTACAAATCAAAAAGAAAGAGGTGTGTTTAGTTTTATTCTGAACATAGGTGGCAGAAGGCGGCGCGCGGCGGAGAGAGAAAGAAGAGCTACGTCATCGCTGACCAATGGGAGGCCATCTGGCTGCGCCACCAGAGGGAGCTCGCCGCCTTCTCGAACATTCTTAGGACGCTCGCCACTAAAGAACAATGCCTTTAAGCTGCGGCTTTAAATCTATTGTAAATTCTTTAAATATTTATTGTAAAGAAAATTAAAATAAATTAATTTGTAATGCTTGGGATAATTGCCTGACCAAAGATAAGTACACTTGTTTCTTTAAGCTATTATAAAACATTCTATTCAATTAAGGCCTAACGAGAACAAATTGTTTTGTAAACAATCATTCTGCTTTTCCTCCTTGCGTATTTGCCAAGTGGGAAACAAAACATTGGTGCCGAAACCCGGGACTCACGTCAGAATGTCATGAAACGATTTCTTGCTCTTGAGAGAAAATTGCACAAATCTTCGAATCTTCTTCAGCAATATAAGGATTTCGTGATGGAATACCTTTCTCTCAACCACATGGAGCTCATTCCGAAAAACGAACGTGACAAACCATCAGACAAGTGCTATTATATACCTCACCATTGCGTTCTGCGTGAGCAGAGCAGCACTACTAAATTAAGAGTAGTGTTTGATGCATCGTGCAAAACGAGCAACAATTACTCCTTAAATGAATTTCTTCATACTGGACCAAAATTGCAGCATGATATTTTCAATATTCTTGTGAAGTTTCGTACTAATCCTTTAGCTTTTACGGGAGATATTGAGAAAATGTACAGACAGATAAAAGTGAACTCTTCTGATCTCGACTTTCAGAGAATCTTCTGGAGAAATAGTCCATTGGAATCTTTATTGGAGTATAGATTGCTCACAGTAACTTATGGAATGTCGTGTGCACCATATCTTGCAATCCGTACCTTGATGCAACTTGCCACCGACAAAGAACTCCTGTTCCCAGATGCATCTAAAATCATAAAAACTGATTTTTATGCAGACGGCCTACTTTCTGGCGCAACAACAATCGAAGAAGCAAAAGTTCTTATTGATGATATCCGGAAAATCCTTTTTTCTGGTGGCTTTTGCTTAAGAAAATGGATGTCAAATGTCCCTGGGGTTCTTTCAGAGGTACCAGAAGCGCTGAAAGCACATGATTCATATGAAATCGGAGATAATTCATCTGTTAAGATTCTTGGGATAAATTGGAATCCATCCACAGATAATTTCACAATTACAGTCAATTCACTAACAGACGTATATTCTAAAAGACAATTGTTATCGGACATTTCTCGAATATATGACCCTTTGGGATGGTTATCACCGGTGATCATTAGCTTCAAGATTCTGTTCCAAACTTTGTGGAAACAGGATTTGGATTGGGATGATCCCTTGTCTGAATCGTTGTGTTCTCATTGGAGGAGAGTGTAAATGGATTTGGCCATGCTAAATCATATTAAAATTCCTAGATATATTTCCTGCAAGGGACTTATACATTCTTTAGAACTCCATGAATTTTGTGATGCTTCCGAATCTGCATATTCATCAGTTGTTTATATGAAATCTCGTTTTAAATCTGGCCATGTTCAAGTCACAATGATTGCTGCCAAGACAAAAGTCGCTCCCTTGAAGGCAACATCAATACCTCGTCTGGAGCTTTGTGCTGCTCTTCTCCTTTCAAATTTATATGATTCCATTTGCAGCTCATTGCTCTTGCAGATTGACCGAGTAATTTTGTGGACAGATTCCCAGATTGTTTCATGTTGGATAAAATCTGAATCAAAACATTGGAAACCTTTTGTTGGTAACCGGATTGCAGAAATTCAGCGACTAACTCTGCAATCTTCTTGGTACTATGTGTCTACCAAGGATAATCCTGCAGGTTGCGCCTCCAGAGGTATAACTTCTTCAGAGCTAGTAAACCATTCACTTTGGTGGAATGGTCTTGATTGGCTATCAAACTCAAGTTTACAAGATCCGCTACCAATCACATATGAACTTCCAAAGAAGTTTGTCATGAAAAAAGAAAGACTGTTCCGATTTTTCATTTCACTACTTGTCCTATTCTAGACTTTATTTTTAAATTCTCAACATTCAGGAAGCTGAGCAGAGTTACGGCATGGCTCCTAAGATTTATCCACAATGCTGGACACAGCAGCGACAAAATAAATCACAAAGAATTGTCCTCTAATGAGCTCGATAATTCAATTTGAACTCTTATTCGAATCATTCAAAGTTCAGAATTTAAAACTGAAATTCAATGTTGTAATCAAAGCAAAGTACTACCATCAAACTCAAAACTTTTATCCTTAAACCCATTTATTGATTCATCAGGTATTCTACGTGTAGGAGGTCGACTGCGCAAATCCAACCTGCAATTCAATGAGAAGCATCCAATAATTCTTCCTCACAACCATTTTGTTACAGAACTGATTGTTCAACAATTCCACGTAGAGCATCTTCATTCTGGTCTCCAATTAACTCTGTGTGCCATCCGACAAAAGTACTGGATTCCATCCAGTAGAATTCTAGTAAAAAAGCTCATTAATCGTTGCATGACATGTTTCAAGACGAAACGCCAAGTGTCAAAACAAATCATGGGAGATCTGCCTATCCATAGAATCATACCCTCAAGCCCTTTTAGCAAAACAGGAATAGACTTCGCAGGACCATTTATAACTAAACCTAATGTCATAAGAACAAAAGTAACATTAAAATCATATATAGCATTATTCATTTGTTTCTCAACGAAGGCTATTCACCTTGAGATAGTTTCAGATCTGTCAACCCCTGCCTTCCTCGCTGCTTTTAGAAGATTCATCTCTCGTCGAGGAAAACCCTCTGATATTTTCACCGACAAGGCTACTAACTTTAAAGGAGCTAAGAATATTTTGAATGATATACATCAACTTGTAAAGGATTCTTCAATTCAAAATTATGTCGCTAATGAACACATCACTTGGCATTTTATACCTCCATCTGCTCCAAACTTCGGCGGCATTTGGGAAGCAGGAATTAAATCATTGAAGTTTCATCTCCTAAGGTGTTTAAAATCTGCAGTTTTAAATTTTGAAGAACTCAATACTCTGACAAGTCAAATTGAAGCGTGCTTAAATTCTCGCCTGTTGTATCCGATGAGTTCGGATCCAAATGATTTCAACCCTCTCACTCCAGGACATTTTTTGATTGGAAGACCATTAACAGCACTCCCAGAGTCCAGTTATCACCCTAATGACATCTACTTAACTAGATGGAAATTAATTCAAAAGGCCAGAGATGTTTTCTGGCAAAGATGGTCCAGGGAATATCTAAACAATCTGCAACAACGGTCCAAATGGAAAAAAAACCTCTTCCAACCTGAAGGTTGGAGATTTGGTGTTGGTAAAAGACATTCCTATGCCTTCAATGCAGTGGAGCCTTGGCCGCATCACCAAGGTGTCACCTGGAGCGGATGGCATTGTCCGAGTTGTGGAACTTCAAACAGAGAAACAACATCATCTAATAAGACCCATCTCGAAAATTGCACTTCTGCCATTCTAATTCTTCTTCTTCAAAAAAAAAAACTTTCTACACTATGTGATCCTTTTCTTTTGCCTTGTGTGTGGACTGCGTCCACAGGAGGGGAGTATGTTTAGTTTTATTCTGAACATAGGTGGCAGAAGGCGGCGCGCGGCGGAGAGAGAAAGAAGAGCTACGTCATCGCTGACCAATGGGAGGCCATCTGGCTGCGCCACCAGAGGGAGCTCGCCACCTTCTCGAACATTCTTAGGACGCTCGCCACTAAAGAACAATGCCTTTAAGCTGCGGCTTTAAATCTATTGTAAATTCTTTAAATATTTATTGTAAAGAAAATTAAAATAAATTCATTTGTAAAGCTTGGGATAATTGCCTGACCAAAGATAAGTACATTTGTTTCTTTAAGCTATTATGAAACATTCTATTCAATTAAGGCCTAACGAGAACAAATTGTTTTGTAAACAATCATTCTGCTTTTCCTCCTTGCGTATTTGCCAAGTGGGAAACAAAACAAGGTGAACATATCAACCAACAGACTGAAGCCAGCATATCTGCTGTGTAAGGAGGACACTGAACCAAAAAGAATCAAACCTGGACTTGAAACGTCATCACCCAACCAGGACCCAGTCATCACCCAACCAGGACCCACCTGATTCCTTGAAGACCACAGCATCCCAAGGAGCAAGATAAAGCCTAAGAAGAACAAGAACCAGGAGACCAGTTAAAAATCTGTGGGATTCCAGGATGAAATAGACTACAGATATATTCCGCTGCGACAAAACAACAAAACGTAACTTTGTTACTGGTGAGGAAGTGATGCAGCACCTGGAAAAATGTTGTAATTGTTATAATATAATTATGGTGTATAGATTGATTTTAATTCAATTAAATAAAAAACTAAATTACTCAATGAAATGTGAATTTAAAAAATGTGAGTAAATGTTTTGAATAGGAATAATACAATATGTTAGGGACTAAATATATATATCCTATTAATCTGTGAATAAGTATATATCATCATTATAAACAACAAGAATAAGAGGTAGAATGTAAACAACGTGGTGATGTAAAAATATCAGCATAAAGTTTAATAAACAATTTATACAAATCTCATTCTTATTAAAATAAAAACATAAAGCCTGCAGGGGAAAGTTTCTTTTTAAATATTTTTTATTTAAAAAAAACTCGAGCTTTCGGGCAAGTACGCCCTTCTACGGGAAAAAAATGCTTTATATGATTAATACGCCAATAAAATATGATTTGAAATTAAATAAAGTCCATTCACTGTTAACATTTGTTTTAAGGCATGATCAACGCGGGCTTCTGTTGCGCGTGCTTCACTTGGGGGTTATGGGCTGAGCTCAGGGAATATAATGTTATAAATTTCTGGAATATCTATTCTTCTGTTACTGCTATTGTGCTTTCCGGATATGATGGATTCTATTATAAGTCTCTGTAGCCTATTGGGGATGTTGGAGTAATGGGTCTTTGGTTCTGATAGGGAGAAGGAATGGCCTGTTTCTCTTATATGTTGGTATACTAAGAAACCCCATAACAAAGAACAATACCATTGATTATACTTCCAATATTAAGAATGACATATACTCCATAGAATGCAACGAATGCCAAACCAAATATGTCGGCGAAACTGGCGGACATTTAAATATAAGAGTATCAGAACATAAACGAAATATTGATAATCTGGACAGTATATCTTTAGTATACCAACATATAAGAGAAACAGGCCATTCCTACTCCCTATCAGAACCAAAGACCCATTACTCCAACATCCCCAATAGACTACAGAGACTTATAATAGAATCCATCATATCCAGAAAGCACAATAGCAGTAACAGAAGAATAGATATTCCAGAAATTTATAACATTATATTCCCTGAGCCCAGCCCATAACCCCCAAGTAAAGCACGCGCAACAGAAGCCCGCGTTGATCATGCCTTAAAACAAATGTAAACAGTGAATGGACTCTGTTTAATTTCAAATCATATTTTATTGGCGTATTAATCATATAAAGCATTTTCTCCCGTGTAGAAGGGCGTACTTGCCCGAAAGCTCAAGATATTTTTTAAATAAAAAATATTTTTAAAAGAAACTTTTCCCTGGAGGCTTTATATTTTTATTTTAATATTAATTCAAGGGATTATTTTATCGAATTGTAAATCTCATTCTTAATTATAAAAATATAAACATGGCATTTCACATAGAGAAAGCCTAAATAGGATTGATCAATTGGCATTCCACATAGAGAAAGCTTAAATAGGATTTATCAATTGGCATTCCACATAGAGAAAGCCTAAATAGGATTGATCAATTGGACTTCCACTTAGAGAAAGCCTGAATAGGATTGATCAATTGACATTCCACTTAGAGAAAGTCTGAATAGGGTTGATTAATTGTCATTCCACTTAACGAAAGCCTGAATAGGGTTGATCAATTGGCATTCCACTTTAGAGAAGACCCAGTGTTCACCTGAGGAGGCCCAGACCGTCCAGTGGTCAAGAGGAACCAGGAGAATTCTCCCACCTGAACTTCAGTTCAAAAGATATGTTCCCAAACTTTAATTAAAAGGGGAACATGTTGTATATAGTATAATCTGTGTAAATATAAAGATCCGGCAACACTGTTAGTATAAGCAATGGAGCCAAATGAAAACAAAGTAGATCGAGATCTGTGAATCCTCCACTTCAATGGAAACGCCCTGTTCCACCGACTCAGGGAGGACAAGTTCTGATTGACCAATCTGAACACCATCAAGATACAGCGACTATGTTCTGGACACTTAAGTCATTATTTACTCTCTTTTATACACACACTAGCCGAATGACTTGTTACAATTATAAATTGAGAAAGAGAGGATTACATTTAGTTATTAACTAATATATGCATTTATTTAAGGAGCGACCCGCTCCAACACAATAGTTACAAAAACCAAAAAGCGAGTGGGGGGGGGGGGCAAAGTCAAAACCAAAGAGTCTTGTAGCCAACCAATAGGAGAGCGCCATTCAAAAAAAAAGCAAACGGTGACAGAGATGATGACGCTCGTAACTGTATATAGAATTAGTTATATAGCTATTATCTCATATACACTATATTTTTGTTTTAAAAAATAGGGAGATGTTTGGGACTAAATATATATATATCCTATTAATCTGTGAATAAATATATATCATCATTATGAACAACAAGAATAAGAGGTAGAATGTAAACAACGTGGTGATGTAAAAAGATCAGTATAAAGTTTAATAAACAATTTATACAAATCTCATTCTTAATTATAAAAACTATAAATACCAAACACAATATATGTCTAGCTTGCTATAGTTTTGCATTGACAAATAAGAATAAGATAATTTGCATGTATATACATTAATAAATACTTTTTCTAACCAACGGTGAATGAATTTCTGATTCTGAATCCCTGATAACACCAATCCTCTGTGAGCAGGCTTCCATTTATTTAAGGCTTAATCCTGAGTGAACTTTTGATAAATTCATGACTATATAAAACTAAAACTAAATAATTAATAAATAAAATAAATTTTTAAAAAGTTTTTATTTAAATGCATTGAAAAGGGAAAATAGAGTATTGTATATTCTGTCATTGAGCAATTGTTAGATTTGTTCTTAGCTGAACATTAAGAACATCCCTCTTCATTTCCTAACTAGCTCAGTGATTAAATTTTTCCTTTAGCATATATGTGCAAAAAATGTAACACACGCCAAATGCTTACATCAACTTGTATATTAACTTGGGTTAAGACTCAGATACACACGTAATATGATATGGCAAACACAAAGGATCCATGTTTAATATTTAATATGTAATTTTGTTTCAGGGTAAAGGTATCACACACATCTCTAAAAATAATAATAACTCAAAAGTTTTATTGTTATCTCAGTGTACAAATTTCAGTTTTGGGTAATTTTTACATGGATAAAATTTACTGTTTAAGGATTTCAAGCAAGAATGAGATTTTATACTTATTAGGAACATAAATATGCCTTTCTCAACATAAAAAATATACCATAATTGGCAAATCTACCAAATAATACACAATGAACATGACGCCTTATTCTACCTTGGTAAAATTTTTACTTGTAGAAGTTAGCTAAAATATGTCTTTCTGACATATTAAGGTAAGCTCAAAATTAACAAAGATGCTAACATACCGTTTCTACTGGACATCAGCGTTCCCCACCGATCAGCCATCTTTTTCCGCGTCCCGTTCAAAAACTTGATCCAAACTGCCGTTATCTTCAAAATAACGCTCCGAGGTAAGTCCTCAATTTTTACTACAGAGTAATAAAATAATTAATATTCCTAGAATATAATAAAAAATATATATATATTATTAATATAAAAATAATATATTATTATTTTTAAAAGAGAGATATCGAAATAATAAATATAGATGCTTGATCCTTTGAGAAATTTAAAATTCTTCCTTTCTTTTAACAGAAAGGTTTGAGGTAATAAAAAAATTGGTAAAATAAGGATAATAAAATATATAATTTTATCTTTAAATTTAAAGTAATTTCTACTTTAGGAAATTCGAAATTAGGCTTCTTCTTATTAAAAGGTTTGAGATAATAATAAAATTGATCAAATAGGGATAATAAAATATAAATTTAATTATTTTAAATTTAATGTAATTTCTTCTTTAAGAAATTCTAAAAATTACTAAATATGCCCAATCTATCTAAATGTGATATCAAGAGATATATACAAAAAAAATAGAAAAAGAAGGTGAAGAGATGGGCTGGTTTAACAAAGAAGAATGCTCGAAGTCCTCTTCTTTCTTGTCGAGGAAGCTTCTCCATTGTCCACCAGCTTTCCATTTACACTGTGGGTGAACTTTAAAGGCATAGGTGTCATCTCCAACTGAATGTCTTCCCGGTTCCTGGTCTTCCTCTGATTCTGTCTGCATCGGGCTTCTGGATCCTTGGGCAGGACTCGTGTCACCTCCACCTTTCTGGACTTTAGAGGCATAGGTGCCATCTCCAACTGAATGTCTTCCCTGTTCCTGGTCTTCCTCTGATTCTGTCTGCATCGGTCTTCTGGATCCTTGGGCAGGACTCGTGTCACCTCCACCTTTCTGGACTTTAGAGGCATACGTTCTTCCTGGGTGTATTGAAACTAGCTAGCTATGGTAGCCTACTGATAAAGGCGCTGTTCTTTCTGCCTTTACTGTATATCAGAATGAACTATTAATTATTACTAGTGTAATATTATTCTGACAGTCTATGATCTTTAATCCTTTATACACACTTGGCGAGGTAGTCATCTTGTTAACAACAAAAAGAAAATCCATAACACTATAGACCAGTTAAAACGCAATAAAGTTAGATAAATAATTTGCTTCAACCAAATGAGAAAGGGCAGCCTTATCATGGGAATTGGAGATATATACATGTACGAAAGTCAGTTGCCCTATAACTTGAATATTTGTGCCAAATGGGTTACACCTAATTGCCAATATAAGGAAATTCTGCTCAACTTTATCTTTCCCATTTAATATTTAATAAAATTTTATAAAATGACTGTTTTTTTTATACAGCCTTCCATCATATTGTTCCTTTCCCTATTCCAGCTGGAACACTTGTTCACTACACGTTGGTTCGAAAAAAAAAATACTGTCAATTGTAGGCTAATCTCTCTTACGCCTTTGATGATATCGTGTACTTTGTCTTGACCTGGTTTGACACAGCACGCTTTCCTTTTGAAGTCTCACTAAAATACGGAATCGAATGCTAAAATATATATATCTCGTTGTGGTGCTAAACATTTATCTCGTTAAGACATGGCTATCGCAGTGGTTTCTCGTGGAATGACGGGGGTGAACCGGGCCTAGACACATCTGAGAAGGTGCAGGTTGGCAGAACTACATCTTGCGTAGATTGACTCGGCATGTCGATTAATCAATTTTGGAAAATTCTGAGCGAAAATTAGGTGCATCAGCCTTGCAGGTGGATAGTGTGTAGAATACATCTCTGTATTCTACCATTGATGCATTCATTGTAAATATTCTCTTCACATCCTACCACAATGACCCTCTCTTCAACTGGTTCATGCCACGTGGTTTTGCGCGCGGTGGCGTCCATCGGGATATTGTTTTATGTCGTTCTTCACTCACGTCCACCTTCGTAAGTATCTTTAAATCCTATTAAATAATATAGAATTTTACAGGCAAAATTGCATGCTCCGACCTCCATAGTTTGAGACTACACAAGATACCCTTCTTTATCTTCAAGGCCTATTCCCGACCTCCCAGAAATGTAGCCTTTGCCACTGGTTACCAATGTCCAATGCCACATTTCATAAAACTACGAAAGCCGCTGTCGAAACGAGTTTTTTTTTTTAGGTCTATTGTGATGCTATAAGCTTTTCTTTTGTTACAGGCCTCTGCTGCCAAACAATCTGAAGATAAGGTTTTCTGGAAAGGCTTATCAAAAACCAGTCAAGTGCAAACACACACGAGGTGCAAAGTTTCTATCTCTGTTTTTTCTAAGGTTATCTATAACCATATATCAGGTAAACTGCTAAGTTCTTATTTCAAAATAGAGTCACTAATTTCCAAGGACGTAGTTAAAATAAAAAGGTGATTTCGTTCTGTGGCTGGAGTTAAAGAAATGAAACAACAAATCTCACTACTTTCATTAAAAGGAAAAACTTCCCCACCAAATTCTGTAATATGGATTATCATACTATAAAATCGCTATTAAATTGGATACCAAAATAACTAAATAATAAAATATAAATACACCTATAAATGGGAGAGATAAAATTATGTGCAGTAATTATTTGTAATGTGCGTGACACATGCAAAAAAAAAGAATACAATCAAAGATGACCGAAAAAAAATTGTACTATTTAGTTGTTCAAATCTTTAAAAACAGTTGTCCAAATCTCTCTACCAAAGATAGTTTGTTAAATATTCGATGATTATTGTAATCCTCATTAAACGGAATAACTACCCCCCTTTGATATAGATACACATCCAGCTATCAGGATATATCTTGCTGTCCACCTTTCTTTGCTTTATAACGGTTCAAAATTATTATGAAAAACAAAAGCTAAACATATGACTGGCCTAAATTTCTATGGAATTTCATCATGCCCTCTGCTGGCAACTATTCACTGTAATAAAATAATATCGAGATGTTTTTATTTGTCTTCATCCAAGAGAAAAAAAAATGTTTCAGAAAATTGAATTTTGGTAATTTTGCCTAAGACAATTTTGTGGAAAAAAAAAAGAAAATTGTACATTTATAACTTCAAGGTGACCTTCCCATGCCAGTGTGTATACAGGATATTTAGAATTAAGCAGGAAAAGGAATTCTTTAGCGTCTTCAAATTCATATATAGTTGGAGGCGACATGGATTGAAAATCGGTCGCCGGGCGCGTTCCTTGATTCGCCATATTGGGATTTTATCGTGATTAGGTTGTCACACAAATATTAATGTTGAAATTCGCATCAGAAGGGGGATGGAAAGGCGGTGAAATCCAACACTTGAAGGATTATTAACAGGAAAAAAAAAATCGGGTTATAGTGGTGCTGGTATGCAAAATGTTTGCAATAAAAAAAATGTTGCAAAAATCTAAATATATAATTAAATATTGGGCGGATTCTGCCCACAAATGCCAAATAAATAAAGGCCCAGTAAATAACATGAATTCAGTTGTCCCAGTTCATAATCTAAATGCTTAAAAAAAAAGGAAAGCGATTAGAGAGATAATGGAATTAAACACTCGTTCTTGGAAGGTACACACTTTCGTGTAAAAAAAATCGAATAATATATGGACATAGAAAATAAAATAAGCAATCACACTATCGAATAAAATATGTACGCGTCCATCGACCGCCATCTTGGAAATCTATCGTGATTGTACATCGACATGTAAGCAGCTATTGTAAATTATACCATATCGGAAAAAAAATTGACAAATTCAACGATTTAAAGAAGCAATAAGAACTATTACCATGCAATCATAAAATTAAAAAATATATACGCTTGCTTAAACGAATCTATGTGCATATATGGACATAGAAATAAAATAAACAATCACTCTATCGAATAAAATATGTACGCGTCCATCGACCGCCATCTTAGAAATCTATCGTGATTGTACATCGACATGTAATCAGCTATTGTAAATTATACCATATCGGAAAAAGAAAGGATGACAAATTCAACGTTTCAAAGAAGCAATAAGAACTATTATCATGCAATTATAAAATTAATAAAAATACGCTTGCTTAAATGCCAGTGGGTTAAGTTTAAAAGAAAAAAATGTACATCCATTTAGAGTTAGCAAAAATAAGTAACCAAGGTGCTGTTTTATTTCGTAGTAAATACAGAAAAATATAATTGAAAACATTTATAATTAAACAAATCGCATGACATATGCACATTAGATAAGAGGATAAATGCTTTAAATTATTATATTGAAAACGTTAAATACCATAAAGATAAAAGAGAACAAAGGGCACAATTTGACAGACTCTAAAATATCTTCAGACTTATCGAGCGGAAACTTTGTTGGATAAAGTATTTGAAATAAATCTGTGTAGAAATGTAGGGTAGTCGGTTCACAAAACACTGTAGCGAAATTCGGTAGAAGAATTCGCTGTGATGATTCTTTGTGGGCTGTTGCAAGGATTTAAATAAGATCACTAAATAGCAGAAAGGAGGGGGTAAAAATCTCCTTCTAACTAACTTTATTTAATACATATTAAGAGGACAGAGGAAAACACGCGACTCGGTCGGTACCAAGCCGTGTTCTGATGTTTATGTTGGCGGCTGGCCCCGCCGTGTTTACAGTCGACACTTGAGCTGTCTGGGCTGCCTGGGCTGCGTCCGGAATAATGGATCTCCACCATTCCACACACACTCCCACCTGTTTTTATCTAGGCACACAGAAAAACACAAATAATCGTCCAATCGGTTGGGTTTACAAATGGTTCTTCCCGATCTAGTCTGTATTTTTGCAGTTTTCACTTTATCGTTCAGCAAACGCGAAGAAGTTGCTGTTGATGATATTTCCAAGGGATATATTTTCTGAATAGGTCTTAGGAAGGTTCCTACTGCGGTTTTCACCTTCACTAATCTATTCACTCCATCTCTTCCAAATAATATCTCCTCGATCACTGCTAATGGCCAGAAGTTACGCTTTTTATTGTCCATACCAACAAGAACAACATCCCCAGCCTGGAGTTTTGGATTGTAAATGCGTCTGTTTCTCTGGACCAGAAGGGACAAATATTCCTTCCTGAATCGTGATTTCAACTCCTCCCTCAGCTTGCTCAAATAGCGCAGTTTCTTTGTCGTTGGATTAGATCCCACATTCTGGCACTCGGGAAACTCGACATCTGTCTGTTCTTGTAGAAACATGGAAGGTGATATTGTCACAAGATCATTCGGATCGTCGCTGACATAAGTCATGGGCCTTCCATTCATCACTGCCTCTGCATGACACAGCAGGGTCATCAATTGTTGATATGTTAATGTTGATGTTCCGAGCATTCTTTTTAGTATGTCTTTGAGGGAACGAATCAATCTCTCCCACCATCCACCCCACCAGGCAGCAGTGGGCGGGATGAATTTCCATTCAATACGTTTCACTTTCCCGTCGTTAGAAACGCGTTCCCAATCAATCTTTTTAAAGAAGTTATTGGCTCCTACAAAATTTGTTCCGTTGTCGCTGAAGATGGTGGATGGACGTCCTCGTCTCTTGATGAATCTCTCCAGGGCCATTAGGAAATCTTCTGTGCTGAGAGATATTACCAGTTCCAAATGTACACAGCGGTACACAGCACAGGTGAAGAGAACAACCCAGGTCTTGGTCTGATCTTTCAGATAGAGCGGGCCCGCCAGATCAATCCCTACCACCTCGAATACCTTGGCGTTATGTACTCGAGTGGCAGGTAATGGAGCGTCTTCCACCACAACGGGTTTAGCGGAGAAGCGGCGACATGTGACACATCTTCTCACTATTTTCTTAATGGTCTGTCTCGCTTTTACTATCCAATATTTTCCCCGAAGTTTGTTCATCAAAAATTGTACACCAGCGTGGCAATTCTCAACGTGTGAATCACATATCATTTGTTCAATCAACGGATGAGTCCCATGTAATAGTACTGGCAAACGGAAGCCATATTCGTCGCTGCTGTAAATCAATTTTGTTTTCACACGCAGGATTCCTTCTACTTCACATACCTTCAGACCAGGTATAGAGTGGCTAGAGAAACACTCGGCCTGAACTAATTTCAAAAGCGCCAGCTCCGCTTCATCGATCTCCTTCACAGAAAGTTCGCCCTTTACTTTCGTTGAAGATCGGAGGTTGTTGATGAACCTTCTAATCCACGCCATCATCTGCACATTTTTTATGAACGAGGAGAAATATTTCATGTACCAATGATCGGTACTCTTAACTGTTGTTACAACAGCAATTTTCTTTCTTTCCGCACAGATTTCTTCTTCATTCAGATCTTTATACCTGGAAGGCCAAAATTCTTCGGAGAGTTTTAACCAGGAAGGGCCCTCCCACCATCTAGACTGTATCAGTCGGGAGAGGCTGCATCCTCTGGAGGGTAAATCAGCTGGATTGCACTCGCTAGGAACATATCTCCAATTTCCAGGATCACTAAGTCTGCATATCTCCTTCACGCGATTCCCGACAAAGGTACCCCACTGATCATCGCGCTTTATCCAAGCGAGGGCTGTTGTGGCATCAGACCAGAATACATTTTTGATATCTTTTAACTCTAGAGCTTCAAAGATCATCTTGTTTAATCGTGCTCCTACAACACAGGCTAAAAGTTCAAGTCTTGGTATCGTAGGTCTCTTGAGAGGAGCGACTCGAGACTTAGCCACCATCATATGCACTTCAACTTTGTCACCAACCCGAGTCCGAAGGAAGACCACAGCAGCATAAGCTTCACTACTAGCATCAACAAACGTGTGTATCTGCCAGTCCTTCTGCGGTACCATCAATGGATTGAAATTCCTAGGAATTGCCACGCCTTTGTGCAGCTGAAGGTCGTCGAACCATAGGCTTAGTTCATCCTTGTAGTGACGGTCCAATTCATCGTCCCATGCCAACTTTAGAGTCCAAGCTTTTTGCAATAGAATTTTAGGCTTTAGTAATATTGGACTCAGAAATCCAATAGGGTCATATATCTGAGCTAAGCAGGACAGGATACTCCTTTTGGTTATCTTGGGGGGTATGGCTACGGGAATTTCACATGACAAACAATCTTCCCTTTTATCCCAACATATACCAAGCACTTTAGATATCTCTGCTCTTTCAAAGGGGTAAGTATCGGAGGCCACGTCCAGGCTATGCTCCCAACGGCTTAGCTCCAACCTAGCATTATCCATGATTGACGTTGCGGTCAATTTGAGATCTTGTAACTCTTCAAAAGAGTTCACGCTTGTGACTAAATTGTCCACATAAAAGGATTTCTGCAACCTCTGAGCTAACGGTTTATGTTCAGGTCGAACATTAGACAGGTGGTATTCTATTACTGCCCCCAAAATGAAAGGACTACAGTTAACACCGAAAACAACACGTCTATGTCGGAATACTTCTGTCTTTTCTCTATTTTGGGAATACCACAGAAAACGCAGGTAATCTCTGTCCCTTTCATTCACCTCAATCTGAAGAAACGCTTTCTTAATGTCTGCCACGACACCAAACTTGCCATTTCTAAACCTTAGCATAAGGTTGGGAATCATCTCTATGAGGTTAGGTCCCTTTTCAAGACAGTCATTTAAAGATGGGGATCTATAGACCTTGCTAGAAGCATCAAAGACAGGCCTGATAGGCGTAGTCCCACTGGAGAGTTTCACCACAGGACGATGAGGCAGGTAGAAGGCCTCAGCGTCGTGTTGTTCAGCTGGGACTTTCTCAATTATCCCATCATCCAACCAGCCTCGGAAAATATCATCATAGTCCTCATAAAGATTCAAAGAGATTAATTTCTTAGTCGTCTGTTCTAATCTCTTCATAGCAACCTCCCTGTTGTCCGCGATTTTAGCTTTCTCTACAGTCCACGGGAGGGAAACAACATATCTTCCAGAAACAGAATGTTGGACTGTTTTTAGAAAATGTCGACGCGCCAGTGCGTCTCTCTGATCTCTCTGTTTAACCTCAATATGATCCATAATGCCAAGAACATCGAGATTCCACAGATTGGTTACACTGCTCTCCGAAATTGTCATCGTTGTAACACGATGAGCGAGTGAAACGTCACTACCTGGCTTACATTCACCCATTAAAGTCCATCCAAAACGCGTCTGCGACGCAGTCAAGCCATTTGACAACACACAAGATTTCATCATGAAAATAGATCCCAATACATCGCATCCTAGAAGTATTTCAATTTCCATGTCATCCTTTCCAATATCAGGAACCCATATTCTGCGGGCTTTGAGTTCTTTCAACCATGGCCCGCGGCTCAATCTTGGTAGGTTACCATAGATTTTTTGTTGGTCAAGAAGCTTCGCAATCATCTTAAAATTCCCCGATGCATGACCCAAATTGACTCTGTATTCTTGGTGGACACTTTCACTAGTATGACCTCCAAACACCACATGTTTAAGTGATTCCTGGCCAAGGGGAGATAGTCCGAGATCCTGGGCAGTTTTAGACAAAATATAGGATCGTTGGGAACCTGTGTCAAGGAGGGCACGCACTACTTTCGCCGAAGTCGCACCTTCGACTTTAATCTTCAGAGTCTGTAGCAAAATCAGAGACGAAGCGCTAAGACCGGAGAATGAAACTCCGTTTTCAACTGTAGGAGAAGCGTCACAGTCTTCCACCTGTTCCTTGTCTTCATCCGCTGACTCTCGTGCAGGAGCATTAAGAGGGCATAAAATATCAAGGTGCTTCTTCTTACATCGATTACATTCAGTTATGCGCCTTCTACAATTAGAAGAGATATGACCTGGTTGGAGGCAGGAGAAACAACATTTAGCGTTTTTAATACGCTCTCTTCTTTCTTTAATGCTCATTCTGCGCGCAGCAAGACATTCTGTGTTTTTATGATCTTTATTACAAAGGATGCAATTCTGGGCACGTCCAGCAAAGAGTCCAGAGGCCGTAGGTATATTAGCAGGATGTGATTGTCTGCCCACGTTTCTATCTTGTTTCAGATATCTAAGTCCAAACTTGGATCCAGCTAAGGCTCTGTCTTGTTCTGCTGCAGCTTCCTTTTGGAGAAACTCCATAATTAGGTCAACTCTAGTTTGAGTCGAATCATTGGCATCAATCTTGACATCATGGAGGGGGCTTCTTTGCCAAGCCTTCATGAGTTCCTCTGAGAGACATGCCTCAATCATTGGAAATATAAATACAGACATCTGTCTGGCCTCAATCTTTAAGGATTCCAATGCTCTCAAATGAGTCACCAACTCATCATAAAATGAAGTCACCTTCAACTGTTGTTTGGAGGAGCAATCGATCATAAGGCGTATAAGGTCCCTGACATAGACTTGTTGCAACAGTTCAGGCCTTCCAAATCTTTCTGTCAAAGTTTCTATAACTTTGGGGTAATTCTCGGCAGTCAGGGGGTAACTATCAACCAGTTTACTAGCTCTGGTTCCCGGCGACATAGATTGCACAAGATATTGAAACTTGTCGCTGTCTTCTAAAGTAGGATCGACATGTATCTTGTTGAACTGTGCCCACCATCCCAACCAATCTTTTATTTCTCCTGTAAACTTCTTTAATTCTATCTTGGGTAGTTTTACAGTTCTATGGTGTGAGCTAGAAGCGAAGCTCACTTCACTGGTCGTGGGATTGGATGCAGTGATCCTGGGTTCAACAAGAGCGAGACATTTTTTATATATCCTCTTATATCTCTGGGTATATTGCAAGGCTTCCTCATCGTCTTGCTCTAGTTCCTCTTCGCTAACGTCTGAAGTTAGCATGAAGTCTCTTATCTTGCTTTGGATCACAAGAAGCTCACTGTGAGTTTCTTCAATGATCTCTCTATTATATTCAATGTCCTCTACAGGTATCGGTGGAGTACCTGACAGAAACTCTTCTGTCGTCTTCAAGCTGCGAGTTAGTCGCTTTCTAAGTAAATTTCTATGTCTTTTTAAAATTTCCATTTTTCAAAATAAACAGAGGGTAAAACAAAAGGTACTTATCTTAAGTCTTGAACTTGTACTCCGCCGTTAATCCACTTGATCTTGCCTTGTCAGAAGCCCACCCGGGGAGACGCCACTTTGATTAGAAATGTAGGGTAGTCGGTTCACAAAACACTGTAGCGAAATTCGGTAGAAGAATTCGGTGTGATGATTCTTTGTGGGCTGTTGCAAGGATTTAAATAAGATCACTAAATAGCAGAAAGGAGGGGGTAAAAATCTCCTTCTAACTAACTTTATTTAATACATATTAAGAGGACAGAGGAAAACACGCGACTCGGTCGGTACCAAGCCGTGTTCTGATGTTTATGTTGGCGGCTGGCCCCGCCGTGTTTACAGTCGACACTTGAGCTGTCTGGGCTGCCTGGGCTGCGTCCGGAATAATGGATCTCCACCATTCCACACGAAATCATTAAACCTTGATATACAATAGTACAAGTCATATTGAACTTACAGTTTGAAAAGAAAATTAATGGTGAAGAACTAAAAGGAGATGGAATATTTAAAGCGTGAAGCCTTAAATACAGAAAATATAATTGAAGACATTTATAAATTAAATAATTCGCATGTCAATGCCCATTAGAAAAGAAAATAAAAGCTTCGAACTATTATATTGATAAATGTTAAATACTATAAGGATAAGAGATAACTGAGGGAACATTCTAACAAATTCAAAATACCTTTAGACTTATCGAGTGGAAATTCTGTTGGAAGGAAATAATTGAAAAATAAAAATTATTAAACCGTAGTATAAAATAAGTCGCATTGATTTTTACAATTGAGAAGGTAATGGTGAAAAACAAAAAGGAAGATGGAATATTTAAGACGTGAAACCTTCCCGCAAGAGCGGGGAGGATAGCAAAAACTGACCTTTTCAACTCAGATGCTGGCAGTGAACTGAACTCCTAGTTGTTTTTCTACCTCCCACCTTGGAACGCCCACATGTGTTTTTCACATGTCCACCCCAAAAATACCTCCCTTCTCCACCCCCCCATGTACACGTGTTAGGAGGGGAGGGGGAAAACACATGTGTCCCAAAGGACCCCAAATTTGGAACTCGTGGGAAATTCTCAGGTTTCTGAGAAAGCATTGTTCCTAGGCCTAAGTTTGCGTCCCAACATTTCAGGATCCATACAAAAGGAAGAAATTATTTCTCCAACATTTGAAACCCAGAATTAAAATGTGGTACACACCAACCATAAAATGTTTCTACCAACTCGAAATTTGAAAGGTTAGAACAATGTATACGCTAAGCTCAGAAAAATAACGATCATTTCCTTTATCGTGTGAAACTGAGAAATTGGAAAAATTAATGTGTACACTAGACATAAAGTTTAAATAACAATAAAAAGGTTAAAATGACCATATACACTAAAGCATAAAGTACCTTTTTCGACTCGTGAAATTGAATGGTTAAAAATAACGATCATTTCTTTTATCGTATGAAACAGAGAAATTGGAAAAAAATTAATGTGTACACACACACACTAGACATAAAGTTATAATAACAATAAAAGGTTAAAATTATCGTATACACTAAAGCATAAAGTACCTTTTTCGACTCGTGAAATTGAATGGTTAAAAATAACGATCATTTATTTTATCGTGTGAAACTGAGAAATTGAAAAAAAAATCAATGTGTACACTAGACTTAAAGTTAAATAACAATAATAGGTTAAAATTATCGCATACACTAAAGCATAAAATACCTTTTCCAACTCGTGGGATTGAATGGTTAAAAATAACGATCATTTCTTTTATCGTGTGAAACTGAGAAATTGGAAAAAATTAATGTGTACACACACACACTAGACATAAAGTTAAAAAATAACAATAAAAAGGTTAAAATTATCGTATACACTAAGCATAAAATACCTTTTTCAACTCGTGGGATTGAATGGTTAAAAATAACGGTATTTCTTTTATCGTGTGAAACTGAGAAATTGAAAAAAAATTAATGTGTACACTAGGCATAAAGTTAAAATAACAATAAAAGGTTAAAATTATCGTATACACTAAAGCATAAAATACCTTTTTCAACTCGTGGAATTGAATGGTTAGAAATAACGATCATTTCTTTTATCGTGTGAAACTGAGAAATTGAAAAAAAAAATTAATGTGTACACTAGACATAAAGTTAAAATAACAATAAAAAGGTTAAAATTATCGTATACACTAAAGCATAAAATACCTTTTTCAACTCGTGGGATTGAATGGTTAAAAATAACGATCATTTCTTTTATCGTGTGAAACTGAGAAATTGGAAAAAAAATTAATGTGTACACTAGACATAAAGTAAAATAACAATAAAAGGTTAAAATTATCGTATACACTAAGGTATAAAGTACCTTTTCCAACTCGTGGGTTTCTATTTAAGCCTAACGCAATAAAATTTAACTTATAACGTTCTTTTATTTTAAACCTAACGTAATAGAATTTTAGCTCACAACGTTTTTTTATTTAAACCTAACGTAATAAAATTTTAGCTCACAACGTTTTTTATTTAAACCTAACGTAATAAAAAAATTTTTGCTTACAACGTTTTTTTATTTAAACCTAACATAATAAAATAAGATATGTGATGGTACTAATTTTTCTTGATCTCAGGGTTTTGTGGGCCTACTTCCTGCAAATTATTTTGCAGTTTTCGGGAGACTCTGCCCCACGTTAAGTGGCGCCAAATGTTAGATTTGTTCTTAGCTGAACATTAAGAACACCCCTCTTCATTTCCTAACTAGCTCAGTGGTTAAATTTTTCCTTTAGCATATATGTGCAAAAAATGTAACACACGCCAAATGCTTACATCAACTTGTATATTAACTTGGGTTAAGACTCAGATACACACGTAATATGATATGGCAAACACAAAGGATCCATGTTTAATATTTAATATGTAATTTTGTTTCAGGGTAAAGGTATCACACACATCTCTAAAAATAATAATAACTCAAAAGTTTTATTGTTATCTCAGTGTACAAATTTCAGTTATGGGTAATTTTTACATGGATAAAATTTACTGTTTAAGGATTTCAAGCAATAATGAGATTTTATACTTATTAGGAACATAAATATGCCTTTCTCAACATAAAAAAAATATACCATAATTGGCAAATCTACCAAATAATACACAATGAACATGACGCCTTATTCTACCTTGGTAAAATTTTTACTTATAGAAGTTAGCTAAAATATGTCTTTCTGACATATTAAGGTAAGCTCAAAATTAACAAAGATGCTAACATACCGTTTCTACTGGACATCAGCGTTCCCCACCGATCAGCCATCTTTTTCCGCGTCCCGTTCAAAAACTTGATCCAAACTGCCGTTATCTTCAAAATAACGCTCCGAGGTAAGTCCTCAATTTTTACTACAGAGTAATAAAATAATTAATATTCCTAGAATATAATAAAAAATATATATATATTATTAATATAAAAATAATATATTATTATTTTTAAAAGAGAGATATCGAAATAATAAATATAGATGCTTGATCCTTTGAGAAATTTAAAATTCTTCCTTTCTTTTAACAGAAAGGTTTGAGGTAATAAAAAAAATTGGTAAAATAAGGATAATAAAATATATAATTTTATCTTTAAATTTAAAGTAATTTCTACTTTAGGAAATTCGAAATTAGGCTTCTTCTTATTAAAAGGTTTGAGATAATAATAAAATTGATCAAATAGGGATAATAAAATATAAATTTAATTATTTTAAATTTAATGTAATTTCTTCTTTAAGAAATTCTAAAAATTACTAAATATGCCCAATCTATCTAAATGTGATATCAAGAGATATATACAAAAAAAAAATAGAAAAAGAAGGTGAAGAGATGGGCTGGTTTAACAAAGAAGAATGTTCGAAGTCCTCTTCTTTCTTGTCGAGGCAGCTTCTCCATTGTCCACCAGCTTTCCATTTACACTGTGGGTGAACTTTAAAGGCATAGGTGTCATCTCCAACTGAATGTCTTCCCGGTTCCTGGTCTTCCTCTGATTCTGTCTGCATCGGGCTTCTGGATCCTTGGGCAGGACTCGTGTCACCTCCACCTTTCTGGACTTTAGAGGCATAGGTGCCATCTCCCGCTGGGCCTGCCCCCCCCCGGTTTCTGGTCTTCCTCTGGTTCTGTCTGCATCGGGCTTCTGGCTACTTAAACAGGGCCGATGTCATCTTCCTACAGCAGATCTTGGGATACACGTCCAGGGCTGTGTCCTCCCCTGCCTTGACCTTTAAAGCACCGTCGGCCATTGTTGTGGGACTTTCACTTGGACACGAAACACTTTCGGCGAGACACTGTGTATATATATGATGTAAATGTTTACATCTTTGTTGGGTCTGTTAGGTGGAAAATCTGGCCCAACACAATTAGATGTATCTGAGTGAAAATAAAAGCGGCAGGGACAATCATATTTAGAGAAGAGGTGGAAAAAGAACAAACACTTATAAAATTCGCTAATCAGCTGCTACATATTAAATCACATTAGGTTCAAAATTTATGATGATCATCCCCTCCACCCCCGCCACTTTATTTTCGCTCAGATAAATCTAATAGCTCAATGACAGAAGATAAAATATTTTATTTTCCTTCTTAATTCCTTTGAATAAAAGCTTTTTAAAATGAATTTTTATTTATTAATTATTGTTTTTATATCAAAATTGATAAATATTAATAAAAATTAATAAAGATAGGAGGATTTAGACAGAAAAAAATTTCATAAAGCGATTTAGATTTTATTTTGAAAAGTATATACAAAATAATTCTAGTATAACTTTCAAAAAAATTAAGAGATGAATTGAAAAATATTTTAAATCTAGAAATGTCGCAAACAACAATAATCAAGGCAATAAAAGATTTTAAAATAACTCTGAAAAAGTAATCTATTGAGTTGATCAACGTAAAATCAGATGAAACTAAGCTAAAAGACGATGCGAAATTTATTGATAATTCATCTGATTTAAAAATGATGTTGTTGGGGCACGTTTTTGTAACCATACCCCAACAGAAGATGTATGTATGATCAACATCAAATGGATACATGGCTTCCCTCCCACATAGACTTATAGACCACCTTTTTGCCCAGAAACCTAGACACTTGATGACACCAGACTTCCATGCCGAAAGCTGATGCCTGGTGGAGAAGAAGACACCAGTGACATCCAGAGACATCCGCTCTGGAAGCTGTTGTACCATATGTACATATATGCCCCTCATTTAAAATTTAGGTAGAGGTGACCAGAAGAGATGGAGATGGAAGATTTCTAAGGACGGGGGGGGGGGGTTTAAATATCTTCCCCGAGAAAGGGAAGCATCGCATTACAGCCCAAGTGAAAGGGGCCTGGGTCGATTTTAGCTAAAGACGGGGGGGCTTTATATATATCTTTCCCGAGAAAGGGGAGTGTTGTATTACAGTTCAGGTGGAGGGGGCTTGGGTCGTCTGTGAAATTGTATACTGGAGCCGTTGGCCATTTTCATTGGTGTTTTCTTTCGACGAATGAAAATGCCAACCAATAGAAACTTTGGCGCGAGCAGCGAATGAAAATGGAGAGAGACAAGGATAAAAGAGGGTCTCTTTGCCAAAAGAGAGATTCATTCAGAGTCGATCAATAAGAAGGGCAATCTACAGTCGGGCTCGAGACGCGGAAAGGAGGAGACCAGACTTTCGCCGGCTTTCAGAAAAAGGTAAGCCTTTTTGCCATTATGGCTTAGTACCCCCCTTTTTGAGTAGAAACTAACTTAGATTTCGCATGGGCCCTAAAGGGCTCTAAGTAACTTAAAAAGAATGATAGGGTTCTTATATTTTGTCTCGCTAGAATAGATGGAGATCTAGGCTTTCCCCTTTATAAAGGCAAATTCGTAACTTCAGGTCACCTCTATCTAGATCACTATATAAATGGCACATCCCACCAGTATAGAAATGTTCCCTAACTTTACTTGTTTTTCAAATAAATGTCTAGTATATAACTTATATGGAGAATTTTTTTGTTTCCTCTCATACATATTTCATTCTTTTGTTTTATGATGCTACCCCCCCCCCCCACATCTTATTATTACAAATTGTACTGAAATATAGAACTACCGGCTCTAATGGAATGGAGTTGTGTATTGTACCTTATTGTGATACTTTAATACAGAAACAGCGGTAAATACGATTTTACCCGCCTTGAGGGTATCTCTTTGTCAGGTTTTAGTAATATTTGTATTTTCATATGAGGAATTTGCCCTTCTTCCACTGTTTAAATGAAATATTGTATGATTCTTACCTATTTGGAGGGAATGTTACCAATAATCAAGTCTTCTAATAATTGCTGGCCAACATACATTGTCGAACGTGCCTGCCAAAGAAGCCAGTTCTCCTGTCTGTGATTCAGTATGTTTTTCCATCATATCTACCATTATACTATTCGTTGATTTATTTTAGTAAGATCCATGCTACCTTATACTCATTAGATTGTTCTCTTCGCGATATTTATTGAAACCCCTTTGTTTCAAATATATTAGAAATGTTAATGTTAATAGTATAGGTTTATAGCTTTTGCTTGTTCTCATTGCCTATTTTGTTAGGTTTTGGTATAATCTTTATAAATAGAGTCTTTCCATACATCCAGATAGTGACCTAATTCAACACATTTGTTGAATCTTTGCTATAAAATCGGAATTAAAGGTGTACCTACACGTTTGATCATATTATTACTGGTAAAATCTGGACCTGGTACTTCCTTGATATTTAAATTTTAAATAATATTTTCAACACCTTATATTTCTATAAAAAATGTTAATCTGGTCTTATATTCATGTTCATAGTTTCTAATAATAACATGCTCCTCTTTATCTGAGATCCCTTATTGTTGTTGGATGATCTCAGAGATTTAAAACTAAATGGGTGCTTCATAATTAATAATGCTCGGTTTGTCACTAACCCGAGTCCTTTAATCCAGCGATCAATTCCAGCGTCTATTTTGATGGGAGAGCCGACCATTATTTTATAGATTATTTAATTTGATGTAGAAACAAGAATAATACAGCAATTCCCTCCCCTTTCCCAAGTACACGTGAGCATTAGTTTAGTGAGGGATTTATTTACACATCTGTCCTAAAACTTTCCTCACTATATCTTTGTGTATGAATGTATTTACAGAGTCTATTGCTATATTCTCCCTGTCTGAAATGGTTCCCAGCATCTTCAGTGGGTTGCTGTACCTCCAGAAGGGGTCTTTTATAGTTGTCTAATTTAATAATAATCTAATGGGTGTTACACAATATATGCCACAAGTGACTAAGGAAAAAAAATTTTTTTAGAGATCAGTGTCAAATAAGTGTATAGAGAGAGAAATAGTAAAAAGATAAATTTGTACTAGATTTTTTTTTTGGTAAAAGTTTAGCCAGGAATGAAAGATGGAGATGGAAGATTTCTAAGGACGGGGGGGGGGGGGGGGGGTTTAAATATCTTTCTCGAGAAAGGGAAGCATCGCATTACAGCCCAAGTGAAAGGGGCCTGGGTCGATTTTAGCTAAAGACGGGGGGGGCTTTATATATATTTTTTTTCCCGAGAAAGGGGAGTGTTGCATTACAGTTCAGGTGGAGGGGCTCAGGTTGTCCGGTGAAATTTCATACTAGTGCCATGGCTGTTTCCATCTTTAGACCTTTGTTCTGACAATATTATATGCTCGATCTCTGCTTTAGCTCAACTCTTAATCAATTACAGAGTTTTTTTTATTCTTTTATTTTATTTATCCTGTTTGTACAAATTGCATTACATGTGATGATGTAAAGACACATGTCGATAGTGCATCATTGACAGCTGTGTTTCTATTATACAACATTAAGGTCTTGTTACGGGTTATATACATGGGGTTGTTGGCCTAAATTACCATATATATATATATATACTTAATTGGTTCAGGCCATAACATGGATTTTTTTATGGTGGATTAAAGAATTGTCGCGGCCATCATGCCTGGATATGCACCTGACTAGGTCAATCATCAGAAAGGGAAGAATACTGCTGCCAATCTGGAGTATGTTTGATAAACTCACCAAACTCACTGGCCTTCATGAATTGGTTCCAGTTGCTTTTTATAGGATCCAACAGGAACAATAGTCACAGCTCACACACATTCAAACTATGCAAAGTACTTTGGCAAGGAATAGTTCAAATCTGATCTTCTCCCATCCTTATAGATATTCTCCTGTGCTACATTAAGAAAAGGGAATGGCCTGTAATAAACTCATGCTTGTTAGCAATGATAAACATTCTGTCTTATAAGAATTTTGGTATGTGTCAGAAACAGCATGGATTCTTTCAAAAGCAGGAGACATTGGTGCAGCCCCTGTATAATTTGTCCTGGGCATCTTGTGGCTTCCATCATAGTGCTAGGCTGAGAGATCATGGTCCAGAATAATTACCTTATAAGAATTCTGAAGAGGGCCAGGTGGTCCCCCAACTTCCATCACTGTTCTATAGAGGTTGAGTATATTCACTGAACCACAAAGAAATGTTCTACCAGGTTTGTCAGGAGCCTCTCATATCGCACTGATTGGTTCTTTGCAGTGTACTGATTAAAGCTTGCCTACTTGAAAAGTGTTCAAGTGGTACTCCAGGCTTCCTCGACCCCAAGATTTTACTACCATCCTGCTGAGGATGTTGGAGGAAGCCTCCCACATCCTGGAGTTGAATACCCAGCAGGTTCTCCCTCCCCCAGCATTTAAACTTGCCCCTTCTTAATGTACCATTTTTTTTTTACATAAATGACTTAGTCTATCAACACTCCACTGCTCATCATCAGGTCAACACAGAGCAGTCTTGCTCTCAGTGGCCATCTGATGGCAGAAAGTGCACTGAGCTAGTGCCACCACTTTTAACTTGGATAGTGTTATGCCTAAAGTCTGCACACTTTTGGTTGGAAGAGATAGCTGCTTTAGGTGTCCATGTATTTCCTTAAACCAAGATCTTACGTGCCTCATGTTTCATTTCTAAATGTCTCTGCTGGTGCTTTACCCAACTTTAGGAATCCACATTTCTGGTTTTTTCAAAAGTCCAACCTCACCAGTGAGTGCAAGTAACCGAATGGGGCTCTGGCACATTTGTAAGTGAAAAAGTCGTACTATTACATGTGTAGACATGTGGTGTACTTACAATAAAAGCAGTCGCCTACTTCTACCCACCATTATTATCACGGCCTGTATCACATGTACTAGGGATAAGCAAAAAAAGAAAAAAAAAACATTCCTGGTTATTCTTCATGAACTATTCATATCAATCACCTACTTCTACTTTGGGAGTCCACACAGTAAACATAGCCTTTAGGTTGATGGTTTGCTTCTTCCTAGATGCTTCCAAGCCTTCCTACAACTTCAACCTTGAAGGTGGAAGGCTGGTTAAACCGTTTGGTTTACGACCACTACGACCCGGGTTCGATCCCCGCATTGGACACTTTTTTCTGTTAAAAAAAAAAAAAAATGCGCCAATGGTCCCCCGATTCTTGCAAAAGTCCAACCCCACCAGCGAGTGCAAGTAACCAAACGGGGCTCTGGCACATTTGTAAGTGCAAAGTCGAACTGCTTTCACATGTGTAGACATGTGGTGCGCTTACAGTAAAAAGCAGTCGCTAACTACCCACCATGATTATCATGGCCTGTACCACGTGTACTAGGGATAAGCAAAAAAAAAAAAAAAAAATTATAGCTTTTATTTATGCAAGTCTTGAAACTAAATGTGCCTAGAATTTTAAAAACTTTCTATTTACCAGAGACTTTATTACTTAGTAAATAGTGAGATACAAACAATACCTCTGTTTTAAATACTTCTCCATTATTAATTCTTCCATGGCTTCCTTCATTTCAGGATTACCTTTATATTTTTTACCTGCTCATCTCTTCTCAGCAAATATCAACATGATGTATTTCAAAAGACTGTTTTAATATACTTCTAATCTTGAGTTTTTTAAATAAACAATACAGTAAAACCCCTCTATAGTGAACCCCAATGGGACAGAGCTTTTGGTTCACTATAGCCACGGTTTGGCCATTTTTTTTACTTTTCAAAATTTTTAGACCGTATAATTAAAGGACAGCCATACACACAGGAAGAGGCTGCCTCTTAATAGTGGTCACTTTGTTTTAATACCCTTAATTGACCTATTTCCTTACATTAATACTGAATAACAATAGAAATCATTAGATGATAGGTTCTTCTTATCATTAACATACATGTACCTCTATGTCTAATTTAAAAATCAAGACAAATCCTAGGCAAAGTTTTATTAAATATATATTCAAAGATATAAAATGATTTTAAAACATCATTATCACATTATATAATACAATGTTTACTTGGAAAAATGGCTCTAACACCTTGTTGCTTCAAAGCATTCTTCAAGCATTGCACCATTCAAATAAAGTTAATGTTTTACTTCCATTTCATTTTTCCACATATTCTTCTAGGTCTAGATTTATATTTCTTTTTTTTTTTAACCTGTCATGCAAAACATTGCTGACTTTAAAATCACCATAGTTAATGGCATAAAAATAATTTTTGTTTCATCACGGGACCGTTTATTTGGACTTTTTTTTTAAGCCCTAAAACGTACGATCGCGATCGCGGCAAAAGTGTAGGTTGATTCCTCTTTGTAACAGTTTTTAATAGCTTTATATTTTATCTTTTATAATATAAAATTTATATTCTCTTATTTTAATATGTTCTTAACATTTTGCCTGTGTTGTTTCACTTTGAAAAGTTCTGAAAATGGCCTCTTTTTTTTTAAAGAAATAACGCTTTTGTTTTTAAAATGCCTTTGTTTTCTTCATTTTGGAAGCCATTTGCATTTTTTATATTTCAAATTTAATGGATGCAAATATATTCTATTTAATAAAAAGTAATTTGTGTTAAAATTTATACAACATGCAGCAAAAATAAAGTGCAAAATTCAAAACAAACAATGCCGCTAAATTTATTGTTTTGAAATCGCGATCCGCGAGCTGAAACATGTTCAAAATTTTGTTGTTTTAATTTATTTTTTTAAATTACAATTCTAAGTTCGTTATAAGCATAGTATTTTAAATAGATTTTATTATTTTGGGACCGAAAATAGGTTATAGGGGTAGTTCGTTATTCTAAAAATCGCAAAGTTCGTTATAACGATGGTATTTTTAATGGAATGGAATTGGGAATCGGCGTGGGTTCGTTATATCCAGGGTTTGTATTAGCGGGGTTTTACTGTATATTCCTATTTATATATTTACACTCAGGTTTTTATGGATAAAAAAATCTAAAAGGCATAATCTTTCAAAAAATATAGATATCCATTACAATTCCAATATTATAACCTCTGTGAAATCTTTAGGACAAAATAATAAAGTCTCCGAGGTTGCGAAGAAACGCAACCTCGGAGACTTTATTATTTTGTCCTAAATATTCATTACAAGTTTGTAAGCGTACAACAACGCTATTTTAGATTATTTATTATAAGAATATACACTAGTGTCCAAAATTAAGGTAACAAACACTAAATCCTTGATAAAAAATAATAATAATAACGAAAAATCATAAAAACCATTATAAATGATATGCAAATTACACCACATGGTTTAGCTAGCCAATAAAAATATTTTTAAAATAATTTTAATATGCATATTTGGGTCATTCTTTAAAGCGTCCGCTTTCATGCCTTTTTATCTAGCTTTATTTTTTATTAAAACATTTCTTTCGTTTTATCTAGCTTTTAAATTTATTAAAACATTTCTTCCGTTTTATCTATCAATGGAATGTCATAGACGCTTAGAAGACTCATTGAAGTGGAGAACCATTGGTAGAATAGAGGCAGGCCAGTCTCAAGCAGAAGTTGCAAGATGGCTCGAAGTGGTTTCGAATCTATGGAAACAATTTCAAGAGAAACAGGAGACATCTCCAGAAGAGAAGGACGAGGTCGCCCGAGAATCACAACCTTAACAGAAGAAGGTAATCTGAAGTTAACGGCCAAAGGAAAAAAAAATATAACAGCCAGATAGCTAACAATTGAGCTCTATTCGGTCATAAGAACCATGATATCAATGCAAACACTCCACAGAACACTCAATGAAAGAGGGATGTATGCAAGGAGGCTGAAGGTTTGTATCCCTCTCACTGCTATCCAAAAAAGGGCTTGTCTAAATTAATGCAGGCAAACCTCAGTCTTGGACCCAAAATCAGTGGGCTCCTGTTATTTTTAGTGAACAGTCAAAGTTTAGTCTTAGCACGGATTCTAGTTGTGTACTGATCTGGAGAGAAACCGGGATTCAAAACCATCTCTCAAACATCAGAGAAAGGGACCGTTATGATGGCCAAGTGTCATGGTCTGGGGTGGTATCATGTTAGAGGCACGCACGCCACTACATGTGTTTGATGACGGCACCCTGACTTCTCAGCGGTACTGAGACAAGATACTGGAGTCCTAAACACAAGGTAATAAGACCAAATCCAAATAAATAAATAGTGTGTGACGTTTCGGTAACAGCGTTGTTATCATTTTTCTGAAGATGGTAACAACTCTGTTACCGAAACGTCACACACTATTTATTTATTTGGATTTAGTCTTATTACCTTGTGTTTATAATCTATAATCCAAATTGTGCCTTATCAATACTGGAGTCCTATGTAAGTATTTTAAGGGGTGGAGTCGGACCCTCGTTCATTTTTATGGGTAATAATGCTCGTACTCATAGATCCCTGATGGTAGAGGAATATCTTGAAAGTGAGGGTATTCAAAGAATGGAATGGCCTGCCAGATCACCAGAACTCAATGGACCATCCAAGAACTGAAAACTGCTTTGGGTGAAGAGTGGGATTTGTTGCCTCAAGAACTCTTTAATTGCCTAATAAACAGCATGAAATATCGCTGTGACAGCTGTTTGGCTGTTAGAGACGACCACACACCCTATTAAGTCATCAAATATTGGTCAACATCTACCTGACTTTTGGACTAATTAACATAAATTTGAATAACTCTGTAAAAAAATATCAACAATAAATTTATTTTGTCAACTTTATTTTTTATAGTTTTGTCTATCCACCTACAAATTTTCGTCAAAACAATTCTATATTTTTGGAGTAAACTAATATTAAGTGTTTGATACCTTAATTTTGGACACCAGTGTATATATATCGGGATTGAAAATTTATTTATTGGCATTACAATTCTATGGTTAAAGAATAGGTATAAAAAAACAATAACTAATTAATATACAATAGTCTCTTATGAGCGACTCATCCCATAAGCGACCATCTTGTAAGGCACAAATGAATTTCCCCTGTTTTACTACTATAGCCAATCTCCTATGAAAGACCAGCGACCGCTAAAAAAATCAATTCCTCATCTCTCATGAGCTGCCTTTAAAAAATTACTATTTCATGTATTTAAAAAAATTATAAATTCGAAATTATTCATTGAAAAATCGTTTGTGAAATATTATGTGATGCATTTATTGAGCTCTTTTTGAACAAAGAACTATACGTACAAATTAAATATTTCTTAACTATAAATAATGGCTCCTAAAAAATTGTAAATCTTAAAGAGAAAAATGAATGTTTTAAAAATATCATCTGGAGTTAGCACTCGAAAAATCGCCCAAAAAATGAACACAAGTAAAACACAATATCTAAATAAAAAAAATAGAAAATAAAAACTTCAGGATGACAGGGCAATTTTATTCAGGCACGAAAAAAATTAAAATTAAAAAATGTAAGAAAAGCAATGAGATAAGTTTAGGCAGAGTAATAAAATGTACAGACATCAAAATTAATAATCTGTTGATAAACTAATGAATACTTTGCTTCATAACTCCTTCCCTATAGGAGCTGTAGCCCACAGCTTGCAAATATTGTAGATACTGACATGAATCTGACGTGCTTTCGTCCTTTCTCTTGCGGGGTGAAGAGTGGTTTTGTTGTCATATCGTCTAAAGGGACATCGTCATCTTGAAAAGAAGTCTTGGCTTTGGCACGGCAGTAGAATCCAGGAGCCAGTCTCTTAAAATGTAGATCACAGCACCCATGGCCTCAAGGTCATTTCTGCGATCTTCAGTTTGTCTTCCCTAATCCACCCAGCATCTCCATCAAAATGTAACATAGAAAATTAGGAAAGACAAACCTCAGGATGACAAGGCATTTTATTTAAAGCAAGAATAAAATTAAAATTGATAAAATTAAAGCAATGAACAACAACAAAAACTGCCCAAAATCAAGTCCATCTAGGGACTTTTCCGAGCTCATCTGCAGAAGTTTAATAAAAAATGGCGGATCTGCTAAGGAGAGCAAGTCAAGAGGTGAATTGTTTCCCCCGGATATGTATAGGTTATAGATACTAAAGTGATATAAAGAGCAGATAGTTAAAGAAAGGTTATGAAAGTATAAAGTGTACATTAGAGTTATAATACCGTTACCAGTTCATGCACAAGGGCAGCCAGGACATACATATACAAGCCTTTGCTGATGATATCCAGTTGGTTATCAAAGGACACCTTGATACTCTTCCCTCCACCGCACAGACATCCCTCGATCTCATCAACACTTGGTGCTTTGATCACAAACACTCTCTAAGAAAATCTTCTATCCACCCCATTTTTTTGCCACAACTCTTTCCTCCATATCTATTGCATACCGATCCCTTGCCTTGAAGAGATGACAATCTTCGGGGTCAAATTTGACTCCCGCCTCTCCTTTTCCTCCCACCTTAACCATATCTGCTGTAAAATTTCAAACCTCTTTTATCGACTACACTCCTGTGTGAACGCATTCTATGGACTGGGCTTCAAGGCCCGCCGATTAATTTACACCACAGTTTTTGAACCTACCCTTACATACGCAGCAACCATTTGGGGTGAGGCCGCTAAATCCAAGGCTTGTAGGAACCTACTTCGATCAACACAGGGGAAATTTTGCGTCAACACTATCCGCAGCTTCTGCACGACACCAACCCTTACTCCCATTGCACTTATGAGAAGGCTCCCCTTGGATCTAAAACTCTCCTACTTTCTGCCACCTTCTCTCCGCCAAGTCCTCTACCTTTCAAAATTAAATGCCGTCCCCGCCCCTACACCTATCCTCCTCCACCTCAATCCTTCCCTCGAATCTGTCATTCCCACCTGCCACCTGATAATCCTGACGTCACATACTTTACTGATGGTTCTAAGACACCCACAGGCGTGGGTGCCGGGATATTCAGGACTTCTTCTCTTTCTCTTGTCCCCCCCCCCCCCCTTTGAAGCCTCTATCCCTCTCTTAAACCATTGTTCAGTCTTACAAGCGAAGAGTTTTGCACTTCTCTCACAGCCTTGAAAGACATTTTCTTCCTTCCACCACATCTCTCCATGGCAATCTTCTCGGACTGCCTTTCACTTCTTCTATCTTTGCCCGACTTGCATTGTCATCATCCACAGATGCCAAACTACCTTTTACAAACTTCTTGTTTCTCGTAGGGTCACACTCCACTGGGTCAAAGGTCATTCTGGAAACTTTGGTAACTGCCGTGCAGACGCTTTTGTGAGATCTGCCCCTGCGGACACCGCCTCTCCCGCTCAATACAAACTAGCCTCATGCTGCACCCTTTTTAACCATCTTAACAAATCCTTCTGGGACACATGGGAGAAGGAATTCATCACCGCCAACCCTACAATCTACAAACCCTGGGTATCTCTCATCGTTCTTTATCTTCATCTCACAAACACATCATACCTGATTGCGCAATAACTACAGGTCTCGTTACTGGATACACTTTGACAAAACAAAACATATACGTGCCCCAACATACAACCACTGTCTCTTCTTCCCAGAAACAATTGCACACATATTCTTTGAATGTCCCAATATTGATTCTGGACGATCACAACTCTACACAGCCTGCCTCAGGACCATTGGTTACATACCTCTAACCCTGAAAGACCTTTTTTTGGAAGGACAAACTTTGTAAATCAATAATAAGATTTGCACATAAATTCGGGAAATTTGTCTCCTCCAATATAATAGATTCGACCTCAACATAACTTTTAAACTGATATTACTTTACCTAAAACTTCTATTCCTCTCCAACTATCCTGAAATGTATATGTTTCCGTTCTCCATTACTCTTCATGTTTCACCTTTCCATACCTCATCCTCAAAGTTAGAAATGTCGCTATTTCTCTTTGAAAATAAATTTCGATTTTTAAAAGAAACATTCGCGGTATAATTTTAATTTTCGTTTTAAAATGTATATGTGCTGGGAACTGTATGTTTTCCCACGTGCCGCGGCGGAGCGTGACCGTGCCTGCACGGGTGAGTAGTTGTTGTTTTGAACTCTGTATGGATGGACATTAAAACATGGTGGCAGCGATAACTGGATAAAATACGAACCCCTATATTTCAAAATATCGATTTTTGAGTACCTTGGAAGATATTTCAACATGGCTCAGATTCAAACTCCAGAAACTTTCGACTTCTCGACTCCCAACGAATGGCCCAAATGGAGGAAGAGATTCGAACGATACCTCGTGGTCAGTGGAATGAAGAAGAAAGAGGAGGCGGACAAGATCGATTTGTTCATGTACTTGATGGGTGACAACGAAAATTGACTCCGTCCTCAAGGCGTTCGACAGCCACTTCTGTGTCAGAAAGAATATTATCTACGAACGTGCGAAATTTAATTCAAGAATCCAAGAGGATCGGGAGCCAGTGGACGAATTCATCACTTCATTGTACAAATTGGCTGCTAGTTGCGAATTTGAGGGTCTTCATGAGCAGTTGATCCGTGACCGAATAGTGGTTGGAGTGAGGGACAAAGCTTTATCTGAAAGAATGCAGTTGGACAGCGAACTGACTTTGGAAAAGGCGGCGAAAATGGTTCGACAGCAGGAAGCCGTTCGACAGCAGCAAGTCGACTTGCAGCGTCCCTCAACAAGCCAAAAGGTCAATCAGGTGAAGTTCAACTCGAAGAAGCAATCACCGAAACAACAACAGCAGCCTTCGAGGAAGAAGGAGAAGTCAGCCAAAACAAGATCACGATGTCCAAAATGCGGAGGTTTCACCCACAGGGAAGGACAGGCCTGCCATGCTGAAGGACAAAGATGTAACCTATGTTTAAAAAAAAGGCCATTTTGCAAATTGCTGCCCAGATAAGCAGGCGAAGACTGCGGAAGTCAAAGCTGTTTCTGAACTTGATGAAGAAATTGGTTTTCTCCTGGAGGTCTCAGCTGTGGAGGATTCATCTAATCTCGATGATGATGAAGGCGAGTGCAGGAGGCGATGGACAGCAGAAATCCAAGTGAACTGTAAACAGGTGACGTTCAAGCTCGACTCCCAGGCGGATGTTACATGTGTTCCCCTGTGTCTCTTCAAGAAGATAATGGGACAGCAACGACTAGTGGAAAGTGATATCAACATTAGAGCTGCTGAATTCTCCGAACTTCAGACTGTGGGTATGTTTATATCAACGCTACGAAATGGCAATTATGAAATCAAGGAGAAGATTTATGTCATTCGTCGTTTGAGTGAACCTCTTCTGAGTCGCCGGGCATGTGAGCTCCAGAACCTGGAGAGGCGGATTGAAGTGGTTGCGAAGAGAATTAACCCGATCAAGGAATTCCCTGAAGTATTTGAAGGACTGGGATAGATCGGAAACCCTTACGAAATCAAATTGAAACCTGGAGCAAAACCATATGCTGTGCATACTCCTCGACGGGTACCAGTACCTTTGATGGAAAAGCTCAAAACAAGATTGGACATCCCTGGAAAGGAGCTGCTCGACGCCGATGCATTATCCAGACAACCACTTCTTACAACCGAGGGAGGTGAAGACGAACGGCCAACCTCAGCGCATATAAATGCAGTTCTCTCGAGTATAACCGACAAAGACGAGATGTTGACGAAGATTTTTGAAGCTCAACAAGAAGATACGACCCTGAAAGCAGTAGTCAACTACCTTGAGCAAGGCTGGCCAGATAAGAAGAAGATGTCACAGGCTCTGCTCTCTTATTGGCATGTCAAGGATGAACTCGGCGTTCAAAATGGACTACTGATGCGTAGCTGTCGTCTTGTTATTCCAGCAAGTATGAAACTGGAGATCCTAGATAAGTTGCACGCTGGGCACTTCGGGATTACAAAAACAAGACTTCGCACGCGTGAGACGGTATGGTGGCCTGGAATTTCGGAGGAGATCGCGGAAACGGTCAGAAAGTGCAGTGTCTGTATCCAGGAAGCCGTCTCAAAACATGAACCTTTGATACCAACCAACTTTCCTACACGACCGTGGCAAAAGATTGGAATGGATTTGTTCAAGTTCGAGAATAAGTGGTATCTAGTCGTCATTGACTATTATTCTCGCTTTCCTGAAATGATTCAGCTGGATCGGCTCACAGCCAATGTGGTGGTGCGTAGTTGCAAATCCATATTTGCCCGACATGGAATACCAGAAACTGTTGTAAGCGATAATGGGACGCAATTTGGAGCTGCTCGTGAATTTGCAAATTTCGCAAGGCAGTACGGATTCACACATATCACTTCAAGTCCTCGATTCCCGCAGAGCAATGGGATGGCAGAAGCAGGTGTGAAAATTGCTGAGTTGATCCTCAAGAAAAATTAAGACCCATCGCTTGGACTCCTGGAGTATCGATCGACCCCTTTGGAGAACGGTTACAGCCCTGCTGAGCTTCTCATGGGACGTAAACTCCGAACGACCTTGCCAATTGCACCAGAGAATCTTAATCCAAGGTTGGTGGACGCTCAGACCCTGAAAAGAAAGGAGGGGAGAAGGAGAAAGGATATGAAATCCAGATATGATCGACGCTGCGGAGCTACGGACATGGAGGAGCTATCCGAAGGTGACACGGTTTGGATTACAGATATGCGAATCTGGGGGATTGTAAAGCAGAAAGCATCGACACCAAGGTCATATATGGTTGATACTCCAGTTGGGACTTTACGTCAAAACAGGTTCCATCTACGAAAAGGAGTTACAGTGCAATATCCAGCCGACCCATCGACGCCGACCTTTTTGGGGGAGGACCTGGTTGAAAATGAAAAGACCCCAGTTGTGGATTATCCCTCTAACGACTCAGAAGACGGCCAGATAAGAACCCGGAGTTGACGAATTGTTAAACCCGTGGATCGCCTTCATTATTAATTATATTATGCATTTAAAGTTTGTAATGTATATATATTTCAAATCTTAAAAAGGGGGATGTGCTGGGAACTGTATGTTTTCCCACGTGCCACGGCGGAGCGTGACAGTGCCTGCACGGGTGAGTAGTTGTTGTTTTGAACTCTGTATGGATGGACATTAAAACAGTATACGAGGTGTGTTCAAAAGGTATCGCGACTTTTGTGTTTTTTCAAAAATTATTTATTTATTCATGAATACCTATTTTGTCCCTTTCAAAGTAATCCCCATGAGATATTATACACTTGTGCCAACGGTTTTTCCAATCTTCGAAGCACTTCAAAAAATTATTTTTTAAAATCTTTTTCAGGTCCTCCTTCGATGCCGTCTGTCAAGCGTAGCGTAACGTCATCCTTTCATGGCCCTATTCAGTTTAGGGAACAAGAAAAAGTCACAGGGGCCAGATCTGGGGAATACGGTGGCTGCGGCATCATTAGTGTGTTGTTTTTGGCCAAAAAGTCGCGCACAAGCAACGATGTGTGAACAGGGGCGTTATCGTGGTGTAAAAGCCAATTTTTGTTCTTCCACAAATCCGGGCGTTTCTGGCGGATTGCTTCGCGCAAATTGCGCATAACTTGCAGGTAATATTCCTTATTGACCGTTCTACCCTGTGGCAAGAACTCATGATTCACCACGCCCCTGCAATCGAAGAAAACTGTCAGCAAAACTTTCACATTCGACCGAACTTGGCGCGCTTTTTTCGGTCTTGGTTCGTGCGGCAGCTTCCATTGAGATGATTGAGCTTTGGTTTCCACGTCATAACCATAAACCCACGCTTCGTCACCAGTTATGACCCTCTGGAGCAAATTTGGGTCGTCGCGGACAGAGTCCAACATCTCATTAGCAATGTTCATGCGATGCTGTTTTTGGTCGCAATTGAGCAATTTTGGTACGAATTTCGCGGCGACCCGTCTCATGCCCAAACCATTGATAAAAATCGAATGGCACGAGCCAATCGATATGTTTAGGTCTTCAGCAACTTCTCTAACGGTGATTCGACGTTTGGCCAATATCATTTTCTCCACTTCATTAATTTTTTCGTCTGTTGTTGAAGTGCTCGGGCGTCCGGCTCTTCGTCGTTCACATCTTCTCGGCCTTCTGAGAACATTTTGTACCACCGATAAACGTTGCTTCGGTCCACGGTAGCTTCTCCGTATGCCACAGTCAACATTCGGAATGCATCCGCGCACTTAATTTCGTTTTTCACACAAAATTTGATACAGGTTCTTTGATCCATTTTTTTTAATAGGTAAAAATCGAAGACGATCCAAAACACCTGCAAGCAAAGCAGCTGTCAACAATTAAGTGAACATTCAAAATGGCCGAGCTTGTCGGCATAAGTGAGAGACATGAGTACTAACATAAAGCCACAAAAAAATCGAAATTCGAATATACGTAACCCGCGAAAATTCAAAAGTCGCGATACTTTTTGAACACACCTCGTATCTTTAGATTATTTTTGTTTTGCCCGCTGCAACCGCATATGTTCCTCCATCATATCATTTTCTTCCTTTTGACATAATGATACCCTAACTGTATTTAGCCTCCTTTGCTTACCCCTCCGTTTTCAGCCCTTGGGAAAAAAAGTAATAATAATAATTAAATAAATTAATTAAATATAAATGAAAATGAAATTCCTGAAATTAAAAAAACTCAATAGGGTCAAAGAAAATGTTCCAGAGGATAGGACCACACTTGGATCCCTGTGCACATTCTTTAGTGGGGGAGATGGATCACGAATGACCTCTGTAGGTAAGGGTGGCTGAGCAGTTAACGAGGAAGGAGCCATACATTTTGAGTAAGGAGAAAGGAAGGTAAGGGCATGTAGACGATGGGATAGGGCGGGGATCCAAAGTTGATCAAAAGCAGAGGTGATGCCTAAGTTGATCAATAGGCAGCATTGGAAGTCGTGTATTGCCTTCTTAATTTTTCTCTTGAGTAAAAAAAAAAGTGCATCGACTGTGGATATCTCTCGGCGGAAGATGGTTTAAGAGAGAGTTAGTTTCCAGGAAATGTGTAAAGCGGTGGCATAACAGGCTCTCGAGAATCTTACTAAAGGCAGAAAGTATGAAGATTGGCCTATTTTTGCAACAAAATCGGAAGAGGAACTCTTTTTTGGAACAAAGGCCAGCCTCCCTTGTTTCCAGAATGTGGGGAAGTGACCTAAACTTAGGAAAGCATTAAAGAGTTTCAGAAAGAATGAGGGGAAGAAAGAAATGAGCCATTTTGTTAATCTCCCTGGTAGAAGGTCGAGGCCAGGCGCTTTTCTCGGTTTGAGAGACTTGGCGGTGATTTCCAGTTCGAGACTTGTGAAGGAGGGGTCAGAGTGAGGTAGCGGATCGAATTTTTTATTGGAAAAAGAAAAATGAGCAGGACGGGAATCTGAGGGTGGAGGGGAGAAGTAGGACAAAAAGAGGGAGTCGAGATAGCTCAGAATGGAATGTGATAGCAAATTTATCTCAGAAGAAAGGGGATTGGGTCTACCAGAGGTAATGATTTTATGGATCAAACTCCAGGGATTGCTGACGAAGGAACCACAGAAATTCCTGAATGAGCGGCTCTTAGCTATATCTATTTGGTGTACCAAGAACGCATGGAAAGGAACCTTTGGTGTAAAATGTCTCGTCGAGTGCTGACTCATAAGCCCTGCGTAGTTTTTTGTCTAAATTTTTAGTTTTTGGAAGAATGGAGAACACCAAGGAGCTGGTGGTGGACGTTTATTCCTATTGGTAGGGAAATGAGAACAGGTTTTAAAAAAACATAGGGTAGAATGATTTAAAGCAGGGTCGAGTTGTGTTGTGTGTGTGTGTGTGTGTGTGTGTGTGTGTGTGTGTGTGTGTGTGTGTGTGTGTGTGACAATTGACAATTAAAAAATATTTATTGTCATCTTAGACAATATTATACATTTTCAATCATAGGGAGAGAAAAAGAAAAAAGAAGATGAGAAGAGAAGAGAAAATATGTACATATATGAAACATATTTTACAAGATGGTGATGGGAGATGGAGGAAGAAAACCTCGGCGCTGGAGGGTCCTAGACCAGGCGATGAGCGGGTCTTCCACTGCTTCTCCGAGCCCAACCTGTACAAAGTAGCGATAAATTCGCAACTTTGCCGATGCCAGGATGGAAAGGGCGTCGTCCTCAAGGCCGGACCCGCCGAAGATCCAAGCCTGCAGGTCAGGGGGCCGCCCTATGATGTTGAAGGCCTCTCTGATGAGCGGCCTGATGGAGCGGCAGCACCAGTAACGGTGGCCGAGGGAGCGGTCGATGGACCCGCAGGCAGGACAGGAGGGGCCGACCGAGGCAGGATGGGCCGGATGGGGCAGGGCGTGGAGGGCTAGCTTGAGAGCTGCGTCGGCCTCGTGACCCGAATAGGCGCAGCGCCGCAGCGAGGCCCAGTCGATCCTGGATGGTGGATTGATGGTGGGCGTCCATCTCGCCAGGAATCTGGAGATGGGCGTGGCGGCGAGGCGCGGACGATCCAGGGCCCGTCGGGCCGAGCGCGTCGTGAGGCCGTTGAGGAACGGCGTAGCCGTCCCACGCAGCACCACGGCCGCAGCTAAAGAGCTAGATGAGGGTGCAGACTCCGCCCCGAAGCCCACGGCGTTCTCGGAGGTCAGCCTCCGACAGAAGGCGCCCAGGGCCGCGGCGTCAGCCAGGGCCGAGCGCGTAGGGCGGGCGATGAGGTGTTCCTCCTCGATGAGGTCCCGAACTCGGGCTCCGCTCCAACGGGCGGGGGCCAGGAGGTCGGGAGGGCGGAGGAACCGGCAGCCGCCGATGATGTTGAGGTCCAGTAGCTGAGCCGTGGGGACCGCCCGATGGTTGAGGCCCAGGATGTTAGAGGCCTCCTCCCACAGCTTCAGCAGCCGGAGACGGCGGGGCTGGAGACGGGTGCCGTCCGGTGGAGGGTGGATCCAGGCCTCACCGCTTTCTACCAGCCAGCTGAAGGCATTTCTGCCCCCGCGGAGCGCGACCTGCACCCCCTTGAGGCAGGCTAGCTGGAGCTGGGTCGCCAGGTCGAGGAGGCCGAGGCCTCCGATGGCAACTGGCCTCGCCATGACATCGGCGGGAAGCCACGCCGTGTGGTCCTGTCCCCAGACGAATCTCGCCAGTCGGGCCTGCAGCTTGGCGATGGTCGGGGGTGATGGTAGGTATCCATGCAGGTGGTGCTGGATGACAGAGCCCACCAGCGTGTTCGCCGCTCTTGCTCGCCCGACGAGGGAGAGGCCGCGGGTGAAGGGCGTCCATTTGCGGCATGCAGTCTCCAGGAGGGCCAGGAGATGCTGCTCCCGGTGGGCGACGGTGCTCCTGGGGGCGATGTCGAGCCCGAGGATCCTGATGGAGGTGGTCGACCAGGAGGCGCCGAGAGGGGAGTCGCCGCGGTTGCGCCAGGCGCCGCACCAGAGGCCAGCGCTCTTCCGGAGGTTCACGCCAACTCCGGAGGCCTGCTTGTATTCTTCGAAGACGGTCGCCACCCGTTCGAAGTCTCCGTCGCGATGAAATAGGAGGACGATGTCGTCGGCGTAAGCGATGACATTGCCCACGCCGAGGGTCAACTCCAGGCGACGTAGCAGCGGCCCCGTGGCGATGCTGAAGAGTGCGGCACTCACGGCGCAACCCTGTCTTAGGCCGTTGAGGAGGGGGAAGGCGGTGGTGTAGAAGCCTCCTGCCCGGATGGTGGCGTCCGCCCCGGCGTATAGGATGTTGATCCAGGCCCTGAAGGCTGGCGGGAGGCGGAGGGACGTTAGCAGGGACTCCAAGAAGCCGCGGTCTAGCGAGTCAAACGCGGACTCCAGGTCTACGCCCATGACGGCCAGCGGCGAGCCCAGGGCGGTGGCCTCCTCGACGGCGTCCGTCACCATGGCGATGTTCCATGACGGGGACCTCCCGGGGACGGCGTAAGTCTGGCATTCCGGCACAAGGGTCCGCAGGTGGGGCTTGAGGCGCCGGTGAAGGATGGCGGCCAGGACCCTGTAGTCGGCCGAGGGCAGCGCGACGGGCCTGTAGCCGTCAAGGCCGCGACCTCCGCGGGCCTTGGGCACGAGGCAGATGGAGCTGCGCCGCGTCGACGGAGGCAGGGCACCTCGGAGCCGTGATGCCGCGAACACCCGGGCCAGAGCTTCCGCGAAGAAGTCCTCGCTTAAGGCGATGAGGAGCTCGCACGGCAAGCCGTCCCAGCCGGGGGCCTTTCCGCGAGGGAGGTGCTCGATGGCGTTGGCGATCTCGCTGGGGCTGATGTCCGGCCGGTGGAGCGGGTCCTCCTCACTCAGCTCGCGGGTGGTGGTGGGCGCGCTGCTGGCGATGAAGGCAGCTCCCGCAGCTGGATCGCTGGTGGGACGGGCGAAGCGGGGCTGGAAGGTCGCGAACGCCCTCCGCCGAAGCTCGGGGCCCTCGATGATGTTGTCCTGCTCGTCCCTGATGACGCTGAACGGGCGTCGGAGGCGGATGGCGCGTGCTAGGTCCGGCAGCGATGGGTAGTCGGCCCGGATGGAGGAGGCCTCGAGCTGCGCCGCGATGTAACGTCTCGCCCTGTAGACGTAGCTGTCGCTGGCAGCGTGGCGCGGGTCGTGCAGGGATCTGGCCTCCGCCAGCAGCCCCGCCTTGATGGAGGTCCACCTATCCCAGAAGGTCCCGTCGTCGTCATCGTGCGCTGTGTCTTCCTCCAACTCCCGGATGTAGCCAGCCAGATGTTCGAGAGCAAGGCCCGAGCGGAGCATCGCGGCCAAGCGAGGCTGGGTGGGGGAGGAGACGGCGGTGGTGGGCGGGCCCACCTGGAGCAGCACGAGGCGGTGGTCCGAGAGGTGGTAGTGGCTGGTCGCGTAGATGGACGCGCGATCCAGGACTCCAGCAGGGACGAGGATCCGGTCCAGGCGGTTCGATTCGACTTGGTCGCCGTGCATGGCGACTCTGGTGGGCAGGTGGGCGGCGTCGAACTGGGTGGCCACGTCGACCAGCGCGGCCAGGTCCAGAAGAGCGGCGAGGGCATCCGATGATGATGATGACGAGGGGCCCCGATCCCTGATGTTAAAATCGCCGATGATCCAGCAGGCTCCCTCCTCCTCCTGTGCCGCTGTCGCCGCCAGGAGCTCCAGTTGCCGGTTTCTCTCCCGGGGTTCATGCGCCAGATGAACGGCGATGGCCGTCATCTCCTCGCCGCGGACATCTATGGTTGCCAAGGCGATGTGGCCCGGCCACAGGATGCGTTGATGTAGCACGGCTACGCCTGGTCCGAAGACGCAGGCGAGTCCGGATCCCGAGATGGCTACGGGATGGGCCAACACAACAGCACTGTAGCCGAGGCAGAGGTCTTGGCCGCTGCCCAGATGAAATGCGTTTGTCTCCTGGACAAACGCGATGTCCACCTGATGTTGCCTGAGGAGATGACAAAGGGCAAGGCTCCTCCTTCGAGTGGCGAGCCCTCGCGCGTTGATGGTGGCGACGCGGTAGCTCATTGTTGCCGTCCCTTATGCATCGCCCCCTTGGTCTTCTGGAGGGTCTTGCGGATGGTGTGGTTGGAGTCTGGGATCGAGGCCTTGATGGTTTCGGCCACCTGGTCGAGGGCGGCGACCTGTGCTTTTGACAGCGAGGGCGCTCGCTTCTCCATTTTTCCTTTAGAGGTGAGTAGCCGCTGTGCGTCCTCGCGGTCTATACCGGGCAGCCCGTCCCAGTCGATGGAGAGGTTGGGGAACTGCTTGAGGTGCTCCTGCAGCTGGACGAATGCGGGTTTGCCCCGGGGAGACGCGGAGGGAGTTGAGGTCAGCTCCTCCTCCGACATCTCAATGTCGAGCGGAAAGGTCTCAGGCTCGGGGGGCCGCGGGGCAGCCAGAGGAGCAGGGAGGGCGACAGGGGCGGGCTGGGCAAGATCCTTCGGTTCGGCAGGATGGGGCGCCGAGGGGATCGCTGGAGCCTCGGTTGATGTCTTCGCCGGTTGGACAGGGGACGCCGGTGTTGCGGGCGCAGGTGCCGGCTTCCTTGGTTGCTGAGGAGGAGGAGGAGGAGGAGGGGGGCGAGGCCTTGCGTCGGTGTGAGACGCTGCTTGCCTGGGGCTGCCGTTCCCTTGCCTGGCGAGCGCTGGGCAGTTGGCTCTGCGGTGGCCCTGCTTGCCGCACTTGGAACACTTGATGCCAAAGGAGAGGAAGGCTGACAGGGTGTCTCCCTTGGACTTAATGGTCAGACGGGTGGGCAGCGACTCCAGCCTCACGCCCTCGCGGAGCAGGATGAACGCCTCCCGGCGGCCGTCGTTGAAGGTGTATTCCCCCATCTTGATCATGATGGGGGCGATGGAGGTCACGGTGCCGAAGTTGCGCAGGGGCTCCACGATGGCGCTGTCCTCGACGAAGCCGGGCAGATTTGCGATGGTAATGCGTTCTGCCCTTTTTCGGAAGGGGAAGACCTTCAGGTGGGTGCCCTCGATGTCCAGGCCCACCTCCACCAGACGGCTCGCATGGTCTTTGCTCGCGAGGCCCACGACATAGTGGCCGTTCATCCTGTTGAACTGGCTTATTTTCCCTGGCCCTCCGAGCAGGTGGCCAATTGCCCGGAGGTAGGAGTAGTCCGGGATGTCTGGGCACAGCTCCACGAAGACGTAGTTCTCGTGGTTGGTAGAGGTCTGCCTAGCCTTGGCGTCGGCGATGTTGGCGCGTGTCGCCTTGATTTCCTGGGGCGGCATTGACCTCGGCCCTGTTGGCCGCTTCTGCTGCTGGGAGCTGCGCTTCTCAGCAAGCCTGCTTGGCTGTTTAGAGGCGTGGTCAGGTGACGGTGAGACGAGGCGCCTTTTCTTTCTCTTCACGACTGTGTAGCCTTCGTTGGCGTCCACCTCCGCCATCTCGCTGTCGGCCCAGTTGAGCGAGGCCGGGCTGGCTGGAGTTACGCTGGTCGTAGCAGCAGTCTTCGGCGCCGTGACGTCACCACACGCGGCGGCCGGATTTACATGCATGTCGCCTGCCGGCGAATTTGCATACTTTTGGTTTTCAGAAGAAATTTCTTTAGTTTTCTTCATATTTATTTCTTTTGGCGATATTTCCTCGCCTGTTGGTAGCAGGATGCTGGGCCTTTCAGGCACTTTTTCAGCACATCCTGGGCTTTCTGCCAATATCACACTTGCCAGACTAAGCGCCCTTTACACGCACTCAAAAGGCGAAAACGGCGGAGCTCGCGAAAGCGTGGCCGCACGCCCGAGTGTGTGTGTGTGTGTGTGACAATTGACAATTAAAAAATATTTATTGTCATCTTAGACAATATTACATATTTTCAATCATAGGGAGAGAAAAAGAAAATAAGAAGAGAGAAGAGAAGAGAAAATATATACATATATGAAACAAATTTTACAAGATGGTGATGGGAGATGGAGGAAGAAAACCTCGGCGCTGGAGGGTCCTGGACCAGGCGATGAGTGGGTCTTCCACTGCTTCTCCGAGCCCAACCTGTACAAAGTAGCGATAAATTCGCAACTTTGCCGACGCCAAGATGGAAAGGGCGTCGTCCTCAAGGCCGGACCCGCCGAAGATCCAAGCCTGCAGGTCAGGGGGCCGCCCTATGATGTTGAAGGCCTCTCTGATGAGAGGCCTGATGGAACGGCAGCACCAGTAACGGTGGCCGAGGGAGCGGTCGATGGACCCGCAGGCAGGACAGGAGGGGCCGACCGAGGCAGGATGGGCCGGATGGGGCAGGGCGTGGAGGGCCAACTTGAGGGCCGCGTCGGCCTCGTGGCCCGAGTGGGCGCAGCGCCGCAGCGAGGCCCAGTCGATCCTAGATGGAAGTGGACCGATGGTGGGCGACCATCTCGAGGTGAACCTTGAGATGGGCGTGGCGGCGAGGCGCGGGCGATCCAGGGCCCGTCGGGCCGAGCGGGTCGTGAGGCCGTTGAGGAACGGCGTAGCCGTCCCTCGCAGCACCACGGCCGCAGCTAAAGAGCTAGATGAGGGTGCAGACTCCGCCCTGAAGCCCACGGCGTTCTCGGAGGTCAGCCTCCGACAGAAGGCGCCCAGGGCCGCGGCGTCAGCCAGGGCCGAGCGCGTAGGTCGGGCGGTGAGGTGGCCCTCCGCAAGAAGGTCCCGGACTCGGGCTCCGCGCCAGCGGGCAGGGGCCAGGAGGTCGGGAGGGCGGAGGAACCGGCAGCCGCCGATGATGTTGAGGTCCAGTAGCTGAGCCGTGGGGACCGCCCGATGGTTGATGCCCAGGATGTTGGAGGCCTCCTCCCACAGCTTCAGCAGCCGGAGACGGCGGGGCTGGAGACGGGTGCCGTCCGGTGGAGGGTGGATCCAGGCCTCACCGCTTTCTACCAGCCAGCTGAAGGCATTTCTGCCCCCGCGGAGCGCGACCTGCACCCCCTTGAGGCAGGCGAGCTGGAGCTGGGTCGCGAGGTCGAGGAGGCCGAGGCCTCCGATGGCAACTGGCCTCGCCATGACATCGGCGGGAAGCCACGCCGTGTGGTCCTGTCCCCAGACGAATCTCGCCAGTCGGGCCTGCAGCTTGGCGATGGTTGGGGGTGATGGTAGGTAGCCATGCAGGTGGTGCTGGATGACAGAGCCCACCAGCGTGTTCGCCGCTCTTGCTCGCCCGACGAGGGAGAGGCCGCGGGTGAAGGGCGTCCATTTGCGGCATGCATTCTCTAGGAGGGCCAGGAGATGCTGCTCCCGGTGGGCGACGGTGCTCCTGGGGGCGATGTCGAGCCCGAGGACCCTGATGGAGGTGGTCGACCAGGAGGCGCCGAGAGGGGAGTCGCCGCGGTTGCGCCAGGCGCCGCACCAGAGGCCAGCGCTCTTCCGGAGGTTCACGCCAACTCCGGAGGCCTGCTTGTATTCTTCGAAGACGGTCGCCACCCGTTCGAAGTCTCCGTCGCGATGAAATAGGAGGACGATGTCGTCGGCGTAAGCGATGACATTGCCCACGCCGAGGGTCAACTCCAGGCGACGTAGCAGCGGCCCCGTGGCGATGCTGAAGAGTGCGGCGCTTACGGCGCAACCCTGCCTGAGGCCGTTGAGAAGGGGGAAGGCTGGTGTATGAAAGCCTCCGGCCCGGATGGTGGCGTCCGCCCCGGCGTAGAGGATGTTGATCCAGGCCATGAAGGCCGGCGGGAGGCGGAGGGATGTTAGCAGGGACTCCAGGAAGCCGCGGTCCAATGAGTCAAAGGCGGACTCTAGGTCGACGCCCATGACGGCCAGCGGCGAGCTCAGGGCGGTGGCCTCCTCGATGGCGTCCGTCACCATGGCGATGTTCCATGACGGGGACCTCCCGGGGACGGCGTATGTTTGGCATTCCGGCACCAGGGTCCGCAGGTGGGGCTTGAGGCGCCGGTGAAGGATGGCGGCCAGGACCCTGTAGTCGGCCGAGGGCAGCGCGACAGGCCTGTAGCCATCAAGGCCGCGACCTCCGCGGGCCTTGGGCACGAGGCAGATGGAGCTGCGCCGCGTCGACGGAGGTAGTGCACCGCGGAGCCGTGAAGCCGCGAACACCCGGGCCAGAGCTTCCGCGAAGAAGTCCTCGTTGAAGGTGACGAGGAGCTCGCACGGCAAGCCGTCCCAGCCGGGGGCCTTTCCGCGCCGTATGACGCTGTCCAAGAAGCCCGAAAGAATCCTCCTTTGGTCTCGCGGTACGTTATGATAGCTGTTCCAAGCCTTCTCGTAGCACAGGACCGAGTTAATGAGAGTATTATCATCGCTCCACACCATTATGGGTCTTAAGATGGCTCTGTAATTCAGATCCTTGAAAGTGTCAAGGAGCCATCTTTTACGGTCTTCGTCGGTCTTGACAGGCAGTGCAGGCGGAGAGGCCACTTTAGTTGGGACTGATTCTTTCCCGTGGGGAACAGGCGGCGTCGGCCTAGCAGGCTGAGGCGTAGGCAGTGGGGGTGTTGAAACTGCGGATGGTGGGGGAGCAGAGGGCTCCTCAGTGGTGGTCATGTCTACATCCGGTGTGTGGGTCGCAGGTCCGAGGGTCCCCTGCGCAGGCAGAGGGCCACACGGGGCAGTGAAGTCCGGCCGGGCGGGAGGCGTCGGCTCAGTCGTCGCCGAGCGAGGGCCCGCGGGGTGCTCGGGTGTAGGGGCCTCTGGTGGAGGGGCAGGAGCCGCCACGTGCACAGATGAGGCCGGAGGCGCTGGTGCAGTCGGCCGGGGCGCCGCAAATGGTGGGGACACAGCTTGGGCATCTGGTTGAGCGCCGGAAGGCCCGAGAGCTGGACTGGGAGGCGCTGGCGCAGAAGGCGCGGCCGAAGACTGCCTAGGCAGCCCAGGCGCGGTCGATGGTGGAAGGCCGGTGGTAGAGGGCGGTGAGGCTCGTCTGGAGGTGGTGGACTGCCCATAGAGCAGAGGGCAGCTGGCTCTCCTGTGTCCCTGTCCGTGGCATCTTGAGCATTTGATGCCATAAGAGATGTAAGCGGGCCAGGCCTCACCCTTGATCTTGATCTCGAAGCGGGTGGGCAGCTTGTCGACGGTTATGCCGTCATGGAGGAGGATAAAGGCCTCCCGGCGGCCGTCGGTGAATTCGAATTCGCCCGCTTTAAGTTGTTTGGGGGCTATGGAGGTCACACGCCCAAAGCGTGCAAGGGCGTCAATCACAACGGCGTCCCGCACGAAGAAGGGCAGGTTCCCAATTGTGATTCTGGTTGCACTTCTCCTGAAGGGGAAGGTCCTCAGGAGGGTTCCCTCAATTTCAAGGCCTTCACGGATTAGTTGTTCCGCCATGGATCTGCTGGTGAGGCCCACCAGGTACTGGCCGTTCACTTTGGAGAATTGAACGATGTTTTTGTTCCTCCAATAATACCTCCAATAGCCCTGAGGTATTGGTAAGTCTCGTAGCTAGGGCAGTACTCCAAGAAGAAGCACTGCTCCTCGGTGCAGTTCGCCTGGCGAGCCCTGGCCTCCGCGATGTGCGTCCTCGTGGTCCTGATCTCTTGGACTCGAGGAATGAGTGCAGGCGAGGATCTTTGTCGCCTGGCTGCCGATCCAGCACTGTTGGGCTGTGCGGTCATGTCGCGCGGTGCTGTTGTGTCACGGCGTTTTCTTTTATTTTGAACGATGGTAAAATCGCCTTCAGTTACAGGATTTAGATCCATAGGTAAGTTATCCCGGTTCTGCTGACCAAGAAATACGCCAGATGAAGGCAACGTAGTTGCAGATTCGCGCGTAGAGGCGGAATTTGCATGTCTTTGGCCAATAGGCAAATTTGCATAGCTGGCCATTTATTGCGTTTCTTCCGAGTTTTGCAACTGGAAATTGTTATTTGCAGATAACTCTGCTGAGGTTTGTGGTATTAGGCCGTACCTTGCAGGTAATTCATCGGCGTTGAATGGGCTGTCCGCCCATACCAAATTAGTCGCTTCCAGCGACAAATTTAGGCTCTTAAAGGGCGAAAACGGCGGAGCTCGAAAAAGCGCGGCCGCACGCCCGAGTGTGTGTGTGTGTGTGACAATTTGACAATTAAAAAATATTTATTGTCATCTTAGACAATATTATACATTTTCAATCACAGGGAGAGAAAAAGAAAAAAGAAGATGAGAAGAGAAGAGAAAATATATACATATATGAAACATATTTTACAAGATGGTGATGGGAGATGGAGGAAGAAAACCTCGGCGCTGGAGGGTCCTGGACCAGGCGATGAGCGGGTCTTCCACTGCTTCTCCGAGCCCAACCTGTACAAAGTAGCGATAAATTCGCAACTTTGCCGACGCCAAGATGGAAAGGGCGTCGTCCTCAAGGCCGGACCCGCCGAAGATCCAAGCCTGCAGGTCAGGGGGCCGCCCTATGATGTTGAAGGCCTCTCTGATGAGAGGCCTGATGGAACGGCAGCACCAGTAACGGTGGCCGAGGGAGCGGTCGATGGACCCGCAGGCAGGACAGGAGGGGCCGACCGAGGCAGGATGGGCCGGATGGGGCAGGGCGTGGAGGGCCAACTTGAGGGCCGCGTCAGCCTCGTGGCCCGAGTGGGCGCAGCGCCGCAGCGAGGCCCAGTCGATCCTGGTTGGTGGTGGACCGATGGTGGGCGACCATCTCGAGGTAAACCTTGAGATGGGCGTGGCGGCGAGGCGCGGGCGATCCAGGGCCCGTCGGGCCGAGCGGGTCGTGAGGCCGTTGAGGAACGGCGTAGCCGTCCTTCGCAGCACCACGGCCGCAGCTAAAGAGCTAGATGAGGGTGCAGACTCCGCCCCGAAGCCCACGGCGTTCTCGGAGGTCAGCCTCCGACAGAAGGCGCCCAGGGTCGCGGCGTCAGCCAGGACGGAGCGCGTAGGGCGGGCGATGAGGTGGCCCTCCGCGAGAAGGTCCCGGACTCGGGCTCCACGCCAGCGGGCGGGGGCCAGGAGGTCGGGAGGGCGGAGGAACCGGCAGCCGCCGATGATGGGGAGGTCCAGCAGCTGAGCCGTGGGGAGCGCCCGGTGGTTGAGGCTCAGGATGTTGGAGGCCTCCTCCCAGAGCTTCAGCAGCCGTAGACGGCGGGGCTGGAGACGGGTGCCGTCCGGTGGAGGGTGAATCCAGGCCTCACCGCTTTCTACCAGCCAGCTGAAGGCATTTCTGCCTCCGCGGAGCGCGGACTGCACCCCCTTGAGGCAGGCGAGCTGGAGTTGGGTTGCCAGGTCGAGGAGGCCGAGGCCTCCGATGGCTACGGGCCTCGCCATGACGGCGGCGGGAAGCCACGCCGTATGCTCGGGCCCCCAGACGAACCTCGCTAGTCTGGCCTGCAGTTTGGCGATGGTCGGGGGTGATGGCAGGTACCCGTGCAGGTGATGCTGGATGGTGGAGCTCACCAGCGAGTTCGCCGCTCTAGATCGTCCGACGAGGGATAGGCCGCGGGTGAAGGGCGTCCATCTGCGGCAGGCGGACTCCAGAAGGGCGAGAAGATGCTGCTCCTGATGGGCTACGGAGCTCCTGGGGGCGATGTCGAGCCCGAGGACCCTGATGGAGGTGGTCGACCAGGAGGCGCCGAGAGGGGAGTCGCCGCGGTTGCGCCAGGCTCCGCACCAAAGGCCCGCGCTCTTCCCGAGGTTGACGGCGATACCGGAGGCCCGCTTGAAGTCTTCGAGGACGGTCGCCACCCGCTCGAATTCTTCGTCGCGATGGAAAAGGAGGACGATGTCGTCGGCGTAGGCGATGACGTTGCCCACGCCGAGGGTCAACTCCAGGCGACGTAGCAGCGGCCCCGTAGCGATACTAAAGAGAGCGGCACTCACGGCGCAGCCCTGCCTTAGGCCGTTGAGGAGGGGGAAGGCGGTGGTGTGAAAGCCTCCAGCCCGGATCGTTGCGTCCGCCCCGGCGTACAAGATGTTGATCCAGCCCATGAAGGCCGGCGGGAGGCGGAGGGACGTCATCAGGGACTCCAGGAAGCCGCGGTCCAGGGAATCGAAGGCGGACTCCAAGTCGATGCCCATGACGGCCAGCGGCGAGCCCATGGCGGTTGCCTCCTCAACAGCATCCGTCACCTTAGCGATGTTCCAGGACGGGGACCTCCCGGGGACGGCGTATGTTTGGCATTCCGGCACCAGGGTCCGCAGGTGGGGCTTGAGGCGCCGGTGAAGGATGGCGGCCAGGACCCTGTAGTCGGCCGAGGGCAGCGCGATAGGCCTGTAGCCATCAAGGCCGCGACCTCCGCGGGCCTTGGGCACGAGGCAGATGGAGCTGCGCCGCGTCGACGGAGGTAGTGCACCGCGGAGCCGTGAAGCCGCGAACACCCGGGCCAGAGCTTCCGCGAAGAAGTCCTCGTTGAAGGCGACGAGGAGCTCGCACGGCAAGCCGTCCCAGCCGGGGGCCTTTCCGCGAGGGAGGTGCTCGATGGCGTGGGCTATCTCGCTGGGGCTGATGTCTGGCCGGTGGAGCGGGTCCTCCTCACTCAGCTCGCGGGTGGTGGTGGTGGGCGCGCTGCTGGCGATGAAGGCAGCTCCCGCAGCTGGATCGCTGGTGGGACGGGCGAAGCGGGGCTGGAAGGTCGCGAACGCCCTCCGCCGAAGCTCTGGGCCCTCGATGACGTTGTCCTCCTCGTCCCTGATGACGCTGACCGGGCGACGGAGGCGGATGGCGCGTGCCAGGTCCGGCAGCGATGGGTAGTCTGCCCGGATGGAGGAGGCCTCGAGCTGCGCCGCGATGTAACGTCTCGCCCTGTAGACGTAGCTGTCGCTGGCAGCGTGGCGCGGGTCGTGCAGGGATCTGGCCTCCGCCAGCAGCCCCGCCTTGATGGAGGTCCACCTATCCCAGAAGGTCCCGTCGTCGTCATCGTGCGCTGTGTCTTCCTCCAACTCCCGGATGTAGCCAGCCAGATGTTCGAGCGCAAGGCCCGAGCGGAGCATCGCGGCCAAGCGAGGCTGGGTGGGGGAGGAGACGGCGGCGGTGGGCGGGCCCACCTGGAGCAGCACGAGGCGGTGGTCCGAGAGGTGGTAGTGGCTGGTCGCGTAGATGGACGCGCGATCCAGAACTCCAGCAGGGACGAGGATCCGGTCCAGGCGGTTCGATTCGACTTGGTCGCCGTGCATGGCGACTCTGGTGGGCAGGTGGGCGGCGTCGAACTGGGTGGCCACGTCGACCAGCGCGGCCAGGTCCAGAAGAGCGGCGAGGGCATCCGATGATGATGATGATGAGGGGCCCCGATCCCTGATGTTAAAATCGCCGATGATCCAGCAGGCCCCCTCCTCCTCCTGTGCCGCTGTCGCCGCCAGGAGCTCCAGTTGCCGGTTTCTCTCCCGGGGTTCATGCGCCAGATGAACGACGATGGCCGTCATCTCCTCGCCGTGGACATCTATGGTTGCCAAGGCGATGTGGCCCGGCCACAGGACGCGCTGTTGTATCACGGCTACGCCTGGCCTGAAGACGCAGGCCAGTCCGGATCCCGAGATGGCTACGGGATGGGCCAACACAACAGCGTTGTAGCCGAGACAGAGGTCTTGGCCGCTGCCCAGATGAAATGCGTTTGTCTCCTGGACAAACGCGATGTCCACGTGATGTTGCCTTAGGAGATGACAAATGGCAAGGCTCCTCCTCCGAGTGGCGAGCCCTCGCGCGTTGATGGTGGCGACGCGGTAGTTCATTGGCGCTGTGGGCCTCGCAGGAACTTCCTGGTCTTCTGGAGGGTCTTGCGGATGGTGGAGTTGGAGTCTGGGCACGAGGCCTTGAAGGTTTCGTGCAACTTGTTGAGGGTGGCGACCTGTTCCTCTGTCAGCGTGGGCGCTATCCTCTTCATGGTGGTTTCAGAGGTGAGGAGCTGCTGTGCGTCCTTGCAGTTAAGGCCGGGCAGCTTGTCCCAGTCGATGGAAAGGGTGGGGGTCTCCTCGATGTGCTTCAGCAGCTGTTTGAGTGCGGATTCTCCCCGGGCAGGCGTGGAGGGAGGTGAGGTCATCTTCTCCACCGCCATCTTGTGGTCGAGCGAAGGGATGCCAGGCTCGAGGGGCCGCGGGGCAGCCAGGAGAGCAGGGAGGGCGGCAGGGGCGGGCTGGGCGAGATCCATCGGTTCGGCAGGATGGGGCGCCGAGGGGATCGCCGGAGCCTCGGTTGTTGTTTTCGCCGGTTGGACAGGGGACGCCGGTGTTGCGGGCGCCGGTGCCGGCTTCCTTGGCTGCTGAGGAGGAGGAGGAGGGGGGAGGGGCCTTGCGTCGGTGGGAGACGCTGCTTGCCTGGGGCTGCTGTGCTGCCTGGCGAGCGATGGGCAGTTTGCTCTGCGGTGGCCCTGCTTGCCGCACTTGGAACACTTTATTCCAAAGGAGAGGAAGGCTGACAGGGTGTCTCCTTTGGACCTGATGGTCAGTCGGGTGGGCAGCGTCTCCAGCCTCACGCCCTCGTGGAGCAGGATGAACGCCTCCCGGCGGCCGTCGTTGAAGGTGTATTCCCCCATCTTGATCATGATGGGGGCGATGGAGGTCACGGTGCCGAAGGTGCGCAGGGCCTCCACGATGGTGCTGTCCTCGACGAATCCGGGCAGATTAGCGATGATGATGCGCTCTGCCCTTTTTCGGAAGGGGAAGACCTTCAGGTGGGTGCCCTCGATGTCCAGGCCCACCTCCACCAGACGGCTCGCTAGGTCCTTGGTCGCGAGGCCCACGACGTAGTGGCCGTTCATCCTGTTGAATTGGGTTATTGTCCTTGGCCCTCCGACCAGGTTGCCAATTGCCCGGAGGTAGTAGTAGTCCGGGATGTCAGGGCACAGCTCCACGAAGATGTAGTTCTCGTGGTTGGTAGAGTTCTGCCTCACCTTGGCGTCGGCGATGTTGGCGCGCGTCGCCTTGATTTCCTGTGGCGGCATTGACCTCGGCCCTGTTGGCCGCTTCTGCTGCTGGGAGCCGCGCTTCTCAGCAGGCCTGCTTGGCTGCTTAGCGGCGTGGTCAGGTGACGGTGAATCACGGCGCCTTTTCTTGGTCTTCACGACGGTGAAGCCTTCGTCAGCGTCCATCTCCGCCATCTCGCTGTCGGCCCAGTTGAGTGAGGCCGGGCTGGCTGGAGTTGCACTGGTTGCAGCAGCAGTCTTCGGCGCCGTGACGTCACCACGCGCGGCAGCCGGATTTACATGCATGTCGCCTGCCGGCGAATTTGCATTCATTTGATTTTCTGAAGAAATTTCAAATTTTTTCTTCATATTTATGTCTTTTGGCGATAATTCCTCGCCTCTTGGTAGCAGGATGCTGGTCCTTTCAGGAACTTCTTCAGCACATCCTGGGCTTTCCGCCAATACCTTATTTGCCAGACCAAGCGCCTTCTACACGCACTCAAAAGGCGAAAACGGCGGAGCTCGCAAAAGCGTGGCCGCACGCCCGAGTGTGTGTGTGTGTGTGTGTGACAATTTGACAATTTAAACTGATTTTATTGACATACCAGTCAATCTTTACATTCAAGAGTTAATAGATATTTACATTTACAAGAGTAGTTGCAAGAAAACAAGAGTCAAGAAATATTTACAGTAATCTTGGAAGTATGGAGCCGTTCCCGAAGGGACGTTTTGGTCCCAGTCGGTAGCTACAGAGCTGACTTGAATTTTAACAGTCCGTCCAGAGTAGTCTGGTCGCCACCCCGGGCGCGCCGTATGACGCTGTCCAAGAAGCCCGAAAGAATCCTCCTTTGGTCTCGCGGTACGTTATGATAGCTGTTCCAAGCCTTCTCGTAGCACAGGACCGAGTTAATGAGAGTATTATCATCGCTCCACACCATTATGGGTCTTAAGATGGCTCTGTAATTCAGATCCTTGAAAGTGTCAAGGAGCCATCTTTTACGGTCTTCGTCGGTCTTGACAGGCAGTGCAGGCGGAGAGGCCACTTTAGTTGGGACTGATTCTTTCCCGTGGGGAACAGGCGGCGTCGGCCTAGCAGGCTGAGGCGTAGGCAGTGGGGGTGTTGAAACTGCGGATGGTGGGGGAGCAGAGGGCTCCTCAGTGGTGGTCATGTCTACATCCGGTGTGTGGGTCGCAGGTCCGAGGGTCCCCTGCGCAGGCAGAGGGCCACACGGGGTAGTGAAGTCCGGCCGGGCGGGAGGCGTCGGCTCAGTCGTCGCCGAGCGAGGGCCCGCGGGGTGCTCGGGTGTAGGGGCCTCTGGTGGAGGGGCAGGAGCCGCCACGTGCACAGATGAGGCCGGAGGCGCTGGTGCAGTCGGCCGGGGCGCCGCAAATGGTGGGGACACAGCTTGGGCATCTGGTTGAGCGCCGGAAGGCCCGAGAGCTGGACTGGGAGGCGCTGGCGCAGAAGGCGCGGCCGAAGACTGCCTAGGCAGCCCAGGCGCGGTCGATGGTGGAAGGCCGGTGGTAGAGGGCGGTGAGGCTCGTCTGGAGGTGGTGGACTACCCATAGAGCAGAGGGCAGCTGGCTCTCCTGTGTCCCTGTCCGTGGCATCTTGAGCATTTGATGCCATATGAGATGTAAGCGGGCCAGGCCTCACCCTTGATCTTGATCTCGAAGCGGGTGGGCAGCTTGTCGACGGTTATGCCGTCATGGAGGAGGATAAAGGCCTCCCGGCGGCCGTCGGTGAATTCGAATTCGCCCGCTTTAAGTTGTTTGGGGGCTATGGAGGTCACACGCCCAAAGCGTGCAAGGGCGTCAATCACAACGGCGTCCCGCACGAAGAAGGGCAGGTTCCCAATTGTGATTCTGGTTGCACTTCTCCTGAAGGGGAAGGTCCTCAGGAGGGTTCCCTCAATTTCAAGGCCTTCACGGATTAGTTGTTCCGCCATGGATCTGCTGGTGAGGCCCACCAGGTACTGGCCGTTCACTTTGGAGAATTGAACGATGTTTTTTGTTCCTCCAATAATACCTCCAATAGCCCTGAGGTATTGGTAAGTCTCGTAGCTAGGGCAGTACTCCAAGAAGAAGCACTGCTCCTCGGTGCAGTTCGCCTGGCGAGCCCTGGCCTCCGCGATGTGCGTCCTCGTGGTCCTGATCTCTTGGACTCGAGGAATGAGTGCAGGCGAGGATCTTTGTCGCCTGGCTGCCGATCCAGCACTGTTGGGCTGTGCGGTCATGTCGCGCGGTGCTGTTGTGTCACGGCGTTTTCTTTTATTTTGAACGATGGTAAAATCGCCTTCAGTTACAGGATTTAGATCCATAGGTAAGTTATCCCGGTTCTGCTGACCAAGAAATACGCCAGATGAAGGCAACGTAGTTGCAGATTCGCGCGTAGAGGCGGAATTTGCATGTCTTTGGCCAATAGGCAAATTTGCATAGCTGGCCATTTCTTGCGTTTCTTCCGAGTTTTGCAACTGGAAATTGTTATTTGCAGATAACTCTGCTGAGGTTTGTGGTATTAGGCCGTACCTTGCAGGTAATTCATCGGCGTTGAATGGGCTGTCCGCCCATACCAAATTAGTCGCTTCCAGCGACAAATTTAGGCTATTAAAGGGCGAAAACGGCGGAGCTCGAAAAAGCGCGGCCGCACGCCCGAGTGTGTGTGTGTGTGTGTGTGTGGGGAGGAAGAAGAGTTGAAAGTGGAGTAAAGGGAACCTACGCTTGAGAAGAGCGGAGAAAGAGCGGTGAAACGACAGCCTGAGGAGAGATTGTTGAAGGGTATTTCAGGGGCAAAGGGGAATGGAGAAGGGGAAAGAGCGTGAGGTGGATTTGAGGAGAGGATAGAGAGGGAGAAGCTGATAGTGCAGTGGTCAGAGAGCCTGTTAGCCTTGGCCTTCCAACCATAGATATCAGAGAGGAGAGAGGAGGTGACACAGGAGATGTCAACAGACGAGTTTCGGGAGCCAGAAGCCCATGTAATAGTGCCTGGATATTTACAGACCCTCAAGTCAAGGTTTTCTAGAATGAAGTTCATGTGTGTGCCCTTATATTGATGTGGACACTGCTCCGGCGCGAAGATTCCACATTTACATCGCCCGCAAATACCATTTTAGAGGGAGGAGGAGAGCCAAAAAGTTTCGAGAGTCAACAAGACTAGAGTATTTAGTGGTAGGATCTATGTAGATGAAACAAATGGTAGGGTGAAAACCTGGGATAGCTATGGCACGATTGCAAGAAGACAACCCCCCCCCCCCCCCCGGGAGAAAAAGGACTGGCAGATTCTGACAATAATGCACGAGCCTAATTTGTTGTTAAAAACAGGGGCGTGTAGAATGGAGGAAGAGGGGAGATGCTGGGAGTCTACCTTGCGAAATTGGAAGTTCTTGGAGAAGTAGAATATCTACACCTGTCAAGGACGCAGTGTGGAGGATAGAAGAAAGGCAGTGCCGAGAACGGCGGCAGTTGAGTTGAAGAAAAGAGATGGATTTCATATTGTAGCGAAGTGAAATTGCTGGCTCAGCAACCCTGGAGCTGACGTCACTTCCTGTGGAGGTTACCCCTACGAGGCCGCGTGGCTACGAGACTTTCTTCTTTGCTCTCTCTATTTTGTTTACTATTTTAAATATAGATATTTCTAGATATCACTCAATTATAATTAATTAATTCATTCATATTTCTCGTTTGTTCTAATCCATGTGACACCTCCCAATCCTGCCGCGTCTTCGCCCGCGGAGAGCTGCCCAGTCCTTTCCCAGAACACTCCAGCCACCAAGCCTTCTACTCCGGCGCCGAGCACCAGCGTGTTACCATCTCTACTAGCACCTTCCTCGACCACTACTTTACCAACAGCGGACCCTGCCAAAGATCAGGCCAAGACTGCACTAACAATGGGATCTTCCGTCCCTAAACCACAAACCATACAGCTTCCTCAGCTCACTTTACAGAAGGTTGAGGATCTGTTCAAGGTACTAGACGCTGACTCCTTCCTGGAACCCCTATATATGGATTATCACAGGTGGGAAATAGAGAAGGCTGTTATATGCCCAACTATGAGGGAGGACGTCTTCACATATCTTTCGCCCGAGCAGATCTCTGCTCTGAAGAAATTCCTTGACAAGGCAATCGCCCATGTCGGGGACAAGGACTCCGACCTAGGCAAGAGGCTGTCCGACTTCAGGACAGAATGCGACATTGAACGAGACGAATCCCAATGGTATTCGTCTGATACAAACGATTAGAGATTCTGATTATTTATTTTTTGTTTATTTAACTGTTGTAATGTTTAACTGTTGACTTGAGGTCAATAAAAATATGTCAATTGTCTCGTTTGTTCTTCTTTTGACCTCGGTTTGTTTGGTTAATAAAATAACGTTCTTCGTTTGTGGATCACCGACTCTACCTTTCTGCTACGCTACAACTGGTGGAGACGCTGGATCGTCAAGACCAATATCCCTTCAGACATAAAAGAAGGACTGAAACTGTTAAACAAGAAGATAGTGTAGAGCTCAAGGAGATGACCGTGAATATAGAGGAAGCTACCCAGGTGGGCAATTATTTTGTTCAGCACCTACCAAGGAATCCTTCCATGTTCTCCGGGGAGGATGGTGAGGATCCCCTTACCTGGTTAAAAGGTTACAAACGTGTGGCAAAGCATAATCATTGGGACGAAACCCTCTGTCTTGCCAATCTCTACTTTTACCTGAATGGAACTGCCCTCAAATGGTTTGAGAATAATGAGGGGACCATCCGGAATTGGGAAGAGTTTACTACTCAATTGGAGAGTGTATTTGGGAAAAGTGAGAGTCTGCGGCTGCTTGCCGAGAAAAAACTTAAAATCCGGGCTCAGCTAAAGGGTGAAAGCACCGAGTTCTATATACAAGACGTCCTACGACTCTGCAAAGAGGTGGATCTCCAAATGAGCGAGGGGGATAAAATCTCCCACCTCATGAAAGGAATAGTGGAAGAACTTTATCAGGCGCTTCTTCCAAGAGACATAAACAATACGGATCAATTTGTGTCTGAGTGCCGCCGCATTGAAGCGCTTCATCGTCGGCGTGTGACCCCCGCCAAGTACGAACGCTTGCCTAATGTAGCATCCCTTGATGTCTGCGATGATAATACAGATTTGTCATCCATGATTAGACAAATTGTCCGCGAGGAGGTGCAACGGGCCTTGGCCGCTCCTCGTGAAGAACCAAGAATCGCCACCATTGAAGATATGGTGAGGGAAGAAATTGATAAAACCCTCGCTCCAATATCAAATCCTTCCAGAGGCTCCCCTCAATATCAAACTTATACGCCGTCACCATTCGCTAGGAGAGAGACGGCCGCACCCCAAACTCCCCATCCCAGAGCTCGGTACCCGAAACAGGGAGAAAGACTGGACACAAATGAATGGCGGACCACTGAGGAAAGACCAATTTGCTTCCATTGCGGACGCCCTGGCCATGTCGCCCGTTACTGCCGTGACAGAAGGAGACAGAATGACGAAAGAGAAAACGGATATTCCCAAAGGAGGCAAGAACTAATGTTCTTCTATGGACCCCGTTCCAAATTCCCGGCGCTCAATGACGACGAGCCAAGAGATAATTTTAGACGTTACCGAAGCCCTTCCCCATACCCTGGCCGAAACGGACAACATTCGTCACCTATTAGAGGGTCCAGTCGGTCACTTCGCCGTTCCCGCCAGGAAAACTAGAGGTTGCGACCTATTTTGGAGGTGGGGCCGCAAAATTTGGAAACCCTCCCTCATCGACTACAGTGGATATGAAAGGAAATTATATAAATATTAAAATAGAAGAAAAAATAACCAGTGCTCTTGTTGATTCTGGGGCTTCTTATTCTGTCGTGTCCGAGAGGTTCAGACTCAAATTGAAGAAAATAATGTTTGCCGAAACTGACGTGAGCTTAAGAGTGGCCAACGGTAAAATTATAAAACCGAAAGGACGCTGCTCTTTAAAATTGGACTTAAATGGTCTGCAGGAAAATTTCGAATTTATTGTTCTGGAGGACTGTAGTCACGATGTGATCCTCGGATGGGACTTTTTGAAGTTATCCAGGGCGGTAATTGATTCTGCAGAATATACACTTTTTTTAGAGGAATTCCTAGTCGAGGACACACCCAAGAACAACTCACCTCTCTACGCGGAACGGGAATACAGAATAGAGCCCGCATCTTGTCAGCTGATAGAGGTATTAAGCAGAGACATATCAGATAATGCAGCTGTGGTGGCAGAAAGTCAAAAAGGTCTGTCGCTGGAAAGAGAACTAATGGCTCCCTCCTCTATCATCTCACTTGCCAGTAACAGGGGAAAATTGTGGGTGGCAAATTGGAGCCCATATCCGAAGATAATTCCCCAGGGGATGCACGTGGCCGATGGTGTCGTCATCGAGGATAGCCAGCTTTGTGTACTTGCTGAGGGCAACCACGTAGGAACAGATATAGGCCATTCCGAGGATTCAAAAATTGCGGAAATTTTAAATATAGATGATTCACTTGACGATTTTCAAAAAGAAAAATTAAGAAATTTATTGAGAAACTATAGAGATATTTTTGATTTCAGAAAAAAAGAAGCGTCCAAGACCGATAATGTTAAGCATCGAATTAGCACTGGAGACCACCTTCCCACCAAACAACGACCGTACCGAGTAGCACCAGCGGAACGTCAAATTATTCAAGAAGAGGTAAATAAAATGGAAGAAATTGGTATTATTCAGCCCTCTGCGAGCCCATGGGCCTCACCGGTCGTTTTGGTCAGAAAAAAAGATGGCAGCTGGAGATTCTGCGTCGATTACCGCCGCCTTAATAAGATAACAAAAAAGGATGTTTACCCGCTCCCAAGGATCGACGACACTTTGGACTGTCTACAGGGAGCACGATTTTATTCCTCTATGGATCTCCAATCTGGATACTGGCAGATCGACGTGGAGGAAGCGGACCGTGAGAAGACTGCATTCATAACCCCAGATGGATTGCATGAGTTCAAAGTGATGCCATTTGGGTTATGCAACGCTCCAGCTACATTTGAACGAATGATGGACGGCCTCTTGAAGGGTCTTAAGTGGACAATCTGTCTCTGTTACCTTGATGACATAGTCGTTTTTTCCGATGATTTTGAGGAACATCTGAGACGCCTTCAGCTGGTATTAGGCTGTTTGAGGAAGGCTGGCTTGTGCCTCAATTCGGGGAAATGCAGGTTTGGTGCGAAAACTATAACAGTTCTTGGACATGAGGTGAGTGGAGATGGAATATGTCTCGATCCAGAAAAAAATTAGAGCAGTCCGTGACTTCCCCAGACCAAAGTCGCTAAAAGAAGTTAGAAGTTTCCTAGGGCTATCTTCCTACTACCGCCGTTTCATACCCAATTATGCCCATATAGCCCAACCATTAAACGCTCTTTTAAGGAAAGATTCAGTGTTTAGTTGGAACATAGAAGAGCGGCACGCATTTGAAGCTCTCAAGGCAGCCCTAATTTCTGAGCCTGTCTTGGGACATTTTGATCATTCATCCGCAACAGAAATACATACTGATGCGAGCAACTATGGAATAGGAGCAGTTTTAGCGCAAATTCAAAGGGGAAAGGAAAGAGCCATTGCCTATGCATCGAGAACGCTCAATAAGGCGGAAAGAAATTATTCGACGACTGAGAGAGAATGTCTTGCTATTATTTGGGCCATTGGCAAATTCCGGCCGTATGTTTTTGGACGTCCATTCACTATCGTAACTGACCATCACTCCTTGTGCTGGCTGACCAACCTCAAGGACCCATGTGGGAGGTTAGCAAGATGGGCTCTTCGGCTGCAGGAGTTTGATGTTACTGTTGTGCACAAGAGCGGAAGAAAACATCAGGACGCTGACTGGTTATCAAGAAGTCCCCTAAATTGCAGTGAAGATATAGAAGAAGATATTCCTTGCATAGTTGCCTTACAGAATTTTGGACGGGAACAAATGAAAGACCCAGACCTCACGAAGATAGCCGACAAAATCCAACAGGAAACATCTAACAAGTCCTTTATAAAAATAAACGATACTCTCCATAAAAAATTACGATCCAATGGGAAGGGAATGGCTTCTGGTGGTCCCCCGCCACTTGAGGCCTGAAATACTGATAAACTTACAAGATTCTCCCACTTCAGGACATCTTGGATTTACTAAGACATATGATCGAATAAGAAAAAATTCTACTGGCCCGGAATGTATAGAAATGTTAGGAAGTATGTGGCTCACTGTCCAGATTGTCAGCGACGCAAACGCCAGCCCCAACTCCCTCCAGGACTTTTGCAGCCGATACCTGTGCCTATAGCCGCCTTCGAAAAAGTGGGAATGGATCTCCTTGGAAGGTTTCCAACATCTATGTGCGGGAATCGCTGGATCATTGTCTGTACGGATTACCTCACCAAGTTTGCGATCACGAAAGCTCTACCGACAAGTGAATCAGTGGAAGTAGCGAAATTCTTCATTAAAGATGTAATTCTGAAGCACGGTGCGCCGAGGGAAGTTATCACAGACCGAGGACGAAATTTTACATCTTCAATGATTCGTGATCTGAACAAACACTGCAGAATAACTCATCGGACAACAACCGCCTACCACCCTCAGACCAATGGACTCACTGAAAGGTTGAATAAGACAATAGCAGACATGCTGTCCATGTATGTGGACGTCAACCAGAAAGATTGGGTGGGATTCTCCCATTCGTGACGTTCGCATACAACACGGCGAAGCAAGAGTCCACGGGGTTTAGTCCATTCTACCTTGTGCACGGGCGTGAGGCGGAGACCCCACTAGACTTGCTATTCCCCAAATTTCCTTCAGAGGATGAAGATGACTTCATCCAGACTCTAGGATCAAGGGCCGAAGAAGCGCGACAGCTGGCACGCATTCACACTATGAGGTCCCAGGGAGGAAATAAACTCCGTTACGACGCCCATCACAGAAACATAATCTATCAGCCCGGAGTTATCGTTTGGATCTATATCCCTGTGCGCAAGGTGGGTTTGTCTGAAAAACTAATGCGACGTTATTTCGGCCCGTATAAAGTAACAAGAAAAATATCCGATGTGACATATGAAGTGGAGACATTCGGAGACCAGCATGGTCGTCGTAAAACAAAGGACATAGTTCACATCTGCAGGATGAAGCCCTATTTAGATCCAGAGAAGCGGGAGGACCACCTGGAGGAGGACATGGAAGACGACTTATCAAAACCTCAAAAGGAAGAAGTTCCAGCGGAAGGGAGGCAACCACCCTTGGCCCAGGAGGAGGTCCCCAGACCAGGAGACCTGGATATCCCTGGCCCTATTACGCGGTCGCGAGCTCGTAGACTGGAGGCGCAGGTCTCCTGCTGAGCATCGGGTCGATGTCCTTTGAGAGGGGGGCTATGTAGCGAAGTGAAATTGCTGGCTCAGCAACCCTGGAGCTGACGTCACTTCCTGTGGAGGTTACCCCTGCGAGGCCGCGTGGCTACGAGACTTTCTTCTTTGCTCTCTCTCTCTTTTGTTTACTATTTTAAATATAGATATTTCTAGATATCACTCAATTATAATTAATTAATTCATTCATATTTCTCGTTTGTTCTTCTTTTGACCTCGGTTTGTTTGGTTAATAAAATAACGTTCTTCGTTTGTGGATCACCGACTCTTTTTTCTGCTACGCTACAATATTAAAAGTTTAGAAAAATTATCTTCCGCGGTTTCAATAGTAGGGCAAGAGATCGAGTCAGCCTTGTGCACATTGTTGGGGGCAAAGAAAAGGAAACTAGATGGGGGCAAGGTGTACATTCAAAGATAAAGAGGAAAATATAATTAGAAACTATAAACCTGAATATAAAACCAAAATAGTATTTTTATATAAATAAAAGATGTTGAAAATATTATCTCAAAAATAAATATCAAGAAAGCACCAGGTCCAGATTGCATCAGTAATAATATGATCAAAGATGCAGTAACACTTTTAATCCTGATATTCAACAAGTGTATTGAATTAGATTATTATTCAGATATATGGAGAAAAACTCTACTGTAAAGATCATTCCAAAATCTAATAAAAATAAATACGAAACAAGCAAAAGCTATAGACTAATATCATTGACATCAACATTTCTAAAATTTTTGAAAAAATAATTAAAAATAAAATCAATAAACACTATGAAGAGAATAATTTAATAAGTGCAAGGCAACACAGATTTACCAAACATAAATCAATGAACAGTGCAAGGGAAGATATAATGGAAACCTTACTGAGACACAGTCAAGGAGAACTGACTTTTTTTATTACAGTGGATATAGCAGGCGCATTAGCATGGTGGTCAGCAAATATTAGAAGACTCGATTTAGATAACATTCCCAACAAATTAATAAGAATTATACAATCTTATTTAGGCAATGAAAGAAAGACAAATTTCTCTTTTGAAGATATTAATGTTGCAAAAAAAACTGACAAAAGGATACCCTCAAGGCGGTCCTTTATCCCCAATATTATGGAATATATTTTTAAAAGACTTGCTGAAGAATTTCGAACATCCAAACAGAAATAATCTGCTATGCAGACGACGTTTCTAGCATTTTCTGGAACAAGTCTGTTGAGGATCTCAAAAGATTAAGCGAATATATTCTATGCTATGTGATTCAATAGTGTAATAGAAATATATTATCGTTAGCCCAGTGAAAAGGAATTTACTTTACTTACATAATAAACCCAAGTTCCAATTAAAATCCAAATAATATTTGAAACCTAGTTGATAAGTTAAAATATTGGGCAAAAAATTTTCAAATCATAGAATAAAAAAGAAGATCAATTTTACACCACATATCAACAACATTTTATGCAGGATTGTAAGAATGAAAAATCTGTTTTCACTTAGTGGAAAAATGTGGAGAATAAATACTAAAAAAGAATAATTCCGTATAAAATAATCATCAGGCTAGTTCTTATGTATTATTCAGAAATTTGGTAAAAATATATTAATAGTAGATGCAAAGAAAAACTAAATTCTATTCAATATCAAATTCTTCTTTGGGCGATTAGAGCCTATAAAACTACTTCTTCCAACTGTGTTCATAGTTTAGCGAACATCCTCTTTCTCACAGATTATATTGAATCTAAAATAATTAAATATGAATTGGCTCAACTTTCTATAGAGGATCAAAATGTTTTATACCACATGTTCTAATGCATATCATATAATTATATTATTTTTAAGTGTAAAAAAGGATGAATTATTTGTAAAAACAAATCAAACATTCCAAAGCTTTTTTCTCGTTTGGAATTACATCATTTTCTGTTCTAACTTTTATAATACCCAGTTTACAATGAACCACGGAAATTTTAAGGGATTTTTAGCAACAATTGGAGCGGTTGAGGACTCTAGCTGTTACTGTGACAAGGAAATCCAGGACTCGAGACACCTACTGCTGGAATGCCCACTCTTCCTTAACGCTAGACAACAGACAGTTAATAATGTTGTATATCTACTTGAATTTGTAAATACTATTGTCACAGATTTAACCATTTTTGTAAATATATTTATGATTATCTTTTCAACCTGGAAGGATCATGTTCCTAATATATCTTATCTTTTCTCTTTATTTTAAATTTATTTTCTTGTATAATATTTAAAGTGTAAATCGACGCAATTTTCTCTAGCCAGGATATCGCGTTTTGTCTGTTGAAATAAAAACAGCAGCAGTGCAAACTCGTTTTTTTCTTTGCATGGGTTGGAATAGCCCGAGAAAACTTCACTTTTCGTTTTCGTAGTGTCAGGAATTGGTATAGCACCATTTATTGCCACCAAAGGATGTTGATAGGTCCACTCTTGATAGTCGTTCATATCACTTCTGTGGAACCACAATTTCCAGGACAAGTTCACGAAATTTGAAGTGACTGAGGACCTTTTTGTGGACCATGTTAATGCATGGTATCTATATTTTTTATATGCATTCACAATAGAAATATCAGTTGGGGCTACATTGTGGTGAAAACATAGGTCCAGAGACAGCTGTGAATGGATAGGTTCTTGTTATAACAGCGCTAATTTCGGCGAGATTTTATAACAAGTTTGATCTTCAAGGATCAATTCTTATTTCTGGACTTTTTGATTCACTGTGAACTTCCATATCAGAAGAATTCATATCAGAAATGGGGGTATAAAAAGAGAAGCAGACAATGACGCTAAGGTTAAGATAAACAACGGTCAAGGTGAGATGTTTGGAAAGGAAGGTAGAAGTCCCTTTTATGTATGTAGTCGCCCTCTGTGGAGCGCAATGAATGAACAGGATATAATGGTTCCAAAAAGACTACAGCTATTTGACTTGATAGCTTACATTGGACCAGAAAAGGTTAAAAGATGGCAGGTAATCATTGAGAGCAGCACCATATTACATTTTGAGGTCAAGTCAGATATTGCTCCATTGTAATGATGGGAGCAAGGCGCCAATGAACTATGAATAATTTTCAATGGCCATCAACAGCTCGCAGGACAAGCACTGACAAGCACTCACTCAAGCAATGAATGGCGATAGTGATTTCTTGTGGCGAGATCTCGAGGCTGTGCAAGGGTCGCTCTCTTCGAGGATGAAGGTCTTTATCATGATTAAGAATGGATCAGTGACAATATATTGGACATAAGAGTAGAACACTTATTGAAGGTGGGGTAGATTGTGATGCACCACATTGTTATGATGGATCAATTTTCGTCAGACGTCTGCGTGTGACTTAGATCAGGCAGTGATGGGTAATCAGCAACCACTAACGCGGCCTTAAGCCTAGCTTGAAGGAATAGTCAGCCCAAGGAACAATAGCCACCTGCGACGCGAGGGACTTTGAAAGAATACTTATTTACAAGAATATCTGTGCCTTTTTTCTCATTCACCTTCTTCAGAGTTCTCAACTGGACATATTCACTATAACCTCAGAGATAAGATCAAAAAACACTATTTGACAAAAATATTCTTTAAAGAGTTTTTCTATTAAGGATAAGGATGCGATTTGTGAAATCGATACTCTGATAATATATCAGTGAATCTACATTTATCAATTTAAAATAAAATAGTTAGAATGGAAAATAAATGGGTTTTTACTACTTGAATCTGGTGTATATCAAAAAGTAAATTCAAAGTTTAAATATGACATCACTATAAAGTTTTTAGAAAATTTTTCAAATATGTTTTGGAATTAAGCTTTAATATATATTATATAGAATTTTTGCACTGTATTTGTAGGAAATTATTAGTAGAGAAATATATATGTCATAATATCTTGTAATATATGAATAAAATGGCTTGTGTGAGAGTATGAGGAAAGAAAATATAGAAAATAGCGGGTCAAAACAACCCCTTTGGTCACCAGGTGTCAATCCTTCACCCGCCCCCCTTAGGGGTAATTTATTTTACTCAAAGCTGTTTATAAAAAGCATCTGAATGTGATGAATAAGAAAATTCGCAGCATTTTTTTTCCAAGAGTAGTCCTTGTGAGAGAATCTTCTATATTTCCTTCCTGATATACTCCTCACACGTGATGGATAGAACCTTATCAATGGTCAAGATTGGTAGCTAGATTTTGATTAAGTTGGATAAAATTAACTTCATTATGAGGCTAGAATTTAGCCCGTTTGATGATTCCAAGAAAGCGAGGGTTGCTTTGAAAGTTTTAAAATTAAAAATAATTTATCTTCAACAGATACTGGAGGATGTTTATTTCTTGAATATTTTAGAAAAAAAAATCTGTTTCTGTATTCATTTAGATCCTCGCAATAAAAATAATAAATCTAATAGTTTCATCATTATCAGATTTACAAAAGGCAAGCTCTGGGTCCTCTATTTTACAAATCCTGCTCCAAAGCGCATTGATCCAAGTTTGGCCTTCACTTGACCTACTGTACAGTAGGAATAAGGGCAAAGAAAAATTGTTTCTCCTTAAATATAATGGCAATGTCAAATTGGCACTTGAATACATGGAAAATTTTGCAGCAAAATTTATTTTTTTATAGCAAAGATTATCAGTTTAGATTTTTATATTTTTTACTTCCCACATTGGTATATGGATATTTTATTCAGGTACTTTGGAGAATACCTTTCTCTAGTTGTTTAGTTTCAAGCTAGTCAAGACACAGTGATGAGAGTAAGGATAGAATATTGTTGCGCTGGTGACCTGATGTACTGGGAAGAAACATTCGTGAAGTCTTTTTAACGTTTATTCACAAACCAAAAGTTTGGAGGCAAAACACTTTCTAACTAAAGATTATTGAGTTAAATAATCTAAAAACAAAAGTATGCAAATTTGAAGAAATAAAAGTATGTAAAATAATTATAGAAAACAAAATTATGTAAAAATAATTATACATGAAAGTTATTAAAAATAAATAAGATGTTAAAAGTTACAATTGAATCCATAAGAAAAGATGTAGACAAAACAAGTAAGTTAAAAATGGGACATGTAAATTAAAGGCTCCAGCAGCGCGCCAACATTACTCCCCCTCTTGAAAAAGACTTGTCCTCAAGTCTGGTGATCTGTATGGTTTCATTCTTGTCACATGTACTATTTGTCTCTTTTTCCCTCTGCAATTTCGATGACTTCGTAGTTCACTGGTGATGTTTGTCGCAGTATTTGGTAAGGACCGACGTATCTTCTTTGTAGTTTGTCCGCTCTTCCTACTTTCCTTATTGGTGTCCAAATCAGTACCAGATCATTGATGGCATATTTAACTTCTCTGTGATTTCTATCATATAACTGTTTGGATTTATTCTGTCTGGCTATTGTTTTAGAGGTGGATATTTCTTTTGCATATTCTATTATTTCTAATAGGTTCGATACATATTCGTCATAGTCTTTGTGCTTAGAGAGCTCTGGCATATCAAAAGTAGAATCTAAGAAGGTCAATGGCTCTCGTCCGTGGATTAGGAAGTATGGTGAATAGCCGGTAGTATCCTGTATGGACGAATTATAGGCGAAAGTTACGAATGGAAGTATCTCGTCCCAATTCTGATGTCTCTCATCGATATACATGGCCATCATATCAGCGAGTGTACGGTTCATTCTCTCCGTTTGGCCGTTAGTCTGGGGATGATAACTCGTCGTTTTCTTATGGAGCGTATTACATATCTTTAGCACTTCTTTGAATAGTTTGCTCAAAAAGCAACTCCCCCGGTCATATATAACTGTTTTGGGTGCTCCGTGTCGTAATACCACTTTTTGCAAGAAAAAGTCAGCAATTTCTTCCGCCGTCCCGCGAGGTAATGCCGCTGTCTCGATATATCTGGAGTAATAGTCTGTGCATACCAGGATCCAACTATTTCCTCTTCCAGATTTCGGGAATCTCCCCATCAAATCTATTCCCATTTTCTCAAAAGGTCTTGAAGCTGGTGGAATCGGCTGCAACAGTCCTTGAGGCAATTGGGAAGGTGTCTTGCGAAACTGGCATTCAGGACAACTCGATACATATTCTTCCACAGTTTTAAGCATTGAGGGCCAGAAATATTTACTCTTTAGACGATTGTAAGTTCTTTTAATGCCCATATGACCTGATGTTGGATGGTCGTGCATATTTTCTAAGAGCTCTTTCTGTTTGTTTTTCGGGACTATCAACAACCAAGGATCGCCAGTCACAGAAGGATTTTTCTTGAATAATTTCTCTTTAAATTTGGTGAAGTTCTCTCCGTAGCTGTTTGGATTCTGATTTACCAAATTATCGATCTTTTTTATATAAGAATCATAATCATGTTCCTCATAATTAATTGTGGAAATAATTCTTTCCGGGATAGGACATCGTGACAATCCTTCTGCATCTAGATGAGTTTTTCCAGACTTGTATTTAATGGCAAAATCATATTCTTGTAGTTCTAGTGACCACCTCGCTAATCGCCCTGCAGGGTTTTTCATTTTTGCCATCCAGCACAGACTATGGTGATCGGTATATATAGTGAATTTTCTTCCGTAAAGATATGGTCTAAATTTTTTAATCGCCCATATGATAGCTAGGCATTCTTTCTCGGTTGTAGAGTAGTTGGTTTCTGCTTTCTGTAATGTCCTGCTTGCATAAGAAATTGGACGCTCTTTAGTGTTTTCGTCTAAATGAACAAGCACTGCTCCAAGTCCTTGGTCGCTTGCGTCTGTGTGGAGGCCTATAGGCTTATTTGGATCGTAATGAGTTAATACTTCAGGAGAGATGAGTTTGTTTTTCAATGAATTAAATGACAACTCTTGTTTTTTACCCCATGCAAACAAATGGTTTTTACGGGTCAAAATCTGTAAAGGCAATGCAACTTTTGAAAATTCTCTTATAAATCTTCTATAGTATGAACAAAGTCCAAGAAAAGCTCGGACATCTTTGACAGTTCTGGACGTTGGAAATTTTCTTATACTTATAATTTTTTCTGGGTCTGGCGCGATACCTTCATTTGAAACGACATGTCCCAAAATAAGAAGCTTGGTATATGCAAATCGGCATTTCGAAGCATTGAGTGTCAATCCTGCTGTTTTTAAACATTCTAAGATTGTCTTCAATCTGTTCAAATGGGAATGTAGATCTTCTGAGAATATGATGACGTCGTCGAGGTAACAGAGGCATATTTTCCACTTATGGGTTCTAAGAACAGTATCCATTAATCTCTCGAAAGTTGCTGGCCCGTTGCACAATCCAAAAGGTAGAACATTAAATTGATAAAGTCCATCAGGAGTGATAAAGGCTGTTTTATCACGGTCCTGTTCTTCCACCTCTACTTGCCAGTAGCCCGAGCAAAGGTCGAGTGAAGTAAAGTACCTGGCGCCATGAATGGAATCGAAGCAGTCATCTATGCGCGGTAGTGGATATTGGTCTTTTACTGTGACTGAGTTCAGATTTCTATAATCCACGCAAAATCTAAATGTTCCATTCTTTTTCTTCACTAGAATTATAGGGGATGCCCATGGACTTGAGGAATGTGAAATAATTCCATTTTTTAACATATTGTTCATTTGATCACCAATTATCTTCCGTTCTTTTAAAGATACTCTGTAAGGATTTTTCCTGATGGGGATATCGCTCGTTGTTCTAATTTGGTGTTTAACGAGATGTGTTCTACCCTTATACTCATCCGGTGCAGTGAACATCTGGCCATATCCATTAAGGAGGGTCAAAACCTGGCTGCGTTTTTCCGGACATAATTCAGGATTTATATCAAAATCAGCTCTAATAGAGGCTACTCTTTGGTTCTCCGTCTGGTACAGTCTGTCTACCTCCAAAAGTATTCCTATCTTTGTGTTCCGGAAAAGTTTTACAGGTTTGTTCGTACCGTTTAAAATCCATATGGTCAAATATTTCTTCGTATTATTCAATAGAGATCTGGTTGTTATAAGATTATATTTGGTTGTCAGAGAAGGAATATTCTCAATTAGTATTTCTCTTCCTGTAATGCTAGTCTTACTATATCCTTTTACTAAACATAAACAATATTCAGGAATGATTTTATCCTCAGCTATATGAGCATATCTTAAATTTGATTCATTTTGGTCAAATACATTTGGGGATTCCACCCACAAAGTATTGTTTTGACAATTTATTTGTGCTTTATTTTGACTTAAAAAGTCATCTCCAAGGATTATTACAGGGTTGCATTTTTTTAAGATAATCATTTCTATTTCATATTCTTTCTTATTGATTTTAAATTTAACTCTTGACTTCCCTATTGCATTGAGTTTTTGATCATCTGCTGATTTTAATTTTAGATTTTTATTGGGTATGATCTTTAATTCGAGCTTCTTAACAAGTTCCTCATCAATGCAACTGACCATTGCTCCTGTGTCTATCAGTCCTTCTATTGGCATTCCTCTTATTAAAATGCGAATGGTTTTGTTTTTCTGAAGATTTACAATTAAATTTATTCTATCACCGGAGAGTTGCGATCCTTTTACTTAATTAGTTTTTTGAAGCTTCCCCTAGAGTAGGGAAGTCTTCCTCACTATGAATGTCGAAATCTGGATCCTCTCGCTCCCTATCCTCGATGCCTCTACAATTCTTTAGGTATTCCTCATGTGGTGAATTTGGTTCGTCTATAGACCTCGTATATTGTCTTCAGATAGGTCTGATATTGTAGTTTTGGTGTTGGGGCTTATATGGGCAATACCTCGAAATATGTCCTTGTTCCGAGCAGTTCCAACCGATTCTTTTGTCAACCTGATACTGCCTTCGATAATAAGTATTAGGACGTGTGGATCTTTGCTCGTTGTTGCGATTTTGTTGAGGTGGGGGTGAATTTCGCAGATTAACGCCACTTGTTCCTGCTCTAGTTTCAATTATTCTTTTTCCCTCGAATTTACTCGGAATTATATTTTGCCTTCCATAGTCAGTTGGGCGCTCGTTCGATATTTGGGGTCTCTCGTTTGAAGGTCGTGCTGAACCTCTATAGTTGTTATAATTATATTTTCTTGTCTGAAATGGTTGGATAGGATTGTTGGGGCACGTTTTTTGTAACCATACCCCAACAGAAGGCGTATGTATAATCAAATCAAATGGATACATGGCTTCCCTCCCACATAGACTTACAGTCCATTTTTTTTTTTGCCCAGAAACTTAGACACTTGGTGACACCAGACTTCCATGCCGAAAGCTGATTCCTGGTAAAGAAGAAGACATCCAGAGACATCCGAGCTGGAAACTGTTGTTTCATATGTACATATATTCCCCTCACCAAAAAATTTAGGTAAAGGTGACCAGAAAAAAAAAAAAGGAGAAAAATGGAGAAGGAAGATCTCTAAAGACTGAAACTTATAAAATATCCTTCCAGAGAAAGGTAAGCATCACATTACAGTCCAGGTAAAAAGGGCCTGGGTCAATTTTAGCCAAGACGGGGGGGCGATATATATACCATCCCGAGAAAAAGGGAGGATTATATTTCAACCCATGTGGAAAGAGAGGGGGGGCTGGCGTCTGAAATTTTACACTATCGCCGTAGATGTTACTCTCTTTAGATTTTTGTTTTGGTAATACTATATGTTCTATTTTGATGAGGCCTGGGGCGTCTATGAAATTGATACTGGAGCCGTTGGCCATTTTGATTGGTGTTTCTTTCGGCGAATGAAAATGGAGAGAGAGAGGAATAAAAGAAGGTTCTTTGCCAAAAGGCAGGATTCGATCGGAGTCGCTCAGTGAGAAGGACGATTTTTAGTCGGGCCTGAGACGTAGAGGAGACCAGACCTTGCCGCCACTTTCGAGAAAAGGTAAGCCATATGTCATTATGACTTAGCGCCTTCCCCCCCTTTTTTGTGTAGTAGCCAACCTAGATTTCGCATGGGCCCAAAAGAGCTATAAAGTAACTTCAGGTCACCTCTATCTAAATTTTACTATGTACATAGCATATCTCGTCAGTATAGACATGTTCCCAAATTTTAAGATATTTAAATAAATATCTAGAGAAATTTTCTTGTTTCCTCTGTTACCTATTTCATACATAATTTGCCTTATGGTGCTATTCCCACTGTTTAAATGAAATGTTGTATGTTTCTTACCTATTTGAAGGGAATGTTACTAATAATCAAGTCTCCCATAAATTACCGGCCACATACATTGCCGCGAGTGTCTGTGTTTCAGTGTTTTATAGATTGCCCAATTTAATAACGATTTCATGGGTTGTCTGATGAAATTGTATAATAGTGTCGCGGCTGTTTCCATCTTTAGACCATTGTTCTGACAAATTTATATGCTCGAACCTTGTTTTAGCTCAACCCTTAATCAATTACAGAGTTTTTTTTTTTTTCCCTGTGAATGTGATGATGTAAAGACATATGCCGATAGTGCATCACTGACAGCTGTGCTGCTATTATACAACATTAAGGTCTTCCTGCGGGATATATACATGGGGTTGTTGGCCTAATTTGCTATATATATATATATACTTAAGTAAGGAAACTTTTAATAAGTCACATTGTGTATCCTCCCTTTTCAACTATCCAAACCGGGAACCCATCAATGTCGCCCGCCGCGGGGCTCGAATTTAGTATATGTTTCTTCCCCTATACTTTAGAAATATATACCTAATGAAAAGCCATACTATTTTTAAGTATAGGTGAAGTAGTCCACGCATCCTGAGATTAACAGTCTATTATAAATCGTGAATTTTAAGTTATGTTGAGGCGGTGTATACCGCATCTCTCGCCGCTGTCTTTTACGATTCACATTGTTTGTGGCAAAACTTTAATATTATCATTGATTTCTGATATCAAAGTAAAACGTCTATGGGGATGAGTATCTTTTATTCTGGTCTTCTCGAGCTTTCGAGCTTGTCCGCCCTTCTACAGGAGAAACATATACAATATATCAAGAAAATATAACGTCGCCTGATGCTAAAACTATTATGATTCTATGTACATATATATATATACATTAGAAAGTTTTGCATATTATTTGTTTTCTTAAGACATATTTTTTTTTATTAAGGTATTACACATATTCTACTATTGTTTGCTATATTCTATGAATTATCTTATAGGTTAGAAATTCTATTATTTAAGTAGTTTTATAATAGTTATTGGCTATTACATATAAGTTACTTATATTATTGTTGATATTATTAGCTGGTACTAGGATATATTGTGTTATATGTTTCGGGCAAATCTATTTTCTATTAATGCTATTGTGTTTTCTGAATAATAGAAAATCAATTATAAGCCTTTGATATTTGCTGTTTATGTTATTGTAATGTATTCTAGGTTCTCCTAATGCGAAAGTGTGACCTGTTCCTTTGCAGTATTGGAAAATTAGAGACCTATTGTCTTGATTAATAACGTTGCGTCTATGTTCATATATTCTATTGCTGACTCTCCTTCCTGTCTCCCCTGCGTATTTTGGCTTGGCAGCTGTATACACTCTGACAAGGGAAGGTTATCCTGAATTGACAAATGTATAATTTTTGTCTTTAGTAGAGATTTCCAAGACTCTATTTCTGAAACATTTTTTTTTTAGATGAAGACAAATAAAACCATCTTGATAGTATTGAATTTTACAGTAAATATTTGCCAGCAGAAGGCATGATGAGATTACATGAAATTTAAACCAGTTATATGTTTAGTATGTTCCTTCAGTTGTAATTTGACACCGTCTTGAAATAAAGAAATTGGACGGTGCGCTATATCTTGATGCTGGATATTTCTGTGTCAGAAAGGTGTAGTTATTCTGTTTAATGAGAATTCCAATAATTATCGAAATTTAGCAGATTATCATTGGGGATTTGAACAACTGTCTTGAAAATTTTTGAACAGCCCGAGTAGATAGAAGAGTCCTAGAGTTAGAGTGGAGAATTAGTAGTACAGACTGACCACTCGACGCAGATAACTCTAGGGAACAATTACTGTGATAATCCGCCGTAGACAAGAAGAACATTGATTCTCAGGATACTCGATAGGCAGAATTTTGAGAATTGATAAAGTCATGGTTAAAGTTTACACAGGCATGTGGGAGTAAAGACAGTGATTTAAAGAGGCAGCCTTGTGTCTTAAATACTTTCAGTGGAAGCAGATGCCACTGCAAATATTCAGGTCTAATAATTTCCAAATTTGAAGTCATGCATGACGGGTTAGCACGGGATTGACGCCTGGACGGGTTTCCACTGGGATTAATCGAGCTTGCGAAAGAACTAGAAGAAGTGTGACATGTCACGCCACTGTACTAAATTAATAATTGAGAAGATTTATGTTGAGCCAACTGAAATTAGTAAAGAATTAAGAGATTAAGGTCTTATTCTTTGAGTTTTACACTAATTTCAATTACGCGATATGGACGGCGTTATAAGTTGGGTGGAGATGATTCGGCCGCAATGGGATGGTCTCCTGGAGATGGTACGATCAAATAATACTTATTGAATGCCGGGCGGGATCGCATAAAGCATTAAACGATATCAAGAAATGCTTAAAGAAACACCCTAGAAGATTGGGGATCGACAAAATGACGACATGGAAAATGCTCAACATTGTACATTGGCAGCAAAATGATATCTTGCTATTGTATGGACGACCACTCCTTCCTGAAATGTGCAGCGGATGTTAGTCCCAGAATTAGGTCCTTTGAGGCGACACTTTCCTTTGCAGATGACATAAAGACGCATGACAAAACAGCACATGAGCATTTAAACTAGCTTCAATTCCTGCCATTAATTAATTTAGTTGACCAATAGCCATAGAACCACTGGAGACCTCCATACCTGTGTGAATATTTTAGTGAGAAATGGGCGATTCAATTCTATGAGCCATGAGGTATCCTGTAAGATCGGAGTTGTACCCCATTCAATTTTTTTAATAGTAGCCAGTGCGAGATATTTCCAGAATTTTTTTTTTCTAACTGTCATATAATTCGAAAACTAGAAAACTACACCATTTTTTTAATACAGTTTACGTTCAGCACCCATGTGGACTCAATATGACCATTGAAAAAAAAAATCGAAGACTAATGAGCGAGCCAACCTAAAGAGAACGAGTTTAATAGGCTTACAATCAATAGTTGAAGCAAACTATTCGCACAAATTTGTTATGTTCTCTCTCTAAATGATCTATGACATTATAGGTTTTCTTAACAAGGTAACTACCCCGCCGAGTGTATATGGAGTTATAAAGCTTAAAGGTCATAGGCTGTTGGAATAATATTACACTAGTAATAATTAATAGTTCAAAATTAAGAGTGATAATAGATCGGGATCCAGATCCCGATGACGGGTTTCGAAGAGACTTCAGAGGGATGAAAGAGGTGTTGAAAGTGATGGAAGGGCGATGAAATATGATGAAAAAGGCGTTGAACTGTGTTATAAGGTGATGAATAAGAGATGAAATGTGTTGAAGGCGTTGAAGAGAGATGCGATGGAAGTAAGTTGAAAGGCGTTGAGGATGATGAAGGATGATGAAAGAGTGAGAAAGCGTTGAATGTTGATGAGGAAGAGATAGAAAGATGCAGAAAGATGTTGAAAGAGAAAGAATTGAAAAAAGTTGGATAAAGGGTTTTGTAAATAGTAGATAAAGATTGATGGAAGGAAGTACATTTAATGTATAAAGCGTAGCTGTCGACCGCAATATCGCCTCGATAGAACTATTTCTTTTAAAATAAGACATATTATGCACTGGAGGTTTGTGTAAGCTGATTTACATAAGTTTCGGCAACAATATACACTATTTAATATAGATAGGTCTTTATTAATTACAATATTAGGTTATATATTAAATAGCAAATATGTCTTAGTGTTATGGTGAACTTTAAACAGTTTGCAGTTTTTTTTTTTTTAAACATGTGTTCTAGTGCTAAGTGTTGAAAGGAGCTTTAACACCATGTTTCAGGGTTTGTGTGTTATTTGTCTCAACCTTGTCTTTGTGCAGAATACCGTCTCACAACCTTACTGTAGTGTTTGTTGCCATCTTTAAAGATCTTCACAGTTTGTTTTAATATTAGTGTGTCATTTAGAGAAAATTGTTACAACCTTATCCTTGTATAGAACACCGTTTTTACACCGTTTTATTTAATAAGTTATATGAGAGATTTTAGATATAGTATAAGAGTTACTATTTACATGAGCCAAATCGACCCAACAGTTAGAGCAAGAGGGGGGAACTCAGATATTTCCTCCTTTCACGTGACGCGACTGTTCACCCCGACCGGTCGTGCCAGATAAGAGGGAATACCAGGAAACTCTGTCCTCCTTGCACTTCGGGTTTTGTGATAGGGCTCCATGCTCGCTACAAGGACTACATCTTGGGTTTTCGTGTTCTCCTAGTGTAGAATTGGCTCAGCCTCATTTTTAGTATAGTATATAATTAAGAGTTGTCTCACAACCTTGTTTTAATATGACACACCGTTTTGAAGAGCTTGTACAACCTGTCAGGATATGATTTAGGAAATTTTTAGTTTCTTTTTATTGTTATGTTACAATTTTATCCAACAAGGGGTGACAACCAGAGCGAACTCAGAAGTAATGAGACGAGGGGAAGTTGACAGAGTTAGTGTGAACAGTTTAACTTTACGCAGGTCTACAAGGGTGAAAAGGCCCACACAGTGTAAATTCTGCTTAGACTGTCGCCACTAACTAGGATTTTGGAGTGTGTACGGAGAATCAGCTCGATAGAATGAGAAGTTTAGAGATTTCAACCTTTTTTTTTTTAAACCTTTTTCTTTTAAAGTAGAACTTCATTAGGATTCCTTTTTTTTTTTTTTTAATACAAACTATTTCTTGTTAAAACCCGAGTTTCAAAGACCAATGAGAATAATGTATACCATTGTGAATTAACTATTTAGTGTAAATCTGAAATTTTAGTTATTATCAGGAGTAATAGGTGAAGGAAGGTGTAGGAAATCACAACTTAGAGGGGGGCTATGTCTAAAACAACAAACCTAATAGGCATCCTATGGCTTGTGTTGGGTAATTCAGAAACCCTATAATCCCTGGCCTTCAGGTAGTAGCTTTGAAATAGGTTTCTAATGAGGACATGAAAGGTCAATCTTTCAGAGTAAAGTTGTGAAGTATAGGGACCCTAAGCCAGGGGTAGAAGTTAAGTAGGCCCAGACCGTAGTCGATCCTCGGAAAGCACTTGAGAATGTTAGTGTTGGGTAGTGAATCGTAAACCCTATAAATCCATCTTTCAATAGAGTGTTGAGGTCGGACTACTGCAAAGGGGGCAGACGCACGAGGAAGTAAGAAGAAAGTGACTTCACCCACGGTGGCTAGGGGAATGACTCAATTCCGCTTTTATGAGGTGTCACGTTTAATGGTCCTTTATTCACCATTATAATTTGTGTGTGTCTTTATAGAATTGTCGTGAAAAGTCGCTTAGTGTCAAGGCAAGGGCAGTTTTTGAAGTTACACTGATCCTTTTTTTTTGGTAGGTTAGCTTCCAGATTATTTAGAATTGTTAACAATTATTGTTAACAATCATTTATCGAGTATAAAGTGTTAGTATATATAGAGCTTGTACAGAGGCATTTTCTTTGAGTAACCTAGGGCTTTAGTTCCCAATTTGTTTTAATTAGAAAACTTTATTTGATTTCACATTAGTCCTGGAATTTAGAAATTGTTAGGGTTTATTTGATAGAGATTATTAAGTGTTTTGGCATTTATAGCAATTTTAACTTTAGTTTGTATGCAAGCCGTGAATGAAGGGGGGGAGGGTGTATGAATGGATTGGCTTAATGAATGTGTAAGAAGGTTAAAAACTAGTATACTGTTAGACCAAAATTATTTTAGAGTAGTGTTAGGGAATTTAATAGGTTCAATTTTCAATTTTGATTTCTTTATTTGTTAAGAACGATAGCCTCACAGGACTGTAAAAACTCTATTGTTAGGAAAATATTCGCTCCATTTTGTTAGGTCTCCTTTTGGAGGAGTATAAATTTTTTTTAATTTCTATTACTAGGGTAATAAAGTACTCTTTGTTATTTATATCAACTTGAATTTTAAGAGTCGTAGATAATGATCATATCTCGATTCCCAGACTGGAAGGTTGTGGGAGGTTATGATCAGACCAGAAAACCCACAAAACTTCTCCTCATTAGAGGAAACGAAGAGGTATAGATTGAATTTTATGCAGGATGGGGGATTTGTTTTAGCCATGCCGTATAACCTGGGGTATAACGGCGCGACCTTGGGTAACCGATCTGACACCGTAGTTTCGACGCTTTTAGCGTGGCTGGAGTGAGGGTGTTCTAGACGGGAGGTCCTGTAAGATTGGCATGTAGGCAGAGATTGCCCAGTTATTCTAGACGAAGTGTTTCCGTCTATTGAATTTTTTTTGGTACCAGTTTGATTCCCCATAGCTAGCGGAAGTTTCTTCTAATAAAGGATTCGCCCTGCCATACGTTTTGTTGGAATGAATTCGAGTATAAGACCGATTCGAGAGGCAAAATAAGTAATTATTAGGACCTTCAACGAGTTTAAACTCGTTTCATGATAGGATAAGATTTTAAAGTATTAGTTAAATATAAGGACCGCGAACGAGACGCCAGAACGAGCCAATGAGTCAAAGTTTTAGAAGTGTTGTATTGAGGACAGTAGAATTAAGAGCAGTTATACAGGGAGTAGAATTCTGAAGGAATTTGTAAAAGAACCAAAATTTCAGATTGATAAAATTCAAATTTATAAGATGTAGATTTGTAGGATTCAGGTCAATGAATAGAGGGTATATTAGTAGATGAAAGTAATATGAATTTCTTGGAAGGGGGAGGTAGCTGAACTGTACACACCCCAGAGACAAGGTAAACGGAGTCACAAACAAAATGGGAGAAGTTGATTAGTTTCTCTGTCAAACAGAGAGCTTTCTTCATACGGTTGTCACCCTAGATTTAAATGGACTGTGTAGTTTAATAGAGGTCTGGGCTATGTTCCATTTGACCAAGATTCTAAATGACGTACCCATCTGAGTTGAGAGTATTGTAACAGAGGAATCTAACACATAAGAGAAAACACACCCTCCAGTAGGATCGGGATAGACGAATATTACCCAGTGACCAACTCGTGATTCCAGACTGAATAAGATTGAAAAACTTAACTGAGATACTAAACCTTGAACCTTCAGCGCACAAATATACATTATGTTTACATTTTCTTTTTCAATATGTTATTATTTTTATATCATACATATTATATTATAGTCATATACTATTCATTTCAACAATTTTATTTTGACATTCATGTTATTAATATTTATATTAAATATTTAATTATATATATTTTGTCACCATATATAATCTTGTAGTAGTTTTCTTTTGTCATCTATCATGGGATGATTTTTACCACTTATATCTTAACATATTTAATCACTATCTACATGATATGTTTTTACTTCAATATATATGTTATACTCATCATATAACATGGAAGGATTCATTTTATCATTACATATTTCGTGCCTTATTTAATGATTACTTACATAATTTGTTTTCTGTAATTTTATTTAGCAAAAGTCATCATGTCATAGGCTAATCATTATATACCAAGATATTTCTTTCAGCTAACTATAATTATCCTTTCCTTTGATTGTATATATATATAACTATACCACACGAATGTCTTGATTGGTACGAAAATAAAGATGCTGGCATGTTTTAGGAGTTGGACTAGTCAGTTATTTCTAAACGACTTCTTGGCGCCCAATTTTTTATATATAATATGTAATAGGGAAATGTCCTAACTGTATTGTTAGCAGAAAGAAGGTAGCAATGAATCCAGTACCCCAAGAGGCAAGGATGGGGTTGAGAGGACTTACCACTAGGAAGGCCTACTCCTCAAGACCAAAGAAGAAAGTGGAAGGGTGGTATATATACCCATGAATGGTAAGACAGATGACCTTGCTTACTTCCATACATATGATATGACTGTCCCCAATAACCTATTTTGATAACAGTGTTCTGACAGAATAATAGCACATAAAAACCCCTTTGCCAGGATGCGCAATGCCCACTAATGTTCGGAATAATAAACATCTAGAATGGCATACCATCATTTTGACTAGCCTTACCTTCCCTATAGGTTTCGGTACATCTGGCTTCACCTAGTAATGGAAAATGCATTTTGCTAGAAATGGGCCTGCTTTCATAGTAACTGATGAAAGGCAGATGAATAATGAATAGCACAAACGCATTTGTCCATTACTTGGCAGGGGGAGGATTGTTGGGGCACGTTTTTTGTAACCATACCCCAACAGAAGGCGTATGTATAATCAAATCAAATGGATACATGGCTTCCCTCCCACATAGACTTACAGTCCATTTTTTTTGCCCAGAAACTTAGACACTTGGTGACACCAGACTTCCATGCCGAAAGCTGATTCCTGGTAAAGAAGAAGACATCCAGAGACATCCGAGCTGGAAACTGTTGTTTCATATGTACATATATTCCCCTCACCAAAAAATTTAGGTAAAGGTGACCAGAAAAAAAAAAAAAAGAGAAAAATGGAGAAGGAAGATCTCTAAAGACTGAAACTTATAAAATATCCTTCCAGAGAAAGGAAAGCATCACATTACAGTCCAGGTAAAAAGGGCCTGGGTCAATTTTAGCCAAGACGGGGGGGGCGATATATATACCATCCCGAGAAAAAGGGAGGATTATATTTCAACCCATGTGGAAAGAGAGGGGGGGCTGGCGTCTGAAATTTTACACTATCGCCGTAGATGTTACTCTCTTTAGATTTTTGTTTTGGTAATACTATATGTTCTATTTTGATGAGGCCTGGGGCGTCTATGAAATTGATACTGGAGCCGTTGGCCATTTTGATTGGTGTTTCTTTCGGCGAATGAAAATGGAGAGAGAGAGGAATAAAAGAAGGTTCTTTGCCAAAAGGCAGGATTCGATCGGAGTCGCTCAGTGAGAAGGACGATTTTTAGTCGGGCCTGAGACGTAGAGGAGACCAGACCTTGCCGCCACTTTCGAGAAAAGGTAAGCCATATGTCATTATGACTTAGCGCCTTCCCCCCCTTTTTTGTGTAGTAGCCAACCTAGATTTCGCATGGGCCCAAAAGAGCTATAAAGTAACTTCAGGTCACCTCTATCTAAATTTTACTATGTACATAGCATATCTCGTCAGTATAGACATGTTCCCAAATTTTAAGATATTTAAATAAATATCTAGAGAAATTTTCTTGTTTCCTCTGTTACCTATTTCATACATAATTTGCCTTATGGTGCTATTCCCACTGTTTAAATGAAATGTTGTATGTTTCTTACCTATTTGAAGGGAATGTTACTAATAATCAAGTCTCCCATAAATTACCGGCCACATACATTGCCGCGAGTGTCTGTGTTTCAGTGTTTTATAGATTGCCCAATTTAATAACGATTTCATGGGTTGTCTGATGAAATTGTATAATAGTGTCGCGGCTGTTTCCATCTTTAGACCATTGTTCTGACAAATTTATATGCTCGAACCTTGTTTTAGCTCAACCCTTAATCAATTACAGAGTTTTTTTTTTCCCTGTGAATGTGATGATGTAAAGACATATGCCGATAGTGCATCACTGACAGCTGTGCTGCTATTATACAACATTAAGGTCTTCCTGCGGGTTATATACATGGGGTTGTTGGCCTAATTTGCTATATATATATATATACTTGAGTAAGGAAACTTTTAATAAGTCACATTGTGTATCCTCCCTTTTCAACTATCCAAACCGGGAACCCATCAGGATTATCTCTTTGTCTGCAGCTTCTTCTCTGTTCGAAGTCAACCAGATGTTGATCAATGCGTCTTGCTAGTTCCAAGAATTCTTTAACTGTACTGCAAGGTGTCATTGATAAGACGAGCGAGAGATATTTGTTTAGTCCAGTTTTCATATAATAAAGTTTATCCTCAGCGGACATTTTAGAATTTACCTTGTTGCACAAGTTGAGTACATCTTCAGCGTATTGTAGAGTAGATTCATTATATCCTTGTACTCTATTCTGGAGCTCCATGATTAATTTAAATTTTGTTGTATCTGCAATCTTAAAGTCTAGCATCAGTGTTTTCTTAAAGGTTGTCCAATTGGAAAATATTTGGGGGGTGTTTAGCTTTGCCCATTTTTTTTGCAGGACCTTTCAGGTAACTTCTGGCATATGCCAGCATCACGTTCTCGGGCCATCGCTGCTGTCTTGCTAAAAGCTCGAGTTCTTCTAGCCACTCTGCTGGGTCCTCTTCAGAATACCCTCTGTAGAATAGTGTGAAATATATAAGTGATGTGAATTTAAGAAGAGGAATTAAGAACAATAGACTGACTGTGTTTTGTAAATATAGAATTAATCTTTACTAAATTTAAATGTGTGTAATAAATAAATAATTATAATTAAATAATAAATATATAAGTTGTAGTTTATAAAAGATAAACAACACAACATATTTGGCGACGAGGATTAAAAAAGAAAATAATAATTAAATAAGCGTAACAGAAGATGGCAAATAATTTGACGTCTCCATTACCGTTGAACCTTAATGCTACAGATTTGTATTCCGAGTACAAACATTGGATGAATTCATATTTAATTTATGAATTAGCAAGCGGTGTTTCAACAAAGAAAGATGACGTTAAAAGGGCAACACTTTTGCATTGCCTTGGACCACAAGTCCAAAGAATTTTCTTTAATTTGCCAGAAGAAAAAGATACGTATGAAAAAGCAAAAGAAGCTTTAACTAAATATTTCACACCACAAAAAAATATTGTATCAGAACGATTTAAATTTAGGCAAAGAAAACAAAATACAGATGAAAATATTGATTCATATGTCATTGCCCTAAGAGAATTAGTCAAATCCTGTGAATTTGGAAATTTAGAAGAAGACATGATCAGAGATCAGATAATAGAAAAATGCTATAATAGGCAATTAAAAGAAAAGTTTTTGCAACAAGATAATTTGAATCTTCAAAGAACAATTGAGATATCAAGAATGTTTGAAACAGCCAAAGAAGAATTTAGAGTATTGACAAATGAAGATATGACCTCAATAAATAGAGTAAACTATAAAAATAATTTCCAAGCAGCTAATGAATCAACTGTTAAAGGATCAAAAGCTCATAATGTGTACCATCAAAAAGGAAGCACCTCCAAGGTAAGTGCACCTAATTTGGAAGAATGCTATAGATGTGGCTTAACTACACATCCTCCATATAAATGTGGAGCTAGAAATATGAAATGCACATTTTGTAACAAGATGGGTCATCTTAATAGAGTTTGTAGAAATAAAAATAAATATAAAAATATTGAAGGAAAGAAAAGAAATATTCAAAATATTTCTGAAAATAATGAAGACTCAGATGAATACACTTTCTTTTTAGGCTCTGATAACAAAGAAAGTATCTATATAGATGGAAAGGAAATAAAAATGACTATTGATACAGGTAGTGATACAACATTCATAGGACTTGAAAATTTGAAAAATATTTTTCCTAAATCTCAAATGCCAACTTTAAATGGTACAGAAAGGAAATTTTATGCCTATGGACAAACTTCACCTCTTCCATGTTGTGGATATTTCTTTGCAGATGTTTCATGGGGTGAAAGGTCTATAAAGGAACAGATTTTTGTGATTGAAGGTAAAGCAGAACCTCTTTTAGGAAAGAAAGCAAGTTTCGAATTAGAAATTATAAAGCGTGGAACAAAAATAAGGAATATTCAACAGGAAGTTATTCCGAAGGATATATATAATTTGATACAAGAAAACATGAACCTTTTTCAAGGTCAAGGAAATGTGAAGGGTTATAGTCAAAAAATAACTCTAAAAGAAAATGTTACTCCTGTAGCTCAGAGATGCAGACATTTTCCATATAAAATGGTAGAAGCCATCAATCAAGAGCTAGACAAAATGATAGAAGATGGCATTATTGAGGAAGTCCATGAAGCTTCTGAATGGATCTCAAACATTGTGGCAGTTCCAAAAAAGGGTACTGAAGAAATCAGACTATGTGTTGATCTGAGAGAAGTGAATAAAGCCATAGTTAGAGAGAGATATCCTATACCAACAGTTGACAATATTTTGCAAGCATTGCAGGGAGCAAAAGTTTTTGCTAAACTTGATGCGAAGAAAGGCTTTTGGCAAATTGAACTTGATGAAAAGTCCAGGCCATTGACCACCTTTATTACACCCAGAGGATGCTACAGATTTTGCAAAATTCCTTTTGGACTTTGCAGCGCACCTGAAGCTTTTCAAAAAGCTATGAACTCAATATTGTCTCATTTAGAAGGAGTGTTATGCTACATAGATGATGTGATTGTATATGCGCAATCTATAGAACAATTGGATCAAAGACTGAAAAAAGTATTTGAAAGATTTCAACAAGTTGGACTCAAACTAAACAAAAGTAAATGTAAATTTGCTCTAAATGAATTGGAAATATTAGGCCATATTGTTAGTAAAGATGGAATTAGACCTGATCCAAAGAAAATAGAAAGTGTTCTAAGTTTTTCAAAACCTGAAAATGTAGATTCTCTAAAATCATTTTTAGGTACATGCGGATTTTTAAGAAAATTCATTCCAGACTTTTCAAAGTTAGCCGAACCACTTAATAATTTGACAAGAAAGGACATAAAATGGAAGTGGAGCAAGAAAGAAGAGGACTCATTCAGAAAATTGAAAGAAGCTCTTACAAAAAATCCATGTTTAGCCTATTTTGACATGAATGCACCTACCGAAGTAATTGCTGATGCTAGTCCTGTAGGTTTAGGAGCTGTTTTACTACAAAGACAAAATGATGGAAGCAAAAAGCCAGTGGCCTATGCAAGTAGATCATTGACTAATGTTGAGAGAAGATACTCACAAATAGAGAAAGAAGCTCTTGGGTGTGTGTGGGCTGTTGAGCATTTCAATGACTATTTATGGGGAAATAAATTTGTACTTAGGACAGATCATAAACCATTGATTTATATGCTTAATCCCAAGAAGGCAACAGTCTTGCCACCAAGAATTGAAAGACTTAGTTGGAGACTTCAACCTTATGATTATGAAATAGAGTATCTTAAGGGCAAACAAAATATTGCAGATATATTTTCAAGAAAACCTTTAACAAATATTTCATGTGAAAATATTGTTGATGATTATGTAGAAAAAGTACTTTCCATATTTTCAGAAGAAATGAAGGCAATTTCCCTCAATGATATCAAGAAGCAAAGTGAAGCAGATCCATTTTTCAAAATTCTAACTAAAATAATTCAAACTGGAAATTGGCCATATCAAATTGATGATGATGAACTTAAAAGTTTGCACAAATTTAAGGAAGAACTTTCAGTTTATGATAATCTCATTTTAAAAGGAAAGAGAATTGTTATACCAACAGATCTTAGAAGAAATATTTTAGACTTAGCTCATGAAACTCATCAAGGGATTGCTAGAACTAAACAAATTTTAAGAGAAAAATACTATTGGCCCAATATGGACAAAGATATAGAAAGACGTATAAAGAATTGTTACATTTGTGAAGTCAATCAACCTTTAAGGCATGACCAACCTTTAACAACCATACCAATACCACCTAGACCATGGTATAAAGTAGGAGTAGACTTAGTTGGACCTATTGATTCAAAATATATTTTGACACTTATTGATTATTATTCATCGTTCCCGGAAGCGATTATAATAAATGATATTTCTTCGAAAACTATAATTTCAAAATTAAAAGAAATTTTTGCAAGATATGGATTTCCCATTGAAATAGTTTCAGATAATGGTCTTCAATTTGTAAGCAAAGATACTGAGCAATTTTTTATGAAATCAGGTATAAAACATATAAGAGTGTCACCATATTATCCTAAAAGCAATGGAAAAATTGAACGTTTCCACAGATTTTTAAAAAAGCAACTTATTTCAGTAAAATTGCAAGGAAAGGATTGGAAAGAAGAACTTCAATGTGTTCTAATGGCATACAGGTCGACTCCACACCCTTCTACTGGGAAAACACCAGCATTATTGCTTTTTTCCAGGGAAATTAGAAATAAGCTCAATGATATAAATGACAATGATTCTCTTATGGATAAAGAAGTGATGGAGCATAATCAAGCCTATAAAGAAAGAATGAAGAAATATGCTGATAGCAAGAATAAGGCCTTGCCTCATGACTTCAAGAAAGGTAATATTGTTTATGTCGCAAACACTGAAATGAAAAGCAAGTTGACACCAAATTATGACAACCAAAGATTTATCATTCTAGAGACTATATCTCCAAATTCATTCAAGTTAGTCAATACTGAGACAGGTAGCTTTATCATTAGGAATGCAAAGCATTTAAGACATGCCAATGTCTTACAAGATTTTAACAAAGGAATTGATTTGAATACCACTTTGATTAAGACTCCAGAAATTAGAATGGAACTTCCTAGTACTTCAAGGTATCTACCAGAACAAGAAGCAACCTTAGAAGATATTGTACCAGAAGAGCAGATTGCTATATCTGATATGGACTGTTTATACCCAAATGAATCACCTAATGAGAATGAAAACAAGACTGTCATCACTAGAAGTGGAAGACAAATACATGTTCCTTCTAGATTTAAGGACATGATTAGATACTAACTAAACAAGGGAGGAATATGTAGAATAGTGTGAAATATATAAGTGATGTGAATTTAAGAAGAGGAATTAAGAACAATAGACTGACTGTGTTTTGTAAATATAGAATTAATCTTTACTAAATTTAAATGTGTGTAATAAATAAATAATTATAATTAAATAATAAATATATAAGTTGTAGTTTATAAAAGATAAACAACACAACACCCTCCGAAAAATTCTAGGCTTGGAGGTGGTGGCTGACAGAAGAAGACGTTGTTATTCCACGAGGCAGCATCTTCAGGATCAACTTTTATGGTCTTGTTGGCGAGGCGCTAAAAGATCTAACTGGTGGCAGGCCTTGTGTTCGCCTGCTTCTTCTTGGGTTGGAAACAACATCTCCACTAGTGTTGCGCTGGTGACCTGATGTACTGGGAAGAAACATTCGTGAAGTCTTTTTAACGTTTATTCACAAACCAAAAGTTTGGAGGCAAAACACTTTCTAACTAAAGATTATTGAGTTAAATAATCTAAAAACAAAAGTATGCAAATTTGAAGAAATAAAAGTATGTAAAATAATTATAGAAAACAAAATTATGTAAAAATAATTATACATGAAAGTTATTAAAAATAAATAAGATGTTAAAAGTTACAATTGAATCCATAAGAAAAGATGTAGACAAAACAAGTAAGTTACAAATGGGACATGTAAATTAAAGGCTCCAGCAGCGCGCCAACAATAACAACAGGATTTTCAGAAAAAAATTCTGAAGATAATGGAATAAACATGCATATTTTAATGCAAAAATAGACAGAGGCAGCATATATTGATGTTGAAATATTTTACTTTACATCAATATTTCGTAAGGCAAAGTCATCTCTTATAGGTTATATTTATTAGGTAAATCTTATGCTACAGGCGTCAAGATACCTTTTTCCATTGTTTTTCAATTAAAATATAATTATAAATTGCTCTATTTTAAGAAGAAGAAGAAGAAAAAAAAAATAGAAAGATAACCACAAAATATTTATTTTAAAATATAAAATAATTTCGTTTAATAAAGTTATTTAGTTAAAAGTATTTATTTTTGATTACAATAAACATTAAAATTTAAAAAATATATATTTAATATACTGATTTTATTTCTTTCTTTACTTATTTTTAGTACCTTCTTATTCTCATAGATGGCAGTTTTGTCTCATCAATAAAAATAAATTTTATTTAGCGATAAGCAGTTTACAAGTGATGGATATAGGACTATTTTTAATGTAGTGAAATGCTTGGTTCAAGTGAAGACATTTCTTTGTATATTGATGTTTCTTCAACGTTATCCGAAATTTATCGTGCCTGAATTTAAGAATCTTTTCTAGTGTGAAGATTGTGTTGCTAGTTTACTCAACGATCACACACCTTCAAGAGTTGACTGTCCTTTATCATGGCGCTCACACAACCAAGTATTAACTGCAGTTTGGATGATATTGATTTAAATAGTCTAACAGTAAGTGTTTTAATAATTATTTAATGCCTCTGATTAGTGTGTATTATATAAACATGTATTAATATTTTATATAAAATTTTGTGTTGTGAACGTCAGTAGATACGTTGAAACGACAATTTTATTAATTTTCTCAATAATATTATTACAACCTTTCATTTTTAAATTAAAAATTAATAAATATATATAACATGATCGCCTGCCCATGTCTGAACAGAGCTAAATTTGTTCTAATTAGGTTATTTCTCCCTCCCACCCCATATGGGATTATCCATTTAAATTTTATATCTTTTATTAAAAACTATTATTTAACGATAGAAAATCAAGTTCATAAATATATAAATATGTTCCGCATATATATTTATATATAGATTTATATATATTCACTCCATGTTTATTATATAAAAGCATTTAATCATTTATAAATATACACAAGATTTCTTTAGATAAGTAAGATGGCATTTTTGACTTGAATGTCAAACTCTTATAGTTTAAAAAAGTAGGTAGCATATCATTACAAATTTACAAGAATAATGATATTCAATTTTGGTCAAAACCAAAATTTATCTTTTGTATTATTGAGATAGTCTAATTAAAATTATATATATACAAAAGCAAAATAATTATTCATATTTTTCTTTTTCACCTAAAAGAATGGATTTTTATTAAGCACTTTTAAGTGTTATTTGCCCAAATAATAACATTCAAATGAAAATAGTTTTTAAATTTTCAAGTAGAAATTTATTCTTGTTTTAAAGTGTGATGTGCTAGAGGACTACAGCGAGAATAAAATATAAAAAATATTATTTTATTGTTTGACTTACAATGTCAAAAAGATTTCACATTCTATTTTTTTCTTTTAAATGTCTTTTGCTAGCTTTAAAATTTTGTTTACAATGTTTCAATAATATTTGGTAGAACATACCCTTCTGTTCTCCCTCATTGTTTACCTCACATACTGATTGGTTATTATTATAAATATTTATTAGCATATAAACTCTGTGTTTTAAATTTATTTTTATATTTATAATGTTAGGTGTTCAAAGGTTAGGTTAATTAGTGACACTGTGCTTCTGTGAAGAAAATGTTGCATTTCACCCTGGAAACAAAGAGAGAGGAGCGTAAAAGTTTTATCTTCCATAATTTATTTTTTTCACTTCTCTTCCTAAATGTAATAATAATTATAATAATATTTGACCATTATTTAAAAAGAGAAAAGTCACCTAAAGACAACCAAAAGATACACAAGGAAACAAGACCAAATAAATAAATAGTATGTGACATTGTGGTGATAGCATTGTTACCATCATTAGACAAAAGTACTGAATGAGAAAAATATTTGTATGATAATGTTAACAATACTGTTACCGAAATGTCATACACTTTATTTATATGTGGTCTATCTTTATTATTATCCCTAGTACACGTGGTACAGGCCATGATAATCATGGTGGGTAGATGTTGGCGACTGCTTTTACTCCTAGTGCACCACATTTCTACTCATGTGAAAAGCAGTTAGACTTTTGCACTTACATATGCTGTGTGGAAACTATACCATTCTCCAACAATCTCTGACATCTGTTTGTCTGCATAGACTTGCCACTTAGATTAGGTATTTCTGGGTTTGCCTTTAATTAGGTTTTTGTGGTGTACACACTCATGGACAATACAGTAGAAATTGATGTTTGCCCATCATCTGCTTTTTGAAGGAGACAGGCAATTTTGTTCACACTTGGTTATCTCGTGTGTCTTCAATAAAGGTCACTGTGTATCAATTATATTTCAGAGTTATTGTCTGGAACTCAATATACACGCTAAAAGGTATAATTTCCTCAAGTTTTGTCCATAAGTGTATATCATTGTTATCATTAAAAATAAATAGAACTTTGCATACTCTCCTCCATATATATATAAGACAAAGGACTTCCTCACACTGCAGTAGAGCCAGCTGAAAGCAGAACATTATTGTGGTAACAACGCTATTACTGAAATGTCACACACTATTAATTTATTTGGATTAGGTCTTAATTTCATATAGCTATAATCAAAATTGTGCTCTTTCATCAACTTCTTTAAAAGATCTACGGGTTTAAAAAAAAATAATAATTTTTAAAATTTATTTACTTTTCAACTGTGCAATTATTAATTTGATTAAAATTTTATTTGTAATATGTTTCGAAAATATGTACAGTAGAACCTTCATGTAAAGGGCACCTAATTGCAGATCCAAAGTGTCCTTTAGAGAGAGGTGTCCTCTTACCGGCTAAATTGTAAAAATGGTAATTTTGCAAATGAAAACTGTCTTTTGTAGAGAGGTGTCCATTTAAGGGAGGTTCTAAACTCTATTAATAATGCTATTTGGTCCTTGAGACTGAATCATGAGAGAGAGAAAATAAATATAAAAAACTACATTGTGTGGTTCAATCAATATTATTAATAATATAATTAAAATATTATAAAGCTTTTTTAAAAATATATTATTTTAGCGAGTTAGATGATTAGCAAATCATCAGACTAACTTTAATTCAACTGAAAGCTCTGAACCCTTGGGGTGTTGAGAGGTTTGACTAATATGTGAATACCTCTCTTTATTGGAGATAGCAGTGCTGTTATCATCATCAGTCAAGTCTTTCCACCAGGACCAATAATAATTTATACCAACAATAAGTTTACTATTTGTAAGATCCTGTAATGGGATATGTGTAGAATTTGTGGAGAAAGGTTTGGCGGCCTGAGTGACTGTTGTCAACCAGGGTGTAACCTGTGGTATAGTCACAAACCTCCTACTTGGGGAAAAGTATATAACAATTAACTTTCCAGAGAAAACCACATCAACCAATAGTTTATTTACATTCTCCATGTTTCAGTGACTTCCTGTCACTCTCCTCAGGGGAATGATTGAATCCTAGTTCTACTTATATACATACATACACGGTTTCCTGAAATACATGTAAATATGGTAATCTGCATATATAAAAAAATTAATAAAAGTTTAAAATAGAAGAAACTTTTGTAAATTAGAACTCGAATCCCCCATAAAACATGGAGCTGCTGGGGATGTCCTTGGTATCTTGGCTGTCGTAGGCCGCTGGGGATCCCTTGTTGTTGGCTCCAAAATAAACCTGTGAAACAAGGAAGGAGGCTAAGGCCAAAATTCTGCTTGTCATCGCACAGCTTAATGATAAAGGATATTTCTTTGGAACCATCACCTTGTTAACTGTGGAGGAAGATCCTTCCCCTAGTTTTCTTCCAAGGTTGTTTTCCAATGGACAAAATAAAGCACCAGTGATCTTGACATCAATAAACATAAAATATATTGGAAGGGCTTGATGAGGTGGGATGGTTTGGTGCAACCAGCTAGTTGTCACTCATTGATGACCTGTTTGATTCTTGCCACAATTGAGTTCAAGTAACCAAATAGGGTCTTATAATTCCAAAGTGTGAGTGTTTTCTACATGTGATATGGGGTAGAGCACAAGCTGCTGAAGCACTATCATGGCCTTACTCCAGCCCTATTGCTGGCCACCAATGGAGGGTGCAAGTACCAGAAGTTTGCAAACTTCTCTTTAAAGTAGCTTTATAATTGTATAGCCCTGTGGTGCCCATGTAAGTGGAGAGACAATAAGAGTTGATTCACACACGATAAGGTACAATTTAAATTATAGATACATAAGACCAAATCCAAATTATTGAAATATTGTGACGTTTCAGTAACAACATTTCATTAATTAGGATTTATATTTCTTATGTTTCTGCTATAACAACACATGTTGGCAGCCCACCAGATGGAGAGAGCCAATGACAAGAAGCACGGAGTCTTTGGGGAAGTTGATTTAATAAAAAGGTGGAATATGTGATTTATACAATTTGGTCTCTCCAGGCTCATTGTTGTTGTGTAGTCTTTATCAACTGAGCTGACACTCAAAATACAGCACTTCACTATCTTCACATTATGGATAGCAATACTTATTTGCAATGTTATTCATTTCCACCTGGTGTTTTGCATTAGGAATACTTCGTCAACAATACGCAGAGAGAGAAGGCTTCACAATTTTGTGTGCCATCCTTGCGCAGGGGCCATGCTAATCTTCTCTTGTATTGTTCCAATTTTAGTATATGTATCGTTATATGTTGAATTCACACACAATACAGTAGAACAGTGTCCATGAGAAGACACTCTCGTTAGAGGACACCTCTCTACAAAGGCCACAATTATCATTTTTACTAATGAGCCGCTCTCTGATAAAAGGACACTTTGGATCAGCATTTAGGTGTTGTCCATTACAGGGAGGTTTTACTGTTTGGTAAATAATTTTGGATCCAACATAGGTCTTTTTTTACATAAGGTATAGCTCTATAATTATTGTCTCAACAGATTCTTCAAGACCCCTTACTATAATTTAACACCTTTTTTCCTCCCAATTATGATCAATTTCCTTTCAAATTACCATCTTTAAGTCAATCAAAGGTTGAATTATAGTCAATAGGATTGCAGGGTAATAAGACTATCAAAATATATTTGACATGGATTACCAGAGGATGTGCTTATCTATAGTTCAAATTGTATCTTATCGAGTCAAATGGAATCAGCAAGTTTCCCTTTTTATCCTTCATTTAATGTTTGGCTTGAAAGCTCTAGTTTAATTTTGATTTCATCAAATGTAATTGAAGGGAGACCATGGGTGGTGGTACAGTAAAATTTCCTTAAATCAACACCCCAAGGGATTAAAATTTGTTGGGAAAAAATTATATAGATTTGTAGAAGAAAAGAAGATTCTTTATTACTTAAAGGTATAAAACAATAAGGAAGGACAAGAGATCAAATTATATTTACATCAACAGCTCACACCGGTCTGCTCTATTCAATAACCACTAGCCAACTAACAATCTAACAAAGCCGCGATATATAGGCAGATATGTCAATTATCATAGACAATACTAAAATGATGCAAATCACAAGAGTATTCTATCATAGAAATATCTGGAATTGCCACTTTCAACAGAATTAATGGTTCAATTAGAATCCATGTTGAAATGTAGTCAGTCGAATTGGGATGAATTGAGATTTGGAAAAAAAAAAGGTTGTATTAAAGTAAGTGATTGAAACTATTTTAAATGAATATGTTTCTTTTTAAAATTAAACAATTTTCTACTGCAATGATAAGTTAATGGGAGGGCAGTAGAAAATTGTTGAACTATAAAAAGAGTGACTAAAATAATTTCTTATAACAGATGACACGCTAATGCATCATAGTGTTGAATTATAGTCAGTTGAATACAGTAGAACATACTCCATGAGAGGACACTCACGCTAAAGGACAGATTTCATTTGAAAAATTATCATTTTTACTTATTAGCAACTCTCCAGTAAGACGACACGTCTCCCTAAAGGACACTTTGGCTCTGTAATCAAGTGTTCTTTACAGAGTGGTTCTACTGTATATATTAAAGAGTGTATTTGGTAACCAATGTTGATGTGTGTGCGTAGGATCCAGCTGGGATATTTGAACTCATAGAGGTTGTTGGAAATGGCACCTATGGGCAGGTGTACAAGGTAAGTTGTCTCCCTCTTATTTTTGTAAAGTTGAGTGAAACTCCCAACTTATATCTTGTTAAATCACTCTTCTCTCAATGGGATCTCCTAAAAATTATAATAAAATTCAAAGTAGAATGAGCTGTAATTGGCCCCATTTAATACATAAGGTACAAGGGAACCTTTAAAACCTATTTATATAAAACAAAAAAAAAAAACATTTTACATACAAAAACATGAGGTTGATAATTCAACAGTCTTTCAAATTCAAACCAAAATGTAAATACTTTAACCAACAATAACACAGACAATATAGTCAACAGGAAGTATCTAATCCCCCCTTTCAGGTATTAAATTATAAAGAGTATATACACACAGTAGAGCCTCCAGGAGAGGACACCTCTCTACAATGGACAGTTTTCATTTACAAAATTACTGCTTTTACTAATTAAAAACTCTCCGGTAAGAGGACACCTCTCCATAAAGGAAACTTTAGGTGTCCTTGACATGGAGCTTCTACTGTATATATAATTGATAACTGAATCCTTACTAACAACTGGCCACAAAATGGACTTTGTGATGAAATTGTGGTGTGTGGACGAGAGGGACTTCTAGACAATTTTTTTTATTATCCTTAGTACACGTGGCCATGATAATCATGGTGGGTAGAAGTAGGCGACTGCTTTTACTGTAAGTCCATCACATGTCTACACAAGTGAAAAGCAGTTCGACTTTTGCACTTATAAATGTGCCAGAGGCCCTTTTGGTAATTGCATTCGCTGGTGGGGTTGGACTTTTGCAAGAATCGGGGGCCATTGCAGCATTTTTTTTTTTAATCAGAAAAAAGTGCCCAATGCGGGATTCGATCCCGGGTAGTAGCTGTCGAAAACCAACGGTTTGGACCATCCTTCCACTGACCCCCTAACTATAGCCATAGTTCACTGTATTATAAAATTAAAATGGAGATTATTTCAGGTTCGTTATAAGGGAAGGTTTGCTATATCCCCGATTCATTTTACTGTATTTACTTTAAATCTTTCACCTATTTTTAAAAATCTTTTAAATTGTACAATTACACAAGTTATTTTCAGAAATGATCTAGTACAGTAAGGAAGTTATTTGATTTTTTTTAAATACCATATATATATTATACTAGCCGAATGACCCGGGCAACGCCCGTGTTTTACCCGATTGAATGTTTTGATTCAAATACTATTTGTTACAATTATAAATTGGCGTCTTAAATAAATGCATATTTTAGTTAATAACTATAGCCTATGTGCTTTATCTGTCTATGTACTGTTGGCTTCCGTAGGCGTCTCTTACAGGGAAAAAGAAAGAGAGGATTCCATTTGGTTATTAACTAATATATGCATTTATTTAAGGAGCGACCCGCTCCAACACAATAATTACATAAACGAAAAGGCGAGTGGGGGGGGCAAAGGTGGCATGACCGTAGCCAACCAATAGGAGGGCGCCATTAAAAAAAAAAAAGCAAACGGTGACAGAGATGAAAACTGATGACTGATTGATTAGGAGATGAGGAATGATGCTCATAACTGTATATAAAATATATATTTAATTCAACTCTAGTAAATATTATTGGGAACTTCCCCTGGATTAAAAAAAAAAGAAACAATATATTTCCCATGTTTATATATTGAAAATCCTTTTTTTATTACCTCCTATGTGGAAAAACTATATGAGTAATATACACATAACAAAATTTTAGTTAGTTAAATGTTTGAATTCCTACCACATATTTAAATATATTTGCAAAGAAAAGTAAATATCTTTAGCTACATTAGCTACAGCGTGCATGCGCTAACAATGCCCGCCCTGCCAAATGGCACTGTAATGTGTTATTAGTCATAAGTATTTAAACAACATATTTTCAAAATTTGAATTAAGAAATTCTTGAATTATCAATGGTGTCGAATTATTGTTGGTCAAATTAACATTGGTTTTTTGATAGACTGAAGCTTGGGGCGTTAAAATATGGTCAAATTAACGAGGTTATACTGTATGTTATTTATAAATTTTAGTACACATTGTTGATCTTTGACAACCCGGGATGGAATCCTTGAACATTTTTTCTACTTCACTCACCTTTGATACTTACAACATTGAGTTCAAGTAACCAAACAGGGCTCTGGTACCTTGCAAATGCAAAAGCAAACTGCTACCTATATGTGTAGAAATGTGGTGGCAACACTTACAGTAAAAGGCAGTTGTTAACAAGGGATAAATAAGAAAATAGGGTGGGTTCACCTATTATAAGTCCTTGTATTTGTAAGAATTATAAGGCACAATTTGGATTATAGATTATAAACACAAGGTAATAATCTATAATCCAAATAAATAATTGGTGTGTGATCTTTTGGTAACAGCGTTGTTACCATCTTTAGACAAAAGTACTGAATGAGAAATTATACCATATTTTGTTTACACATTTGATAACAATAAATATTTAAAACATGCTGTGGTATAAATTCTCATTCAGTACTTTTGTCTGAAGATGGTAACAGCGCTGTTACCCAAACTTCACACACTAATTATTTATTTGGATTTGGTCTTATTACATTGTTTGTAAGAATTATTTTTGGAAATGTGTTTCTTATCCATTAGCAATTATTATCTATATACGCTGAGAGGTTTTAGCAGCCAAAAGCTCTCTCATTTAATTATTTTCTTCATTACAGTAAGGTCTCTGTAGAGATAATAATTGATAATATATATCATAAGAAACACATTGCCACAAAAATTATTACAATTTTATCGATAGATGGCAATTGAATTTAAAATACCATTTAATGTACCCCCTTTGTTCTCATTGGAGATACAAATTATCTCATCTATATTTAGTGTGAACTATTGGATGGAGAAACCATTTCTGTATTTGCATATTACTGTAAATTACCTTTCTCTAAACCTTCTGTCTACAAGTTGCAAAACTAAAATTAGCTGGGGGAAAGTAAACGCGAGGAAATTGAATTTTGTTTGCTCATTTATTAGTTTATTGTTTGAGAGGTGTGGGAAGGGTGTTGAAAGGCTTGCCAAATGCTCCAAGTTTACGGGTATTTGCCGTCAGCAAATATGGTCCTCCCCTCCCTTAGACAACCCCTCGCCACAATGAGCAGTAAATCTGCCTTGGAAAAAACTGCCTTTGTCTGTGGATTTTTCCGCAAACACCCCGCCCCTGCCCAACTTCCCTCTATGATATCCCTTTTACTTCTCCTCCCTAAAAAAAAGAAGAATCAATATTTTAAATAGTTTCCCAGGATAGATTTTTTTCACAAAATATATATTCAAATTTGTATGAAAGGCCTTATCTGATGAGGGCCACCTTTGTAAAAACAAAATTGACTTTACTTAGCATTCCAACAACCTCCAGTGAGATTCCAGAAGATGCCAGCTGTGCTTGTATTTCTGTACAGTTTCTGATGGGAGGTTCTAGTGACCTTTCCCTTTAAAAAAAAAAAATTACAGTCTAACTTCTTTAATTCAATACCCCAAGGGATCTCAGAGCTTTCTGCTGAATTAGAGTCGGTTAGAGAGAGGATTATCAACTCATTAAAATAATATTTTTAGGAAAATGGTTTTGTGTAATATTAATCATAATATGACTTTTGATACCATTGGATCTTTTTTTATTTAATTTATTGTATAACCTCTTTAATCAAACACCCCAAGGGATCAGAGCTTTCAGTTGAATTACAAAAAGTTGGAATTCAAGTCAGTTAAGATGATTATCAATTAGTCTCTCTCTCTCATAGGTGGACATTTTTCTAGGACATACAATGATCATTAGAATAATATTTTTAGAAAATACTCTTGAATATATATTTTTTAATATAATGAATACAAGAAAATAATTTAATAGAGTGTGTGACGTTTCGGTAACAGCATTGTTGATGGTGTCTGCTGGGGATGAGTAGAGCTCATCAATGGACGAGCCAATACATTGCACAATGGCCGATGCAGCATAGTGGGGAGATTTGACAACCATCATGACTGGGTGAAGTAGAATGCATCTGCCTTTGTCATTAAGACTGGGAGCACTGGTAGCATGCTGACTTAGCTCCAAAAGAAATGGCCGCCTCTGACATGAGGAACAGATGCCATGTGCAGCCGCTCCTAACATGGAGTACAAATGCTGCTCATCCTGTTTCCCAGGATCAGGAGCCCTTACAGGGTACTATCAGCCAGGCCAGCTGAGCCCAGGTTTTTGAGCGAGCTTGTTACTGCTCCCACTCCTCTTTTTTCATCCGGGCTTGGGATCGGCAAAGGCAGAGTTACTTCAGTATGTCATTTCAAATAGCAGAACCTTTTTACTCTATTAAGACACATGATTGTTCACGTCAGTGGAACAGCTGCAACAAAAATCATGTGCAACGTCATCGACAGCATTTGCAACACTGCATTATAACATTTTTAAACATTGTGTGCACATATGTTAACTATGACCACCATGCCAAATTACTGCATTTTTATAGCAATAGAATTGTATTTAAAGAATAATTATCTAATGTTGTTGTCAAAATTTGATTTTAAAAATGTTCCAAACACAAGGTAATAAGACCAAATCTTGGTGATGGGTGAAGAGTCTCCATTCTAAACAGTTATAGTTATGAGGAGGCTCAGGGAAGTGTGCGGAGGGAGGTGTTGAAGAGTAGGCAATTAACTCGCAGGATGTCCTTTTGGTTCCTGGGATATCATTTCCTCTCCTTGACTTCGTTTGGTTTCCCCTCTTCTCTGACTCTATCTTGACACTTTCATTTTACTGAGTGGGACAACTGTTTGGTCATCTTAGCTTTGTGTGACAATGTGGTTCCTCCCCATCTCTCTAGCAAACCATCGTGATCCATTGAGTATCAAAATTGACAACCATTGCATGCATGGTTTTGAAAATAAAGTAAATATTTATAAATATTTCAAGGTATTGTTCCCCCATTTTTTTTAAAGTAAATAAAATTGGAGGGGGGGGGAAGAAGTCATCTCTTGAAATACAGTAGAACCTCCCTGTAAAGGACACCTAATTGCAGAGCCAAAGTATCCTTTAGGGAAAGGTGACCTCTTACCAGAGAGTTGTTAAATTGTAAAAATGGTAATTTTGCAAATGAAAACTGTCCTTTGTAGAGAGGTGTCTTCTAGCGCGAGTGTCCTTTCATGGAGGTTCTACTGTATTTTAAAATTAATAGGATATAAAATTTTATTCTTCAATTTTTAAATTTGATGTAGGATGCCTTTCCTCCTTATAATAACTTTCTAGTTCTCTTAGCTTTTTGTAATTTCAAAAGCTTTAATGGAAATGAGTCAAAATTTCTCTGGAATTGCATATGTGAATTGAAAGGTAGAGAGAACAGAGGAATTGGTTGTTGCATTGTCCCAAATATGTATCATGTGGCATCTAACTCTCCTGTATGAAAATGTTGTGCTTTTAATATACAGTAGAAACTTCCTGTAAAGGATAGCTAATTGCAGAGCCAAACTGTCCTTTAGGGACTCAGCGGACATACCAGAGAGTTGTTAAATAGTAAAAATGGTAAAACTGACCTTTGTAGAGAGGTGTCCTCTAGCGCAAGTGTCCTCTCATGGATACTGTAATAGAAAGAACACAGACATAAGTAGAAGGGACCATTGCAGGAAGATGTACCAGCCTAGACATCTTTTGGGCAGATTTCATAGTTCCCCTCATAGGAGGTTATGTAATTGAAGCCGCCCATCGACTGCTGAGGACCATAGCTTGCCCCCAAATCACGATATACAGGATGGCTTTGGTTGAAATTTGCCAAAGCTGTAGCACATTGTTTTATTACCACTTGTGTTTTGCACAAGGATGATAAAGTCATTGTTTTATAATGCAGTTTCAAAAAGGAGAGATATCTCTTTTGGTACAACCAATATTTGTATATTTTTTTACTTATGCTAAAAATGTGTGTGGAGAGGGAAGAAAGTATGGCATTTAGAAGAATGTTTATTACTTGAGAGCCCACATGCCCAGCATGTGCTGTAGCCAAGATCTCCACTCTGGTCAACATTTCTCCTGTTCTTTAATCATTTCCTACACACATTTCATTCTTTTTTTTTTATTATTATCCCTAGTACACATGGTACAGGCCATGATAATCATGGTGGGTAGTTAGCTTTTACTGTAAGTGCACACATGTCTACAGATGTGAGAAGCAGTTTGACTTTTGCACTTACAAATGACTTCATTCTAAATGGCTATAGTCTCTAATTAAATTTTCTCCACACTTTTTTGTTCGTCACCCTATCTGTCCATTTGTTCTTGGGGATTCCTCTTGCATTCCAACAAGTCTGAAAGCAATTCTATATTTTACATATGTGGGCATTTAGTGGTTTTATCTATTCCCAAAAAACATCAAACCTGTTCATAGTTAGTTCTTCAAATTTACTCAATTATGTAAATTCTTATGTCCTGTATTTACATATAATCTCTCTGCATTGCCTTGGTTATACGTATTAGTTAGCTGAAGAGGGACTTGCCCAAAAGCTTCCTTTAATCAAGTAAATAAAAAAAGTTGCGACGTCTTATGATTTTTTTTTTTTTTATTTGTCAAAATCTGCAATTCCTGTCTGTAATAATGAATTTAGTGGATTACAAGCAGCTCCAATAGTTCGCCCCCACAATGATTTTGATGATACTGTGTCAACTTTACAAATTGCTACAGCGCTCCTGGTGTGTTTCTTTGTTTGGTTTTATCAGCTGTTTCACTGTTATCTTATGGCGTTGTTTCAAAATGCAAGGTCAGCTTTGTTGCAGGCAACTTTTTTTTAATAATCTTCCAATTTATATATTTTGGAGGTAGTTTGATTTTCTGTCATCTCTTACTATCACTCTAAATCAACACTTATTTAATGATAGCAGTTGTGACTTTTAAAATTATGTTTGAATAATAAAAAATGAAATAAGTCCCCCATTTATTTATAGAGTACAATTTGGAATAGAGATAAAATAACAGAAGGTATTAAGACCAAATGTGCATTTTATATGGTACACACTCTTCTTTGTTCTTCGGACTAAGGTATTAAGGTTCTTCGGACTAAAAGCTAACAATTTTAAATCCAAATAAATAAATTGTGAGATTTCCTAACAACTTTACCAGCATCAGACAAAAGACTGAATGAGAAAAACTATCACAGCATAAGGTTAAGAACATGTTGTGATAGTTTTTCTTATTCAGTCTTCTGTTTGATCATGGTACAACACTGTTACCGTGCATCACACATAATACATTTATTTAGATTTGGTCTTATTACCTTTTATTTCTAATTTATAATCCAAATTGTAACTTATCAGCCTCTTGTCTCTTTAGTTTTCTGATACCAGAACTTTTTGGTTCCGTCTACCGCTGTAGATTTGGAAGGTATTGAGTTGGGTTTAGATGGAATTTTGTACACCTACTAATGAGAATATTGTGTGACTTTCCAGAATGGTTGTTTCTCACTAAGTGTCAACCTGCAACCCCAAAACACATTATTGACTGTATTGACTCATCCATTGATGAGCTCTACTCATCCCCAGCAGACACCATCAAAAGTTTCAAGCTTTACAGGCTTGACACCTTAATATGATTGAGTGGAGATAAGAAAGAAGAAGATGAGAATATTGTGATGGGAGTAAACAAAAGAAAGAAGCACAAGAAGGAACTACTTGATACCTGAGGTATTAGAAGACAAAGACAAAAAGGATTGTGAATGGTACACACTCCCCACATGACATGACAAAAGTAGGGGAAGCTTTTGACAAACTTTTCTCAAGGCTTTTGTAAACAGTACAAAAGACCTACAAAATATGACATAAATAAAAACCACATTGTGGAATCTTAATTTCTCCCACTTGAAAAATATTTTTAAAATGTCAATCAATTATATATTTGTTATGCCACTTATGTAACTAACAGATTGCTAGAGGAATGCGCCATTTAAAAAATGTATATTGTCGAAGAGACAAAAGTTCACAGATGAATCAACAGATTAGAACTGACAACATTGTTATCTTTAAGATAAACTCGGAGGAAGCTCTGCCTTTATCTACTTCATTATTTCCCCCCCCCCCCCCCTTCCAACCTGGTTCACTCTAACTAACTCTTGGATAGTTTGACACCTAGTATAGTATAATTAAAAAGACATATATATAAAATATCAATTATTTTACCAATATTTCAGTTGGCTGAACGCCAACCTTTTTCAAGGTATTATAACATATTAATTCTCATATACAGTTATAGTTATAATACCTTGAAAAAGGTTGGCGTTCAACCAACTGAATATATTTTTTCATCGCAGTAAGGGCAGTAGAAGTTTGTATTATGTATAAAGAAACATTTGTGCTTTTAAATCCTTTCATTTTATAAAGATTTATTTATGGATTGCTCTATTTTCAAAACCTAGTATAGTACATACTGTACCACATTGCATTTAGAAAGTAGTACAAGTTGCCAGAATCCTTTTTGATTGCTTGCACACTCACTGGTGGGGTGGAACTCATGTGGGAGCTATTGCATTTTTGTCATAAATTAATAATTGCTTCAGTGTGAACTTGTGCCTCACACCCACCCTCTTGTCTACATTGATTACAAAATGTAGATTGGTAATTTGATAAATGTTAGCAATATATTCCAGGATATGCTATAAAACATTACCAATACAAGTTATATGTAAGTCACTAATTCTCATATAAAATAATTCTTAAATAAGAGAATTAGTCTTCTTCTTTTTTCTTAATATTTTATTATAAGCCTGTAGAGCTTGTGACTTTTGATGGTGTCTGCTAGGGATGAGTAGAGCTCATCAATGGATGAACAAATACAGTCAATAATGTGGTTTGGGGTTGCAGGTTGATAATTGTACTTAATTGTACATAATGGAAAAATCTTGCAAACAGTAAAACCCCGCTAAAACGAACTTGGGATATAATGAACCTAAAATAATCCCCATTTTTATTTTATGTTATAGTTAAGTATAATGAACCATAGCTATAGTGAACCACAGGTTCTGTTCCATTGGGGTTTGCTATAGAGGGGTTTTGCTGTATATAAATAAGTCACATATATATATATAATATATAAGCCATCTATACTCCAGCAAGGATTGGAATATATATATATATATATATATATAGTGTAGAAACTATATAACAAAATTATAACAGTGATTCTAATTTTAAAAAATTTAAGGAGCAAACTGATAATAATGATAACTTATATCAGTTAGATTTGATTAGATTAGCAAGCTAAATCTAAATTAATTATAATAATAAATAGTTATTTAATTTTATAGTCCAGTTTTGTATTAAAATTATCTTCACTATTATGATCATTTAAATACAAATTATAAAATTTGTAAAATGTTATTAATTTGTAGATAGAGAGAGAAAAAAAAAAAAAAAAATCCATTACTTCTTTTACATCCTCAAGTTAATTATATATTTATAATTAATAACAATAAAAAAAATTAACAAAGTAACGTCTATTACATCGGCTTTTACACGTCATTCAGACATACTCTAATCCTATATATAGAATAATCGAAGAGATAATATATATAATAGTTAGAAAAAAGAGAGAAAGACAGAACCATGCACTTTTAATCAAACTAATAATAAGGGAAAAAAAAAAGAGTTTTATAAAGAAGGTAGATAAAATTGTTAGTATATATATATATATTTTTTTATGATTTTATGTTTTATCCTTTTTTTTTTTTTTTTAAAGATTTTTAAAGGTTTTTTTATTTTATAATATGATTATAATTAGTTGTATTTAGTAATATATCTATAGTATGAATTAACATTTGTTATAAGTTTGGATATTATGTTTTGAAACCCTAATGGTAGACCAGACATACACAAAAAACTTTAAATTGAAATAAATTGGAAAAAGAGATCTGCTGAAACGGGGATCATCAGATAAAATTTCAGCGACATTTCAACCCCTCCTTTATTATGTCATAGATCTCTTTTAAACCGTATTTTATGTGTTAATATTAAGTTGTTTCAGTGAAATATTTAAATGAACATATAACAGATACCAGTGTTAACAAATTCAAACTGTAAACCTACCTTGACCGCTGCGTCTTCCATTGTGTATATCTATTTCTGGCTTGCACATGTCGCGGGAGGGGAATGTCCCCCCACGTTTCAAATTTAGACCATTTCTTCAGAATTTTTTTGAACAACAAGAAAATTAAAGAAGATAGGAAAAATAGTTAAAGGAAGAAAGCTAAGTTTTATAATCTTTACAGATAGTTATATCAAAATAACTGATTTAACACTTAATCATCTTTTAATATTCCTTTAAAAAGTCAAATTATAAGAGTTTAATAAAGCTATTAATTGTGCAAGTTCATCTTTATTTAACTTCCATTTTCCTCCCCAGAAATTGGAGATTAAACAAAAATGAAATATATACTTTAAAACTTTAAAAATCTTGTGAAAAAAATTTTTAATCAGTTATTTAATAAAAGTTTAATTAACTGTTAAAGATTATAAATTTGTTTTAGTTAATATTAAGAGAAATTATAGAAAGTTGATTTCATAAATGGATATTTCCATTTATTTTTTTTTAAATATTTTATAATTGATATACTGTTGAAATATTTTACTTGTTTGATACTAAATTTGTTTTTAATAAATTCCATGTTTAAATTTTTAACATCTTCTATGAAATTATCTAATATATTATTTATTCTATAAAATCTTAGAAACTGACCATAATATATACCTTTACAGCAATTTAATGATATATTAGAATTCATATTACAGTATTTTATAATATTGAAATTATAATTACTCTTTTTATTATAAACTCTAACAGCACTATTTGTAAGGTCTATATTCAAGTCTAAAAAGTTAACTTTTTTGTTTCTATAAATTTTTTCATTGTTCTTAAGTTTCAAGTATTTAGGATATATTTCAGGTATTAATTTTTTAAACAGTGGATTATTAAATATTATTATGTCATCTACATATCGGAATATTTGCCAATTAATATTATTTTGTAGAAAGTATTCTCTTTCGTACCAGAACAATATTAAATTTGCTAGTAACGGACTAGAAGAAGTACCCATGGGAACGCCTTCTGATTGAATATATATTTTATTTTTAAATTCTATATAGTTAAAATTTAAAAATGTTTCCAGTAGAGTTTTTGCTGTTTTAAGATCTAATTTAAATGTTTTATATTTGTTATGAATAATTTTAATGTAGAAAGTTTTGTCATTAATTAATTCATTAAATAAATTGGTTATTTTATTATTTAGATCTCTTAAATTTATTTTAGAATATAGGTCCTCAAAGTCAAATGTGTGTACTGTTTCAATATTTGTCCAATTGTTCATTAAATAATTAATGATTTTTTTATTTGAGTCGATAAATTTATAATTATATTTATTAGTTAATTTATTTATAATAAATTGTAGTGTTGAGGCTAATTGTATATCAATATTTTTTATGACTGAATTTATACCAGATGTGATTGTTCTGAAAGAAATAGGTTTTTTGTGTAGTTTAGGAATTATATAGAACTTTGGTATGTTTGGATTTTTGTGGTTATTATAAATTTTTAGTGAATTTTCAACATTTTTGATGTCTTTTTTGATTTTTGTGCCTGTAGTTCTAGCAAAAGTGTATTTATGATTATTATCAATTTCCTTTTTTAGTATATCGTGGTATAGATTTTTACAAATTAAAGATAAATTATTGGGACATTTATCTATAGGAGTGATAATATAGTCCTTCTGTAAATTAATTATATTTTCTTTGAAAGAAGGAATGTCTGAATTGGGTTTTGTGTATTTAAGTGTATTATTATAATAATTTAAAATTTCCTTTTTAATATTATGTTTCCATTCCAGAAAAGTAAATTCTGGAATACTGTATTTTATACTAGTTTTATTTATGAAAATATCTATATCTTTTAATATAGATTTAATTGTATTATTATAATTGTGTTTAATTTGAGGTATATATTTATACCCTTTATTTAAAATTTCTTGATATTCTGGATTTAAAAAAGAAAAGTTGCTAGTTAATATATGACCTGAGTACTTATATTTATCAATATAGTTGTTGCAATTACATTTAATTTTTTTAAAATTTGCCAAATTATTAATAAATTGGTTATAATTGCAAACTAAATTACCTATATTTTTATTGTATCTCCAGATTGTTTTAAAATTTAAATTTTTTATAGGGAAAAGATTATTGATGATTTGGTTATTAAAAATATCATTAAATTTAATATGATTAAATAAATTGTTATTAAATTTAATGATAATATTAATGTTATTAGTATTTTGTTTAATTTTTCTGTATTTAAAGATGTCGTGTGTGATATCTATTAATCTGTTAGTCAGATTATGAATTTTAATATATTCTATGAGTTTGATAAATTTATTATTATTTAGTTTAAATAATGTTTTAATAAATTTATCGACGAAGTTGTTAGTGTACATTTGTTTTGGGTCCAGTAATTCTTCAAATTCAATGTAACCTAATTTATTTGTAGTTTTACCTCTAGTTTTATTAGGTTTAGTTTTAAATTCATTTTTATATTTGCAACTGATTTCATAAGTTGAAATTTCTTCTGTTTGTGGTTTGTATGTGTAGTTTAATTCGTCGTTAAGTCCATAAGGGAATAATGTGTTGTGTTTATAAATGTAGTTGTTTTCTAATAATAGTCGTTGTTTTTTGTTTTGACATATGTCTAGTATTTCTATCTTAAAGTTGTTAAAAGTATGTAATTGATTGTGTTCTTTCATATATATATTACCAATTGATTTTTTAGCGTGGTTTCTATGTAGGTTTATTCGTATATTTAATGGGTTACAAGTTTGTCCTATATATGATAGTTGACAAATTTGGCATGTTAATTTATAAATAGTATTCACTAATTTACAACTAGTTGTTTGAAAAGTGTCATGGTTCTTAAGAGAGGGACAAGTTTGACAATTTTTTCTTAGGCAATTCTTAGCGAGTTTAAATTAACATAAAAGAGGTGCTAACACTAATATGTTTGTAGTTTTTTTTAGTTTTTTTAGTTTGTTATTCTTATGAATTTTTTAAATATATTTTACTTAATTGTTTTTGTGGTGATAAAATTTGTAATAAATTGAATAATTAATCTATAAATATATAGATATTACTGTTTGTTATCTGTTATATTTTTAAGAATAACTAATAAAAAAAACATCTTTAAACTAACAAAAACACTGAAAAAAACAAAAGTTCTGAAATTATTTTTTTTTTCTAGAATTACTTTTATAATTTAATTTTTAATAATCAAACAATGAAAGATAATTAAAATTTGTATGAAGATTTATTTATATTAGAATATCTAATATAATTTAATTTGTATATTATGTTATATATAAAAAAAATTTTTATCATAGAGCAAGCTCATATGAATTAATATAGTGTAGAAACTATATAACAAAATTATAACAGTGATTCTAATTTTAAAAAATTTAAGGAGCAAACTGATAATAATGATAACTTATATCAGTTAGATTTGATTAGATTAGCAAGCTAAATCTAAATTAATTATAATAATAAATAGTTATTTAATTTTATAGTCCAGTTTTGTATTAAAATTATCTTCACTATTATGATCATTTAAATACAAATTATAAAATTTGTAAAATGTTATTAATTTGTAGATAGAGAGAGAAAAAAAAAAAAAAAATCCATTACTTCTTTTACATCCTCAAGTTAATTATATATTTATAATTAATAACAATAAAAAAAATTAACAAAGTAACGTCTATTACATCGGCTTTTACACGTCATTCAGACATACTCTAATCCTATATATAGAATAATCGAAGAGATAATATATATAATAGTTAGAAAAAAGAGAGAAAGACAGAACCATGCACTTTTAATCAAACTAATAATAAGGGAAAAAAAAAAGAGTTTTATAAAGAAGGTAGATAAAATTGTTAGTATATATATATATATTTTTTTATGATTTTATGTTTTATCCTTTTTTTTTTTTTTTTAAAGATTTTTAAAGGTTTTTTTATTTTATAATATGATTATAATTAGTTGTATTTAGTAATATATCTATAGTATGAATTAACATTTGTTATAAGTTTGGATATTATGTTTTGAAACCCTAATGGTAGACCAGACATACACAAAAAACTTTAAATTGAAATAAATTGGAAAAAGAGATCTGCTGAAACGGGGATCATCAGATAAAATTTCAGCGACATTTCAACCCCTCCTTTATTATGTCATAGATCTCTTTTAAACCGTATTTTATGTGTTAATATTAAGTTGTTTCAGTGAAATATTTAAATGAACATATAACAGATACCAGTGTTAACAAATTCAAACTGTAAACCTACCTTGACCGCTGCGTCTTCCATTGTGTATATCTATTTCTGGCTTGCACATGTCGCGGGAGGGGAATGTCCCCCCACGTTTCAAATTTAGACCATTTCTTCAGAATTTTTTTGAACAACAAGAAAATTAAAGAAGATAGGAAAAATAGTTAAAGGAAGAAAGCTAAGTTTTATAATCTTTACAGATAGTTATATCAAAATAACTGATTTAACACTTAATCATCTTTTAATATTCCTTTAAAAAGTCAAATTATAAGAGTTTAATAAAGCTATTAATTGTGCAAGTTCATCTTTATTTAACTTCCATTTTCCTCCCCAGAAATTGGAGATTAAACAAAAATGAAATATATACTTTAAAACTTTAAAAATCTTGTGAAAAAAATTTTTAATCAGTTATTTAATAAAAGTTTAATTAACTGTTAAAGATTATAAATTTGTTTTAGTTAATATTAAGAGAAATTATAGAAAGTTGATTTCATAAATGGATATTTCCATTTATTTTTTTTTAAATATTTTATAATTGATATACTGTTGAAATATTTTACTTGTTTGATACTAAATTTGTTTTTAATAAATTCCATGTTTAAATTTTTAACATCTTCTATGAAATTATCTAATATATTATTTATTCTATAAAATCTTAGAAACTGACCATAATATATACCTTTACAGCAATTTAATGATATATTAGAATTCATATTACAGTATTTTATAATATTGAAATTATAATTACTCTTTTTATTATAAACTCTAACAGCACTATTTGTAAGGTCTATATTCAAGTCTAAAAAGTTAACTTTTTTGTTTCTATAAATTTTTTCATTGTTCTTAAGTTTCAAGTATTTAGGATATATTTCAGGTATTAATTTTTTAAACAGTGGATTATTAAATATTATTATGTCATCTACATATCGGAATATTTGCCAATTAATATTATTTTGTAGAAAGTATTCTCTTTCGTACCAGAACAATATTAAATTTGCTAGTAACGGACTAGAAGAAGTACCCATGGGAACGCCTTCTGATTGAATATATATTTTATTTTTAAATTCTATATAGTTAAAATTTAAAAATGTTTCCAGTAGAGTTTTTGCTGTTTTAAGATCTAATTTAAATGTTTTATATTTGTTATGAATAATTTTAATGTAGAAAGTTTTGTCATTAATTAATTCATTAAATAAATTGGTTATTTTATTATTTAGATCTCTTAAATTTATTTTAGAATATAGGTCCTCAAAGTCAAATGTGTGTACTGTTTCAATATTTGTCCAATTGTTCATTAAATAATTAATGATTTTTTTATTTGAGTCGATAAATTTATAATTATATTTATTAGTTAATTTATTTATAATAAATTGTAGTGTTGAGGCTAATTGTATATCAATATTTTTTATGACTGAATTTATACCAGATGTGATTGTTCTGAAAGAAATAGGTTTTTTGTGTAGTTTAGGAATTATATAGAACTTTGGTATGTTTGGATTTTTGTGGTTATTATAAATTTTTAGTGAATTTTCAACATTTTTGATGTCTTTTTTGATTTTTGTGCCTGTAGTTCTAGCAAAAGTGTATTTATGATTATTATCAATTTCCTTTTTTAGTATATCGTGGTATAGATTTTTACAAATTAAAGATAAATTATTGGGACATTTATCTATAGGAGTGATAATATAGTCCTTCTGTAAATTAATTATATTTTCTTTGAAAGAAGGAATGTCTGAATTGGGTTTTGTGTATTTAAGTGTATTATTATAATAATTTAAAATTTCCTTTTTAATATTATGTTTCCATTCCAGAAAAGTAAATTCTGGAATACTGTATTTTATACTAGTTTTATTTATGAAAATATCTATATCTTTTAATATAGATTTAATTGTATTATTATAATTGTGTTTAATTTGAGGTATATATTTATACCCTTTATTTAAAATTTCTTGATATTCTGGATTTAAAAAAGAAAAGTTGCTAGTTAATATATGACCTGAGTACTTATATTTATCAATATAGTTGTTGCAATTACATTTAATTTTTTTAAAATTTGCCAAATTATTAATAAATTGGTTATAATTGCAAACTAAATTACCTATATTTTTATTGTATCTCCAGATTGTTTTAAAATTTAAATTTTTTATAGGGAAAAGATTATTGATGATTTGGTTATTAAAAATATCATTAAATTTAATATGATTAAATAAATTGTTATTAAATTTAATGATAATATTAATGTTATTAGTATTTTGTTTAATTTTTCTGTATTTAAAGATGTCGTGTGTGATATCTATTAATCTGTTAGTCAGATTATGAATTTTAATATATTCTATGAGTTTGATAAATTTATTATTATTTAGTTTAAATAATGTTTTAATAAATTTATCGACGAAGTTGTTAGTGTACATTTGTTTTGGGTCCAGTAATTCTTCAAATTCAATGTAACCTAATTTATTTGTAGTTTTACCTCTAGTTTTATTAGGTTTAGTTTTAAATTCATTTTTATATTTGCAACTGATTTCATAAGTTGAAATTTCTTCTGTTTGTGGTTTGTATGTGTAGTTTAATTCGTCGTTAAGTCCATAAGGGAATAATGTGTTGTGTTTATAAATGTAGTTGTTTTCTAATAATAGTCGTTGTTTTTTGTTTTGACATATGTCTAGTATTTCTATCTTAAAGTTGTTAAAAGTATGTAATTGATTGTGTTCTTTCATATATATATTACCAATTGATTTTTTAGCGTGGTTTCTATGTAGGTTTATTCGTATATTTAATGGGTTACAAGTTTGTCCTATATATGATAGTTGACAAATTTGGCATGTTAATTTATAAATAGTATTCACTAATTTACAACTAGTTGTTTGAAAAGTGTCATGGTTCTTAAGAGAGGGACAAGTTTGACAATTTTTTCTTAGGCAATTCTTAGCGAGTTTAAATTAACATAAAAGAGGTGCTAACACTAATATGTTTGTAGTTTTTTTTAGTTTTTTTAGTTTGTTATTCTTATGAATTTTTTAAATATATTTTACTTAATTGTTTTTGTGGTGATAAAATTTGTAATAAATTGAATAATTAATCTATAAATATATAGATATTACTGTTTGTTATCTGTTATATTTTTAAGAATAACTAATAAAAAAAACATCTTTAAACTAACAAAAACACTGAAAAAAACAAAAGTTCTGAAATTATTTTTTTTTTCTAGAATTACTTTTATAATTTAATTTTTAATAATCAAACAATGAAAGATAATTAAAATTTGTATGAAGATTTATTTATATTAGAATATCTAATATAATTTAATTTGTATATTATGTTATATATAAAAAAAATTTTTATCATAGAGCAAGCTCATATGAATTAATATAGTGTAGAAACTATATAACAAAATTATAACAGTGATTCTAATTTTAAAAAATTTAAGGAGCAAACTGATAATAATGATAACTTATATCAGTTAGATTTGATTAGATTAGCAAGCTAAATCTAAATTAATTATAATAATAAATAGTTATTTAATTTTATAGTCCAGTTTTGTATTAAAATTATCTTCACTATTATGATCATTTAAATACAAATTATAAAATTTGTAAAATGTTATTAATTTGTAGATAGAGAGAGAAAAAAAAAAAAAAAAAATCCATTACTTCTTTTACATCCTCAAGTTAATTATATATTTATAATTAATAACAATAAAAAAAATTAACAAAGTAACGTCTATTACATCGGCTTTTACACGTCATTCAGACATACTCTAATCCTATATATAGAATAATCGAAGAGATAATATATATAATAGTTAGAAAAAAGAGAGAAAGACAGAACCATGCACTTTTAATCAAACTAATAATAAGGGAAAAAAAAAAAGAGTTTTATAAAGAAGGTAGATAAAATTGTTAGTATATATATATATATTTTTTTATGATTTTATGTTTTATCCTTTTTTTTTTTTTTTTAAAGATTTTTAAAGGTTTTTTTATTTTATAATATGATTATAATTAGTTGTATTTAGTAATATATCTATAGTATGAATTAACATTTGTTATAAGTTTGGATATTATGTTTTGAAACCCTAATGGTAGACCAGACATACACAAAAAACTTTAAATTGAAATAAATTGGAAAAAGAGATCTGCTGAAACGGGGATCATCAGATAAAATTTCAGCGACATTTCAACCCCTCCTTTATTATGTCATAGATCTCTTTTAAACCGTATTTTATGTGTTAATATTAAGTTGTTTCAGTGAAATATTTAAATGAACATATAACAGATACCAGTGTTAACAAATTCAAACTGTAAACCTACCTTGACCGCTGCGTCTTCCATTGTGTATATCTATTTCTGGCTTGCACATGTCGCGGGAGGGGAATGTCCCCCCACGTTTCAAATTTAGACCATTTCTTCAGAATTTTTTGAACAACAAGAAAATTAAAGAAGATAGGAAAAAATAGTTAAAGGAAGAAAGCTAAGTTTTATAATCTTTACAGATAGTTATATCAAAATAACTGATTTAACACTTAATCATCTTTTAATATTCCTTTAAAAAGTCAAATTATAAGAGTTTAATAAAGCTATTAATTGTGCAATAGGTAATTTAGTTTGCAATTATAACCAATTTATTAATAATTTGGCAAATTTTAAAAAAATTAAATGTAATTGCAACAACTATATTGATAAATATAAGTACTCAGGTCATATATTAACTAGCAACTTTTCTTTTTTAAATCCAGAATATCAAGAAATTTTAAATAAAGGGTATAAATATATACCTCAAATTAAACACAATTATAATAATACAATTAAATCTATATTAAAAGATATAGATATTTTCATAAATAAAACTAGTATAAAATACAGTATTCCAGAATTTACTTTTCTGGAATGGAAACATAATATTAAAAAGGAAATTTTAAATTATTATAATAATACACTTAAATACACAAAACCCAATTCAGACATTCCTTCTTTCAAAGAAAATATAATTAATTTACAGAAGGACTATATTATCACTCCTATAGATAAATGTCCCAATAATTTATCTTTAATTTGTAAAAATCTATACCACGATATACTAAAAAAGGAAATTGATAATAATCATAAATACACTTTTGCTAGAACTACAGGCACAAAAATCAAAAAAGACATCAAAAATGTTGAAAATTCACTAAAAATTTATAATAACCACAAAAATCCAAACATACCAAAGTTCTATATAATTCCTAAACTACACAAAAAACCTATTTCTTTCAGAACAATCACATCTGGTATAAATTCAGTCATAAAAAATATTGATATACAATTAGCCTCAACACTACAATTTATTATAAATAAATTAACTAATAAATATAATTATAAATTTATCGACTCAAATAAAAAAATCATTAATTATTTAATGAACAATTGGACAAATATTGAAACAGTACACACATTTGACTTTGAGGACCTATATTCTAAAATAAATTTAAGAGATCTAAATAATAAAATAACCAATTTATTTAATGAATTAATTAATGACAAAACTTTCTACATTAAAATTATTCATAACAAATATAAAACATTTAAATTAGATCTTAAAACAGCAAAAACTCTACTGGAAACATTTTTAAATTTTAACTATATAGAATTTAAAAATAAAATATATATTCAATCAGAAGGCGTTCCCATGGGTACTTCTTCTAGTCCGTTACTAGCAAATTTAATATTGTTCTGGTACGAAAGAGAATACTTTCTACAAAATAATATTAATTGGCAAATATTCCGATATGTAGATGACATAATAATATTTAATAATCCACTGTTTAAAAAATTAATACCTGAAATATATCCTAAATACTTGAAACTTAAGAACAATGAAAAAATTTATAGAAACAAAAAAGTTAACTTTTTAGACTTGAATATAGACCTTACAAATAGTGCTGTTAGAGTTTATAATAAAAAGAGTAATTATAATTTCAATATTATAAAATACTGTAATATGAATTCTAATATATCATTAAATTGCTGTAAAGGTATATATTATGGTCAGTTTCTAAGATTTTATAGAATAAATAATATATTAGATAATTTCATAGAAGATGTTAAAAATTTAAACATGGAATTTATTAAAAACAAATTTAGTATCAAACAAGTAAAATATTTCAACAGTATATCAATTATAAAATATTTAAAAAAAATAAATGGAAATATCCATTTATGAAATCAACTTTCTATAATTTCTCTTAATATTAACTAAAACAAATTTATAATCTTTAACAGTTAATTAAACTTTTATTAAATAACTGATTAAAAATTTTTTTCACAAGATTTTTAAAGTTTTAAAGTATATATTTCATTTTTGTTTAATCTCCAATTTCTGGGGAGGAAAATGGAAGTTAAATAAAGATGAACTTGCACAATTAATAGCTTTATTAAACTCTTATAATTTGACTTTTTAAAGGAATATTAAAAGATGATTAAGTGTTAAATCAGTTATTTTGATATAACTATCTGTAAAGATTATAAAACTTAGCTTTCTTCCTTTAACTATTTTTCCTATCTTCTTTAATTTTCTTGTTGTTCAAAAAAATTCTGAAGAAATGGTCTAAATTTGAAACGTGGGGGGACATTCCCCTCCCGCGACATGTGCAAGCCAGAAATAGATATACACAATGGAAGACGCAGCGGTCAAGGTAGGTTTACAGTTTGAATTTGTTAACACTGGTATCTGTTATATGTTCATTTAAATATTTCACTGAAACAACTTAATATTAACACATAAAATACGGTTTAAAAGAGATCTATGACATAATAAAGGAGGGGTTGAAATGTCGCTGAAATTTTATCTGATGATCCCCGTTTCAGCAGATCTCTTTTTCCAATTTATTTCAATTTAAAGTTTTTTGTGTATGTCTGGTCTACCATTAGGGTTTCAAAACATAATATCCAAACTTATAACAAATGTTAATTCATACTATAGATATATTACTAAATACAACTAATTATAATCATATTATAAAATAAAAAAACCTTTAAAAATCTTTAAAAAAAAAAAAAAAAAAGGATAAAACATAAAATCATAAAAAAATATATATATATATACTAACAATTTTATCTACCTTCTTTATAAAACTCTTTTTTTTTTCCCTTATTATTAGTTTGATTAAAAGTGCATGGTTCTGTCTTTCTCTCTTTTTTCTAACTATTATATATATTATCTCTTCGATTATTCTATATATAGGATTAGAGTATGTCTGAATGACGTGTAAAAGCCGATGTAATAGACGTTACTTTGTTAATTTTTTTTATTGTTATTAATTATAAATATATAATTAACTTGAGGATGTAAAAGAAGTAATGGATTTTTTTTTTTTTTTTTCTCTCTCTATCTACAAATTAATAACATTTTACAAATTTTATAATTTGTATTTAAATGATCATAATAGTGAAGATAATTTTAATACAAAACTGGACTATAAAATTAAATAACTATTTATTATTATATATATATATATATATATATATATATAAAGGAGGCCAAAGTGTGGCCAACCACCTTGACTGCAATAAACTGTACCAGTATTGAGAGTTGCCCAATCGAGGAGATATAATGGCATTCCAGGATGTTTAGCTCACTCCTCCCTCTTTCCTCCCATTTTCTTTGTAGAAGGTGTTTCTGAAATGTCATTGTTAATGGCTTTTCTTGGTTTCTCCTGATGCCAAGACACTGGAACTTGTTCTTGGACATTAATCTATTGTGTTTCTTTGTACCGACATATATATGTTCCCCCATATAATATATTTATATATATAGCTTCATTTTATATTAGAGTAGAACCTCCATTAGAGGACACCTCTCTACAAGGACAGTTTTCATTTTGTCAAAATTACCATTTTTACTATTTAACAACTCTCTGGTAAGAAGACACCTCTTCGTAAAGGACACTTTTGCTCTGGAATTAGATGTCTCTTACAGAGAGGTTTTACTGTACCAGTAGTTTCTAATGGAGGCCTGTACAGAGTTGATTCATTGGGATTTACCCTGGAAGTGTGAGTCCTGATTATAGCAGAACCTCTCTCTAAAAGACAACAGCTTGTTGCAAAACTACCTCATACTGTAAAGTTATATAGCAAAAATGTTCATTTTGGTGATAAACTGTCTTATGTAGAGAAGTGATACTGTATCCACAAAGTGTATACTCTAATGTATATTGAGAGTATCAGTGGGACTAGAGTGATCATTGAGAGACTTTTCAATAAATGAATCCTCTGTAAATATCAGGTCCTTTCAGGGGTATATTTCTTTTTATATATATTTTATAGTTAATGTTTCCTGATGTTTTTCATCTTTATTGAGACTTTCCCAGTGAGTAGTCTCACTAACCAGAGTTGATTGTTTGACTTTTGAGCAATTATTCCCTGAAAATATATTTTAAATACTTTGTTGTCCTATATAGTTGTCATATAATTTCAGAAAAGCACAAAAGCAAATGTGCTTGTTTCTCCAGGGTTTTGAAGAGCTCTTAAGACAGTTGGCTAGGTCATAGTATAAGTTGGAACTTGCTGATGTTTTAGAAAGTGGGGTGTGAGGAAGGAGAATCCAAAGGATTGACTTGATCAGGAATGGTCAACAGCCATATTGCCAAATAAAATAACTTAACTAAAAGAAGAACAGATTAGATCCAATGGATCTGCTCTCATCGGAACACAATAGAGAGGAATAATCTTATGGATACAATAACACAGGTCTACAAAACTCAAAGTAGTTGTACCATATAGCATATATATATCGGGATTCAGAAAAAAAACTCTGAGAGATATTTGATGCACAGGGATATTTATCACTGTGCATCAAATATCTCTCAGAGTTTTTTTTCTGAATCCCGATATATATATGCTATAAGGTACAACTACTTTGAGTTTTGTAGACCTGTGTAATTGAACTGATTGGTAAAGGTGCCCGTGGTGGTATTGACAGAATTGGGTTGAGAAAGATGATGGTTGTATTCAGCTGGTTGTAAGTCTTCCTGCTTTCCAAATCTCAACCATTCTGTTGACCCCTACATATTAGATGAGATTAAGGAAACCAGAAGTACCTAGAACCAGAGCTGGATACAAACAAGTTCACTTCATACAGATACAACTATAAAGCCTAGGTTATCTGAGAACCCATCTTTGAAGGATGATTCATGAATTACAATTATGTAAAGAAATTGAGAAAAGCGTAGCTCTATCTCTCAAAAGGTATCTTATTTTGTTCAAACTTCCATCAGTAAGGAGAAAAAGAGAAATTCTTTGATGTGTGGTTAATGATAAGGAATATGGCAAACCCCCATACTTGTCAGATGTAGCTTTCTCCTTGAGCATCTTTGGCAAATTAAAATTCACCTGATCAAACTTTAATGAGAGACCATTTTCCAGGAGAGTAACATTTTTTAGGCAGTCTCTCATGGGGTTACGTGTCTATTGTATTTCATATATAGGTGTTATGAATTTTTAAAAAATGTGACTTTAAAGTGATTTAAGCTGGTTGACGGCTACTTTATCCCACGAGAATGTACTCTAGCATCTGGTTGGGTAACAAAGACAGTGGTGGGAGCTCTGCTGTTATGTAGATTGAGCCTTAGAAAAAATCAATGCTTCTATTTTAAAAGGAGTTCGTCACTTTTTTAGGAAGCCTGCCAAAGTCAACTCTGTGCAACTGTAATAATAGGGATTGTAGCCAGTAGCGTAAGCTGGGACATCGTGCCAATTTGGATAGCATTTTTATATTTCTATGCATAGACAACACTTTGAGTATATATTTTTTTGCTGATGTTTCTTAGTTTATTTTATACAACAATGAAGGAAAGAAGTTTGGTTCATCACTCATGAATAACCTTCCTTGTTTTTTTTTTAAGGCGCATCATTGGAGGGATTTGTACGAAAAAAAGAGAAAATAAAAATGATATGTCCTTGAGCCTCAGTATAGCAACATTTGAAACCAAGGTTTTCTGTTGTTTTTATAACCACAGTTAAAATAATTGGATATTCAGCTTGGCCGTCAATGATGAGGCATGGCCAGGGTATCCATACGTTGCCCGACATTTTTGATAATCGTAATGGACCAACTTTTCATCTAACTTTTCATCTCCAGTTAAAATTTGATGCAAAAAAAAAAAAAAAAAAAACTTTCTTTTTTTGACATTGAAGTAGTTGTTCAGATGTGAAAAAACTGCGTTTGACGTCTCTTGGTTTCAGTTCATACTGCACCCAATTCCCTACCTTTCGTATCATTCCCATTTCTTTTAAGTGATGAAAAATGGCTGGTTGAGTGACTCCAAGTGTTTTTGCGAGTTCCTTTTGCGTTTGTGTTGGATCTTCATCGAGCCTTGCCTTTAATTCTTCCTACTCAAACTTTGGTGGCGCTCCGGATTTTTCTTCATCTTCCAAATCAAAACTTCCACTTTTAAACCGTGCAAACCACTTCTGACACATTCGTTCAGCTAGAGCATGGTCATCATTAACTTTCACTAAAATACGATGACTCAGCAGCTTTTTTCTTCATATTGAAGTAATGAAGTAAAACTCCTCGCAAAAACACATTTTTGGTTGTTGTAGGACAAACTAGGTTGTTTACACTTCAGAGAAATGACATTTACTGAAAAAGGAAGCCTTATGATGACGCTTCAAAATAATGGTCGTGCTAGACGAAACAATGGAATGATAAACTAGTAGCGCCATCTTTATCAAAACCACACAAACTTATGTATACTCCCAATATTTATTTTTATGTTAAAACTGAAAAAAAAAAGTCCAAAGAGCATATTATAATTAATTTATCACTATAGCATATTATATATCCCCTTGTTTAACATTTAGTAAAGTTATAGTAAACAATTAAATACCATTAAATACATTGAAAAAAAAAAATATATTGATAAAGTTCAATTTGGATTATAGATTATAAACACAAAGACCAAATCCAAATAAATAAATAGTGTATGCCTTTTCAGTAACAGCATTGTTACCAAAACGTTATAGACTATTCATTTGGATTTAATCTTATTACTTTGTGTTTAAAATAATATATTCTTTTTTCAACTTTGATTTTCTGAATTGTCCGCTAATGGGAATATCTATTACAGTAGAAACTCCATGAGAGGACACTCGCACTAGAGGACACCTCTCTACAAAGGACAGTTTTCATTTGAAAAATACCATTTTTACTATTTAGCAACTCTCCAGTAGGAGGACACCTCTCTCTAAAAGACACTTTGGCTCTGAAATTAGGTGTCCTTTACAGGGAGGTTCTACTTTATATGAAAAAATCAATAAATGATGCATTGGGAAAAGTATCCATGGTTTAGAGGGGTCTGCTAGCGTGAGTGTATGCTAAGGGAAGTTCTACCGCACATAAAAAAAAAAATATATATATATATATAGAAAAATAAGCATTAGAATTAATAATGTTGAAAAATGAGGGAAACAACTTGGGAAAATGTTTTAATAAAACAACAACTTTTTTCGTAACGCACAGTTTGGATTATAGATTATAAACAGAAGGTAATAAGACCAAATCCAAATGAATAAATAATGTATGGCGTTTCGATGACAGCGTTGTTACCATCTTCAGGCAAAAGTGCTGAATTTATTGTAATGCTAATAATGAATTTGTAACACCACATCGAATGTGCTACCACTTTCGTGAGTTCTCATTTTAATTGTGTTGATCATGATTTAAAAATGTAAATCCAGAAAATAACAAACTGACATTGTGATAAATTGGTCCATACAGAGTTAAAGCATAGTTAAAGGTTAAGTGAACATGCCTACTAAACATCATTGGAACAACAGTGACTCAATTCACTCTCAACTTCCTCACAATGGATGGACGACCGACCCCTTTGCGCAACAGTTGCCAAACAATCTTGGCTTTAAAAGGTCAGATCATTAGTAGGTAATAATCGACAGGTGTCCGTCCTTCCATCTGTCTATGTAAGGGGAACATTGCTGCTGGACCTTTCAACTTCCTCTTTACAATCATCTTTGTCAATGGTGTATGTATGGTGTATGTATACCCATGGTGTATGTATACCCATGGTGTGTGGTGTATGTATACCCATGGTGTATGTATACCCATGGTGTATGGTGTATGTATACCCATGGTGTATGTATACCCATGGTGTGTGGTGTATGTATACCCATGGTGTATGGTGTATGTATACCCATGGTGTGTGGTGTATGTATACCCATGGTGTGTGGTGTATGTATACCCATGGTGTGTGGTGTATGTATACCCATGGTGTATGGTGTATGTATACCCATGGTGTGTGGTGTATGTATACCCATGGTGTATGTATACCCATGGTGTATGGTGTATGTATACCCATGGTGTGTGGTGTATGTATACCCATGGTGTGTGGTGTATGTATACCCATGGTGTATGTATACCCATGGTGTGTGGTGTATGTATACCCATGGTGTATGTATACCCATGGTGTATGGTGTATGTATACCCATGGTGTGTGGTGTATGTATACCCATGGTGTGTGGTGTATGTATACCCATGGTGTATGGTGTATGTATACCCATGGTGTGTGGTGTATGTATACCCATGGTGTGTGGTGTATGTATACCCATGGTGTGTGGTGTATGTATACCCATGGTGTATGGTGTATGTATACCCATGGTGTGTGGTGTATGTATACCCATGGTGTATGGTGTATGTATACCCATGGTGTGTGGTGTATGTATACCCATGGTGTATGTATACCCATGGTGTGTGGTGTATGTATACCCATGGTGTATGTATACCCATGGTGTGTGGTGTATGTATACCCATGGTGTGTGGTGTATGTATACCCATGGTGTAGTATACCCATGGTGTATGTATACCCATGGTGTGTGGTGTATGTATACCCATGGTGTATGGTGTATGTATACCCATGGTGTATGTATACCCATGGTGTATGGTGTATGTATACCCATGGTGTATGTATACCCATGGTGTATGTATACCCATGGTGTATGTATACCCATGGTGTATGGTGTATGTATACCCATGGTGTGTGGTGTATGTATACCCATGGTGTGTGGTGTATGTATACCCATGGTGTATGGTGTATGTATACCCATGGTGTGTGGTGTATGTATACCCATGGTGTATGGTGTATGTATACCCATGGTGTATGTATACCCATGGTGTGTGGTGTATGTATACCCATGGTGTGTGGTGTATGTATACCCATGGTGTAGTATACCCATGGTGTATGTATACCCATGGTGTGTGGTGTATGTATACCCATGGTGTATGGTGTATGTATACCCATGGTGTATGTATACCCATGGTGTGTGGTGTATGTATACCCATGGTGTATGGTGTATGTATACCCATGGTGTATGTATACCCATGGTGTATGGTGTATGTATACCCATGGTGTATGGTGTATGTATACCCATGGTGTATGGTGTATGTATACCCATGGTGTATGTATACCCATGGTGTATGGTGTATGTATACCCATGGTGTAGTATACCCATGGTGTATGGTGTATGTATACCCATGGTGTATGTATACCCATGGTGTGTGGTGTATGTATACCCATGGTGTATGGTGTATGTATACCCATGGTGTATGTATACCCATGGTGTATGGTGTATGTATACCCATGGTGTAGTATACCCATGGTGTATGGTGTATGTATACCCATGGTGTATGTATACCCATGGTGTGTGGTGTATGTATACCCATGGTGTATGGTGTATGTATACCCATGGTGTATGGTGTATGTATACCCATGGTGTGTGGTGTATGTATACCCATGGTGTATGGTGTATATATACCCATGGTGTATGGTGTGTGGTTGGTTGTCTCGTTGAAAGTGCAGTTTTATAGTTATAATTGATGATAAGGCACAATTTAGATTATAAACACAAGGCAACAATACCAAATCCAAATAAATAAATAGTGTGTGACGTTTCAGTAACAACGCTGTTACCGAAACGTCACACAATACTTCCTTATTTAGATTTGGTCTTGTTGCCTTGTGTTTATAGTTAATTGATGGTAATATTTATCTAGTTAATGCTATACAACATAAGGAGATATGATCAAATTGTGCCTTATCAACTAGTTTATGTGAAGTCTTGGTTAAAATGAACAGAGTATATTAGAGTAAGCTTTCCTTTATAATTAACCTAAAATAAACCCTATTTATAATGTAATGAACCTTTGCTACACATTTGTTTCACTATAGTGAGGTTTTACTGTAATATGAAGAATGGGATTCTGTGGGGAATAAATAATACAGTACAACCTCTCCCTTTGGCGGACCCCTCTCCACAAAGGACAGTTTTCATTTGCGAAATTACCATTTTTACTATTTAGCAACTCTCCGGTAAGAGGACACCTCTCCCTAAAGACACTTTGGCTCTGCAATTAGGTGTCCTTTACAGGGAGGTTCTACTGTATATAAATATTTAGTTGATTTTTTTTTTCTACATTGTAAAATATTT
>CP092866.1:94153689-94211587 GCA_030710605.1 Cordylochernes scorpioides | reverse complement strand
AAAAAAAAGGACGCCACATGGCAGGCTGTCCCGGGCCTGCAGAACAACCAAAAAAATTCCAGACATCCACTTGACTTTTGCCTCCCGGGCCATCTGGTGACCTTTGCCCTCGGTCGGTTCCAGCTGGGAGTTTCCCCGACCATGTCGATATCTTGCTCGTTGTCTCCCTTCACCTAAGACCTTCATTCTATGTACAAAAGAAAAGGATCTATAAAATAGTTTTAACACATTATATCCTTGTACTCTATTCTGGAGCTCCATGATTAATTTAAATTTTGTCGTATCTGCAATCTTAAAGTCTAGCATCAGTGTTTTCTTAAAGGTTGTCCAATTGGAAAATATTTGGGGGGTGTTTAGCTTTGCCCATTTTTTTTTGCAGGACCTTTCAGGTAACTTCTGGCATATGCCAGCATCACGTCCTCGGGCCATCGCTGCTGTCTTGCTAAAAGCTCGAGTTCTTCTAGCCACTCTGCTGGGTCCTCTTCAGAATACCCTCCGAAAAATTCTAGGCTTGGAGGTGGTGGCTGACAGAAGAAGACGTTGTTATTCCACGAGGCGGCATCTTCAGGATCAACTTTTATGGTCTTGTTGGCGAGGCGCTAAAAGATCTAACTGGTGGCAGGCCTTGTGTTCGCCTGCTTCTTCTTGGGTTGGAAACAACATCTCCACTAGTGTTGCGCTGGTGACCTGATGTACTGGGAAGAAACATTCGTGAAGTCTTTTTAACGTTTATTCACAAACCAAAAGTTTGGAGGCAAAACACTTTCTAACTAAAGATTATTGAGTTAAATAATCTAAAAACAAAAGTATGCAAATTTGAAGAAATAAAAGTATGTAAAATAATTATAGAAAACAAAATTATGTAAAAATAATTATACATGAAAGTTATTAAAAATAAATAAGATGTTAAAAGTTACAATTGAATCCATAAGAAAAGATGTAGACAAAACAAGTAAGTTACAAATGGGACATGTAAATTAAAGGCTCCAGCAGCGCGCCAACAATATCAACAGAATTTTCAGAAAAAAATTCTGAAGATCATGGAATAAACATGCATATTTTAATGCAAAAATAGGCAGAGGCAGCATATATTGATGTTGAAATATTTTACTTTACATCAATATTTCGTAAGGCAAAGTCATCTCTTATAGGTTAGAGATTTATTAGGTAAATCTTATGCTACAGGCGTCAAGATACCTTTTTCCATTGTTTTTCAATTAAAATATAATTATATATTGCTCTATTTTAAGAAGAAGAAGAAAAAAAAAAAAGAAAGATAACCACAAAATATTTATTTTAAAATATAAAATAATTTCGTTTTTAATAAAGTTATTTAGTTAAAAGTATTTATTTTTGATTACAATAAACATTAAAATTTAAAAAATAAATATTTAATATACTGATTTTATTTATTTCTTTACTTATTTTTAGTACCTTCTTATTCTCATAGATGGCAGTTTTGTCTCATCAATAAAAATAAATTTTATTTAGCGATAAGCAGTTTACAAGTGATGGATATAGGACTATTTTTAATGTAGTGAAATGCTTGGTTCAAGTGAAGACATTTCTTTGTATATTGATGTTTCTTCAACGTTATCCGAAATTTATCGTGCCTGAATTTAAGAATCTTTTCTAGTGTGAAGATTGTGTTGCTAGTTTACTCAACGATCACACACCTTCAAGAGTTGACTGTCCTTTATCATGGCGCTCACACAACCAAGTATTAACTGCAGTTTGGATGATATTGATTTAAATAGTCTAACAGTAAGTGTTTTAATAATTATTTAATGCCTCTGATTAGTGTGTATTATATAAACATGTATTAATATTTTATATAAAATTTTGTGTTGTGAACGTCAGTAGATACGTTGAAACGACAATTTTATTAATTTTCTCAATAATATTATTACAACCTTTCATTTCTAAATTAAAAATTTATAAATATATATAACATGATCGCCTGCCCATGTCTGAACAGAGCTAAATTTGTTCTAATTAGGTTATTTCTCCCTCCCACCCCATATGGGATTATCCATTTAAATTTTATATCTTTTATTAAAAACTATTATTTAACGATAGAAAATCAAGTTCATAAATATATAAATATGTTCCGCATATATATTTATATATAGATTTATATATATTCACTCCATGTTTATTATATAAAAGCATTTAATCATTTATAAATATACACAAGATTTCTTTAGATAAGTAAGATGGCATTTTTGACTTGAATGTCAAACTCTTATAGTTTAAAAAAGTAGGTAGCATATCATTACAAATTTACAAGAATCATGATATTCAATTTTGGTCAAAACCAAAATTTATCTTTTGTATTATTGAGATAGTCTAATTAAAATTATATATATACAAAAGCAAAATAATTATTCATATTTTTCTTTTTCACCTAAAAGAATGGATTTTTATTAAGCACTTTTAAGTGTTATTTGCCCAAATAATAACATTCAAATGAAAATAGTTTTTAAATTTTCAAGTAGAAATTTATTCTTGTTTTTAAGTGTGATGTGCTAGAGGACTACAGTGAGAATAAAATATAAAAAATATTATTTTATTGTTTGACTTACAATGTCAAAAAGATTTCACATTCTATTTTTTTCTTTTAAATGTCTTTTGCTAGCTTTAAAATTTTGTTTACAATGTTTCAATAATATTTGGTAGAACATACCCTTCTGTTCTCCCTCATTGTTTACCTCACATACTGATTGGTTATTATTATAAATATTTATTAGCATATAAACTCTGTGTTTTAAATTTATTTTTATATTTATAAAGTTAGGTGTTCAAAGGTTAGGTTAATTAGTGACACTGTGCTTCTGTGAAGAAAGTGTTGCATTTCACCCTGGAAACAAAGAGAGAGGAGCGTAAAAGTTTTATCTTCCATAATTTATTTTTTTCACTTCTCTTCCTAAATGTAATAATAATTATAATAATATTTGACCATTATTTAAAAAGAGAAAAGTCACCTAAAGACAACCAAAAGATACACAAGGAAACAAGACCAAATAAATAAATAGTATGTGACATTGTGGTGATAGCATCATTAGACAAAAGTACTGAATGAGAAAAATATTTGTATGATAATGTTAACAATACTGTTACCGAAATGTCATACACTTTATTTATATGTGGTCTATCTTTTTATCTTTATTATTATCCCTAGTACACGTGGTACAGGCCATGATAATCATGGTGGGTAGAAGTTGGCAACTGCTTTTACTGTAAGTGCACCACATTTCTACTCATGTGAAAAGCAGTTAGACTTTTGCACTTACAAATGCTGTGTGAGTTAGGAAACTGCTGTGTGAGTGAGGAAACTATACCATTCTCCAACAATCTCTGACATCTGTTTGTCTGCACAGACTTGCCACTTAGATTAGGTATTTCTGGGTTTGCCTTTAATTAGGTTTTTGTGGTGTACACACTCATGGACAATACAGTAGAAATTGATGTTTGCCCATCATCTGCTTTTTGAAGGAGACAGGCAATTTTGTTCACACTTGGTTATCTCGTGTGTCTTCAATAAAGGTCACTGTGTATCAATTATATTTCAGAGTTATTGTCTGGAACTCAATATACACGCTAAAAGGTATAATTTCCTCAAGTTTTGACCATAAGTGTTTAATATTGTTATCATTAAAAATAAATAGAACTTTGCATACTCTCCTCCATATATATATAAGACAAAGGACTTCCTCACACTGCAGTAGAGCCAGCTGAAAGCAGAACATTATTGTGGTAACAACGCTATTACTGAAATGTCACACACTATTAATTTATTTGGATTAGGTCTTAATTTCATATAGCTATAATCAAAATTGTGCTCTTTCATCAACTTCTTTAAAAGATCTACAGGTTTAAAAAAAAATAATAATTTTTAAAATTTATTTACTTTTCAACTGTGCAATTATTAATTTGATTAAAATTTTATTTGTAATATGTTTCGAAAATATGTACAGTAGAACCTTCATGTAAAGGACACCTAATTGCAGATCCAAAGTGTCCTTTAGAGAGAGGTGTCCTCTTACCGGCTAAATTGTAAAAATGGTAATTTTGCAAATGAAAACTGTCTTTTGTAGAGAGGTGTCCATTTAAGGGAGGTTCTAAACTGTATTAATAATGCTATTTGGTCCTTGAGACTGAATCATTAAAATATATTATTTTAGTGAGTTAGATGAATAGCAAATCATCAGACTAACTTTAATTCAACCGAAAGCTCTGAACCCTTGGGGTGCTGAGAGGTTTGACTAATATGTGAATACCTCTCTTTATTGGAGATAGCAGTGCTGTTCTTCTGTTATCATCATCATTCAAGTCTTTCCACCAGGACCAATAATAATTTATACCAACAATAAGTTTACTATTTATAAGATCCTGTAATGGGATATGTGTAGAATTTGTGGAGAAAGGTTTGGCGGCCTGAGTGACTGTTGTCAACCAGGGTGTGACCTGTGGTGTAGTCACAGACCTCCTACTTGGGGAAAGTTTATAACAATTAACTTTCCAGAGAAAAACACATGAACCAATAGTTTATTTACATTCTCCATGTTTCAGTGACTTCCTGTCACTCTCCTCAGGGGAATGATTGAATCCTAGTTCTACTTATATACATACATACACGGTTTCCTGAAATACATGTAAATATGGTAATCTGCATATATAAAAAATTTAATAAAAGTGTAAAATAGAAGACACTTTTGCAAATTAAAAGATTAAAAATCAAAAATTATATACATAGCCTTTTAAAAAATTTGCCTGTATTTACATATGTAAGGCCATACATCCAGGGAACAAATCGCCAAAGATATGTGTGCTTTTTGGATATAGCACACTCAGAATCCCCCATAAAACATGGAGCTGCTGGGGATGTCCTTGGTATCTTGGCTGTCGTAGGCCGCTGGGGATCCCTTGTTGTTGGCTCCAAAATAAACCTGTGAAACAAGGAAGGAGGCTAAGGCCAAAATTCTGCTTGTCATCGCACAGCTTAATGATAAAGGATATTTCTTTGGAGCTATCACCTTGTTAACTGTGGAGGAAGATCCTTCCCCTAGTTTTCTTCCAAGGTTGTTTTCCAATGGACAAAATAAAGCACCAGTGATCTTGGCTTTAATAAACATAAAATATATTGGAAGGGTTCGATGAGGTGGGATGGTTTGGTGCAACCAGCTAGTTGTCACTCATTGATGACCTGTTTGATTCTTGCATGTTTGCCACCAGTAAGTGCAAGTAACCAAATAGGGTCTTATAATTCCAAAGTGTGAGTGTTTTCTACATGTGATATGGGGCAGAGCACAAGCAGCTGAAGCACTATCATGGCCTTACTCCCAGCCCTATTGCTGGCCACCAATGGAGGGTCCATTTCCAAGAAGTTTGCAAACTTCTCTTTAAAGTAGCTTTATAATTGTATAGCCCTGTGGTGCACTACTGCCCATGTAAGTGGAGAGACAATAAGAGGTGATTCACACACAATAAGGTACAATTTAAATTATAGATACATAAGACCAAATCCAAATTAATGAAATATTGTGACATTTCAGTAACAACATTTCATTAATTAGGATTTATCTCTCTTATGTTTCTGCTATAACAACACATGTTGGCAGCCCACCAGATGGAGAGAGCCAATGACAAGAAGCACGGAGTCTTTGGGGAAGTTGATTTAATAAAAAGGTGGAGTGTGTGAGTTATACAATTTGGTCTCTCCAGGCTCATTGTTGTTGTGTAGTCTTTATCAACTGAGCTGACACTCAAAATACAGCACTTCACTATCTTCACATTATGGATAGCAATACTTATTTGCAATGTTATTCATTTCCACCTGGTGTTTTGCATTAGGAATACTTCGTCAACAATACGCAGAGAGAGAACGCTTCACAATTTTGTGTCATCCTTGCGCAGGGGCCATGCTAATCTTCTCTTGTATTGTTCCAATTTTAGTATATGTATCGTTATATGTTGAATCCACACACAATACAGTAGAACAGTGTCCATGAGAAGACACTCTCGCTAGAGGACACCTCTCTACAAAGGCCACAATTATCATTTTTACTAATGAGCCACTCTCTGATAAAAGGACACGTCTCTCTAAGGACACTTTTGGGTTAGCATTTAGGTGTTGTCCATTACAGGGAGGTTTTACTGTTTGGTAAATAATTTTGGATCCAACATAGGTCTTTTTTTACATAAGGTATAGCTCTATAATTATAGTCTCAACAGACTCTTCAAGACCCCTTACTATAATTTAACACCTTTTTTCCCCCCAATTATGATCAATTTCCTTTCAAATTACCATCTTTAAGTCAATCAAAGGTTGAATTATAGTCAATAGGATTGCAGGGTAATAAGACTATCTAAATATATTTGACATGGATTACCACAGGATGTGCTTCTCTATAGTTCAAATTGTATCCTATCGAGTCAAATGGAATTAGCAAGTTTCCCTTTTTATCCTTCATTTAATGTTTGGCTTGAAAGCTAGTTTAATTTTGATTTTATCAAATGTAGGGAGACCATGGGTGGTGGTACAGTAAAATTTCCTTAAATCAACACCCCAAGGGATTAAAATTTGTTGGGAACAAATTATATAGATTTGTAGAAGAAGAAGATCCTTTATTACTTAAAGATATAAAACAATAAGGAAGGACAAGAGATCAAATTATATGTACATCAGCAGCTCACGCCAGCCTGTCCTATTCAATAACCACTAGCCTACTAACAATCCAACAAAGCCGCGATATATAGGCAGAGATGTCAATTATCTTAGACAATACTAAAATGATGCAAATCACAAGAGTATTCTATCCTAGAAATATCTGGAATTGCCACTTTCAACAGAATTAATGGTTCAATTAGAATCCATGTTGAAATGTAGTCGGTCGAATTGGGATTTGGAAAAAAAAAAAAAGGTTGTATTAAAGTAAGTGATTGAAACTATTTTAAATGAATATGTTTCTTTTTAAAACTAAACAATTTTCTACTGCAATGATAAGTTAATGGGAGGGCAGTAGAAAATTGTTGAACTATAAAAAGAGTGACTAAAATAGTTTCTTATAACAGATGCCACGCTAATGCATCATAGTGTTGAATTATAGTCAGTTGAATACAGTACAACATACTCCATGAGAGGACACTCACGCTAATGCATCATAGTGTTGAATTATAGTCAGTTGAATACAGTACAACATACTCCATGAGAGGACACTCACGCTAATGCATCATAGTGTTGAATTATAGTCAGTTGAATACAGTACAACATACTCCATGAGAGGACACTCACGCTAATGCATCATAGTGTTGAATTATAGTCCGTTGAATACAGTAGAACATACTCCATGAGAGGACACTCACGCTAATGCATCATAGTGTTGAATTATAGTCAGTTGAATACAGTACAACATACTCCATGAGAGGACACTCACGCTAATGCATCATAGTGTTGAATTATAGTCAGTTGAATACAGTACAACATACTCCATGAGAGGACACTCGCGCTAATGCATCATAGTGTTGAATTATAGTCAGTTGAATACAGTACAACATACTCCATGAGAGGACACTCACGCTAATGCATCATAGTGTTGAATTATAGTCAGTTGAATACAGTACAACATACTCCATGAGAGGACACTCACGCTAATGCATCATAGTGTTGAATTATAGTCAGTTGAATACAGTACAACATACTCCATGAGAGGACACTCGCGCTAATGCATCATAGTGTTGAATTATAGTCAGTTGAATACAGTACAACATACTCCATGAGAGGACACTCGCGCTAATGCATCATAGTGTTGAATTATAGTCAGTTGAATACAGTACAACATACTCCATGAGAGGACACTCACGCTAATGCATCATAGTGTTGAATTATAGTCAGTTGAATACAGTAGAACATACTCCATGAGAGGACACTCACGCTAATGCATCATAGTGTTGAATTATAGTCAGTTGAATACAGTACAACATACTCCATGAGAGGACACTCACGCTAATGCATCATAGTGTTGAATTATAGTCAGTTGAATACAGTAGAACATACTCCATGAGAGGACACTCGCGCTAATGCATCATAGTGTTGAATTATAGTCAGTTGAATACAGTAGAACATACTCCATGAGAGGACACTCGCGCTAATGCATCATAGTGTTGAATTATAGTCAGTTGAATACAGTACAACATACTCCATGAGAGGACACTCACGCTAATGCATCATAGTGTTGAATTATAGTCAGTTGAATACAGTACAACATACTCCATGAGAGGACACTCGCGCTAATGCATCATAGTGTTGAATTATAGTCAGTTGAATACAGTACAACATACTCCATGAGAGGACACTCACGCTAATGCATCATAGTGTTGAATTATAGTCAGTTGAATACAGTACAACATACTCCATGAGAGGACACTCACGCTAATGCATCATAGTGTTGAATTATAGTCAGTTGAATACAGTACAACATACTCCATGAGAGGACACTCACGCTAATGCATCATAGTGTTGAATTATAGTCAGTTGAATACAGTACAACATACTCCATGAGAGGACACTGACGCTAATGCATCATAGTGTTGAATTATAGTCAGTTGAATACAGTACAACATACTCCATGAGAGGACACTCACGCTAATGCATCATAGTGTTGAATTATAGTCAGTTGAATACAGTAGAACATACTCCATGAGATGACACACGCGCTAATGCATCATAGTGTTGAATTATAGTCAGTTGAATACAGTACAACATACTCCATGAGAGGACACTCACGCTAATGCATCATAGTGTTGAATTATAGTCAGTTGAATACAGTACAACATACTCCATGAGAGGACACTCGCGCTAATGCATCATAGTGTTGAATTATAGTCAGTTGAATACAGTACAACATACTCCATGAGAGGACACTCACGCTAATGCATCATAGTGTTGAATTATAGTCAGTTGAATACAGTACAACATACTCCATGAGAGGACACTCGCGCTAATGCATCATAGTGTTGAATTATAGTCAGTTGAATACAGTACAACATACTCCATGAGAGGACACTCACGCTAATGCATCATAGTGTTGAATTATAGTCAGTTGAATACAGTACAACATACTCCATGAGAGGACACTCACGCTAATGCATCATAGTGTTGAATTATAGTCAGTTGAATACAGTACAACATACTCCATGAGAGGACACTCACGCTAATGCATCATAGTGTTGAATTATAGTCAGTTGAATACAGTACAACATACTCCATGAGAGGACACTCACGCTAAAGGACAGATTTCATTTGAAAAATTATCATTTTTACTTATTAGCAACTCTCTGGTAAGACGACATGTCTCCCTAAAGGACACTTTGGCTCTGTAATTAAGTGTCCTTTACAGAGTGGTTCTACTGTATATATTAAAGAGTGTATTTGGTAACCAATGTTGATGTGTGTGCGTAGGATCCAGCTGGGATATTTGAACTCATAGAGGTTGTTGGAAATGGCACCTATGGGCAGGTGTACAAGGTAAGTTGTCTCCCTCCCTCTCTTATTTTTGTAAAGTTGAGTGAAACTCCCAACTTATAGGGAAATCTTGTTAAATCACTCTTCTCTCAATGGGATCTTCTAAAAATTATAATAAAATTCAAAGTAGAATGAGCTGTAATTGGCCCCATTTAATACATAAGGTACAAGGGAACCTTTAAAACCTATTTATATAAAAAAAAAAAAAAAAATTACATACAAAAACATAAGGTTGATAATTCAACAGTCTTTCAAATTCAAACCAAAATGTAAATACTTTAACCAACAATAACACAGACAATATAGTCAACAGGAAGTATCTATCCCCCCTTTCAGGTATTAAATTATAAAGAGTATATACACACAGTAGAGCCTCCAGGAGAGGACACCTCTCTACAATGGACAGTTTTCATTTACAAAATTACTGCTTTTACTAATTAAAAACTCTCCGGTAAGAGGACACCACTCCATAAAGGAAACTTTAGGTGTGCAACTAGGTGTCCTTGACATGGAGCTTCTACTGTATATATAACTGAATCCTTACTAACAACTGGCCACAAAATGGACTTTGTGATGAAATTGTGGTGTGTGGACGAGAGGGACTTCTAGACAATTTTTTTTTTATTATCCTTAGTACACGTGGCCATGATAATCATGGTGGGTAGAAGTAGGCGACTGCTTTTACTATAAGTCCATCACATGTCTACACATGTGAAAAGCAGTTCAACTTTGCACTTATAAATGTGCCAGAGGCCCTTTTGGTAATTGAACTCGCTGGTGGGGTTGGACTTTTGCAAGAATCGGGGGCCATTGCAGCTTTTTTTTTTTTTTATCAGAAAAAAGTGCCCAATGCGGGATTCGATCCCGGGTCGTAGCTGTCGAAAACCAACGGTTTAGACCATCCTTCCACCGACCCCCTAACTATAGCCATAGTTCACTGTATTATAAAATTAAAATGGAGATTATTTCAGGTTCGTTATAAGGGAAGGTTTGCTATATCCCCAGTTCATTTTACTGTATTTACTTTAAATCTTACAGTTATTTTTTAAAATCTTTTAAATTGTACAATTACAAGTTATTTTCAGAAATGATCTAGTACAGTAAGGAAGTTATTTGATTTTTTTTAAATGCCATATATATATTATATATATATTTAATTCAATTCTAGTAAATATTATTGGGAACTTCCCCTGGATTAAAAAAAAAAGAAACAATATATTTCCCATGTTTATATATTGAAAAATCCTTTTTTTATTACCTCCTACGTGGAAAAACTATATGAGTAATATACACATAACAAAATTTTAGTTAGTTAAATGTTTGAATTCCTACCACATATTTAAATATATTTTCAAAGAAAAGTAAATATCTTTAGCTACATTAACTACAGCGTGCATGCGCTAACAATGCCCGCCCTGCCAAATGGCACTGTAATGTGTTATTAGTCATAAGTATTTAAATAACATATTTTCAAAATTTGAATTAAGAAATTCTTGAATTATCAATGTGTCGAATTATTGTTGGTCAAATTAACATTGGTTTTTTGATAGACTGAACCTTGGGGCGTTAAAAGATGGTCAAAATTTCATTGGTTGAATTAACGAGGTTATACTGTATGTTATTTATAAATTTTAGTACACATTTTTGATCTTTGACAACCCGGGATGGAATCCTTGAACACTTTTTCTACTTCACTCACCTCTGATACTTACAACATTGAGTTCAAGTAGCCAAACAGGGCTCTGGTACCTTGCAAATGCAAAAGCAAACTGCTTCCTATATGTGTAGAAATGTGGTGGCAACACTTACAGTAAAAGGCAGTTGTTAACAAGGGATAAATAAGAAAATAGGGCAGGTTCACCTATTATAAGTCCTTGTATTTGTAAGAATTATAAGGCACAATTTGGATTATAGATTATAAACACAAGGTAATAATCTATAATCCAAATAAATAATTGGTGTGTGATATTTTGGTAACAGCGTTTAGACAAAAGTGCTGAATGAGAAATTATACCATATTTTGTTTACACACTTGATAACAATAAATATTTAAAACATGCTGTGGTATAATTTCTCATTCAGTACTTTTGTCTGAAGATGGTAACAGCGCTGTTACCCAAACGTCACACACTAATTATTTATTTGGATTTGGTCTTATTACATTGTGTTTGTAAGAATTATTTTTGGAAATGTGTTTCTTATCCATTAGCAATTATTATCTATATACGCTGAGAGGTTTTAGCAGCCAAAAGCTCTCTCATTTAATAATTTTCTTCATTACAGTAAGGTCTCTGTAGAGATAATAATTGATAATATATATCATAAGAAACACATTGCCACAAAAATTATTACACATTTTATCGATAGATGGCAATTGAATTTAAAATGCCATTTTATTGTTTCCCCTCTTTGTTGTCATTGAATATACAAATTATCTCATCTATATTTAGTGTGAACTATTGGATGGAGAAACCATTTCTGTATTTGCATATTACTGTAAATTACCTTTCTCTAAACCTTCTGTCTACAAGTTGCAAAACTAAAATTAGCTGGGGGGAAAGTAAACGCGAGGAAATTGAATTTTGTTTGCTCATTTATTAGTTTATTGTTTGAGGTGTGGGAAGGGTGTTGAAAGGCTTGCCAAATGCTCCAAGTTTACGGGTATTTGCCGTCAGCAAATATGGTCCTCCCCTCCCTTAGACAACCCCTCGCCACAATGAGCAGTAAATCTGCCTTGGAAAAAACTGCCTTTGTCTGTGGATTTTTCCGCAAACACCCCGCCCCTGCCCAACTTCACTCTATAATGTCCCTTTTACTTCTCCTCCCTAAAAAAAAAAAAAAAAGAAGAATCAATATTTTAAATAGTTTCCCAGGATTGATTTTTTTACAAAATATATATTCAAATTTGTATGAAAGGCCTTATCTGATGAGGGCCACCTTTGTAAAAACAAAATTGACTTTACTTAGCATTCCAACAACCTCCAGTGAGATTCCATAAGATGCCAGCTGTGCTTGTATTTATTTGCAGTTTCTGATGGGAGGTTCTAGTGACCTTTCCCTTAAAAAAAAAATTACAGCCCAACTTCTTTAATTCAATACCCCAAGGGATCAGAGCTTTCTGCTGAATTATAGTCAGTTAGAGATAGGATTATCAACTCATTAAAATACTATTTTTAGGAAAATGGTTTTGTGTAATATTAATCAATAATATAACTTTTGATACCATTGGATCTTTTTATTTAATTTATTGTATAACCTCTTTAATCAAACACCCCAAGGGATCAGAGCTTTCAGTTGAATTACAAAAAGTTGGAATTCAAGTCAGTTAAGATGATTATCAATTAGTCTCTCTCTCATAGGTGGACATCCAATGATCATTAGAATAATATTTTTAGAAAATACTCTTGAATATATATTTTTTAATATAATGAATACAAAAAAATAATTTAATAGTGTGTGACGTTTCGGTAACAGCATTGTTGATGGTGTCTGCTGGGGATGAGTAGAGCTCATCAATGGACGAGCCAACACACTGCATAATGGCCGATGCAGCATAGTAGGGAGATTTGACAACCATCATGACTGGGTGAAGTAGAATGCATCTGCCTTTGTCATTAAGACTGGGAGCACTGGTAGCAGGCTGACTTAGCTCCAAAAGAAATGGCCGCCTCTGACATGAGGAACAGATGCCATGTGCAGCCGCTCCTAACATGGAGTACAAATGCTGCTCATCCTGTTTCCCAGGATCAGGAGCCCTTACAGGGTACTATCAACCAGGACAGCTGAGCCCAGGTTTTTGAGCGAGCTTGTTACTGCTCCCACTCCTCCTTTTTCATCCAGGCTTGGGATCGGTAAAGGCGGAGTTACTTCAGTATGTTGTTTCAAATAGCAGAACCTTTTTACTCTATTAAGACATGATTGTTCACTTCAGTGGAACAGCTGCAACAAAAATCACGTGCAACGTCATCGACGGCATTTGCAACACTGCATTATAACATTTTTAAACATGGTGTGCACATATGTTAACTACGACCACCATGCAAAATTATTGCATTTATATAGCAATAGAATTGTATTTAAACAAGAATTATCTAATGTTGTTGTCAAAATTTGATTTAAAAAATGTTCCAAACACAAGGTAATAAGACCAAATCTTGGTGATGGGTGAAGAGTCTCCATTCTAAACAGTCTTATAGTTATGAGGAGGCTCAGGGAAGTGTGCGGAGGGAGGGAGGTGTTGAAGAGTAGGCAATTAACTCGCAGGATGTCCTTTTGGTTCCTGGGATATCATTTCCTCTCCTTGACTTCGTTTGGTTTCCCCTCTTCTCTGACTCTATCTTGACACTTTCATTTTACTGAGTGGGACAACTGTTTGGTCATCTTAGCTTTGTGTGACAATGTGGTTCCTCCCCATCTCTCTAGCAAACCATGGTGATCCGTTGAGTATCAAAATTGACAACCATCGCATGCATGGTTTTGAAAATAAAGTAAATATTTATAAATATTTCAAGGTATTGCTCCCCCCTTTTTTTTAAAGTAAATAAAATTGGGGGGGGGGGGGGAAGAAGTCATCTCTTGAAATACAGTAGAACCTCCCCGTAAAGGACACCTAATTGCAGAGCCAAAGTGTCCTTTAGGGAAAGGTGACCTCTTACCAGAGAGTTGTTAAATTGTAAAAATGGTAATTTTGCAAATGAAAACTGTCCATTGTAGAGAAGTGTCTTCTAGCGCGAGTGTCCTCTCATGGAGGTTCTACTGTATTTTAAAATTTTAATTTGTATAAAATTTTTCAGATCCATGCATATAATTTTTAGGATATAAAATTTTATTCTTCAATTTTTAAATTTGATGTAGGATGCCTTTCCTCCTTATAATAACTTTCTAGTTCTCTTAGCTTTTTGTAATTACAAAAGCTTTAATGGAAATGAGTCAAAATTTCTCTGGAATTGCATATGTGAATCGAAAGGTAGAGAGAACAGAGGAATTGGTTGTTGCATTGTCCCAAATATGTATCATATGGCATCTAACTCTCCTGTATGAAAATGTTGTGCTTTTAATATACAGTAGAAACTTCCTGTAAAGGATGCCTAATTGCAGAGCCAAAGTGTCCTTTAAGGACTTAGCGGACTCACCAGAGAGTTGTTAAATAGTAAAAATGGTAAAACTGACCTTTGTAGAGAGGTGTCCTCTCATGGATACTGTAATAGAAAGAACACAGACATAAGTAGAAGGGACCATTGCAGGAGGACGTACCAGCCTAGACATCTTTTGGGCAGATTTCATAGTTCCCCTCATAGGAGGTTATGTAATTGAAGCCGGCCATCGACTGCTGAGGACCCTAGCTTGCCCCCAAATCACGATATACAGGATGGCTTTGGTTGAAATTTGCCAAAGCTGTAGCACATTGTTTTATTACCACTTGTGTTTTGGACAAGGATGATAAAGTCATTGTTTTATAATGCAGTTTCAAAAAGGAGAGGTATCTCTTTTGGTACAACCAATATTTGTATATTTTTTTACCTATGCTAAAAATGTGTGTGGAGAGGGAAGAAAGTATGGCATTTAGAAGAATGTTTATTACTTGAGAGCCCACATGCCCAGCAGCCCAACATGTGCTGTAACCAAGATCTCCACTCTGGTCAACATTTCTCCTGTTCTTTGATCATTTCCTACACACATTTCATTCTTTTTTTTTATTATTATCCCTAGTACACATGGTACAGGCCATGATAATCATGGTGGGTAGTTAGCAACATCTTTTACTGTAAGTGCATCACATGTCTACACATGTGAGAAGCAGTTTGACTTTTGCACTTACAAATGACTTCATTCTGAATGGCTATAGTCTCTAATTAAATTTTCTCCACACTTTTTGTTCGTCACCCTATCTGTCCATTTGTTCTTGGGGATTCCTCTTGCATTCCAAATGTCAAACAAGTCTGAAAGCAATTCTATATTTTACATATGTGGGCATTTAGTGGTTTTATCTATTCCCAAAAAACATCAAACCTGTTCATAGTTAGTTCTTAAAATTTACTCAATTATGTAAAGTCTTATGTCCCGTATTTACATATAATCTCTCTTCATTGTCTTGGTTATACGTATTAGTTAGCTGAAGAGGGACTTTCCCAAAAGCTTCCTTTAATCGTGATGTCTTATGATTTTTTTATTTGTCAAAATCTGCAATTCCTGTCTGTAATAATGAATTTAGTGGATTACAAGCAGCTCCAATAGTTCGCCCCCACAATGATTTTGATGATACTGTGTCAACTTTACAAATTGCTACAGCGCTCCTGGTGTGTTTCTTGGTTTGGTTTTATCAGCTGTTTCACTGTTATCTTATGGCGTTGTTTCAAAATGCAAGGTCAGCTTTGTTGCAGGCAACTTTTTTTTAATAATCTTCCAATATATATATTTTGGAGGTAGTTTGATTTTCTGTCATCTCTTACTATCACTCTAAATCAACACTTATTTAATGATAGCAGTTGTGACTTTTAAAATTATGTTTGAATAATAAAAATGAAATAAGTCCCCCATTTATTTATAGAGTACAATTTGGAATAGAGATAAAATAACAGAAGGTATTAAGACCAAATGTGCATTTTATATGGTACACACTCTTCTTTGTTCTTCGGACTAAGGTATTAAGGTTCTTCGGACTAAAAGCTAACAATTTTAAATCCAAATAAATAAATTGTGACATTTCCTAACAACGTTACCAGCATCAGACAAAAGACTGAATGAGAAAAACTATCACAGCATAAGGTTAAGAACATGTTGTGATAGTTTTTCTTATTCAGTCTTCTGTTTGATCATGGTACAACACTGTTACCGTGCATCACACATAATACATTTATTTAGATTTGGTCTTATTACCTTTTATTTCTAATTTATAATCCAAATTGTAACTTATCAGCCTCTTGTCTCTTTAGTTTTCTGATACCAGAACTTTTTGGTTCCGTCTACCGCTGTAGATTTGGAAGGTATTGAGTTGGGTTTAGATGGAATTTTGTACACCTACTAATGAGAATATTGTGTGACTTTCCAGAATGGTTGTTTCTCACTAAGTGTCAACCTGCAACCCCAAAACACATTATTGACTGTATTGACTCATCCATTGATGAGCTCTACTCATCCCCAGCAGACACCATCAAAAGTTTCAAGCTTTACAGGCTTGACACCTTAATATGATTGAGTGGAGATAAGAAAGAAGAAGATGAGAATATTGTGATGGGAGTAAACAAGAGAAAGAAGCACAAGAAGGAACTACTTGATACCTGAGGTATTAAAAGACAAAGACAAAAAGGATTGTGAATGGTACACACTCCCCACATGACATGACAAAAGTAGGGGAAGCTTTTGACAAACTTTTCTCAAGGCTTTTGTAAACAGTACAAAAGACCTACAAAATATGACATAAATAAAAACCACATTGTGGAATCTTAATTTCTCCCACTTGAAAAATATTTTTAAAATGTCAATCAATTATATATTTGTTATGCCACTTATGTAACTAACAGATTGCTAGAGGAATGCGCCATTTAAAAAATGTATATTGTCGAAGAGACAAAAGTTCACAGATGAATCAACAGATTAGAACTGACAACATTGTTATCTTTAAGATAAACTCGGAGGAAGCTCTGCCTTTATCTACTTCATTATTTCCCCCCACCCCCCCCCCTTCCAACCTGGTTCACTCTAACTAACTCTTGGATAGTTTGACACCTAGTATAGTATAATTAAAAAGACATATATATAAAATATCAATTATTTTACCAATATTTCAGTTGGCTGAACGCCAACCTTTTTCAAGGTATTATAACATATTAATTCTCATATACAGTTATAGTTATAATGCCTTGAAAAAGGTTGGCGTTCAACCAACTGAATATATTTTTTCATCGCAGTAAGGGCAGTAGAAGTTTGTATTATGTATAAAGAAACATTTGTGCTTTTAAATCCTTTCATTTTATAAAGATTTATTTATGGATTGCTCTATTTTCAAAACCTAGTATAGTACATACTGTACCACATTGCATTTAGAAAGTAGTACAAGTTGCCAGAATCCTTTTTGATTGCTTGCACACTCACTGGTGGGGTGGAACTCATGTGGGAGCTATTGCATTTTTGTCATAAATTAATAATTGCTTCAGTGTGAACTTGTGCCTCACACCCACCCCTCTTGTCTACATTGATTACAAAATGTAGATTGGTAAATGTTAGCAATATATTCCAGGATATGCTATAAAACATTACCAATACAAGTTATATGTAAGTCACTAATTCTCATATAAAATAATTCTTAAATAAGAGAATTAGTCTTCTTCTTTTTTCTTAATATTTTATTATAAGCCTGTAGAGCTTGTGACTTTTGATGGTGTCTGCTAGGGATGAGTAGAGCTCATCAATGGATGAACAAATACAGTCAATAATGTGGTTTGGGGTTGCAGGTTGATAATTGTACTTAATTGTACATAATAGAAAAATCTTGCAAACAGTAAAACCCCGCTAAAACGAACTTGGGATATAATGAACCTAAAATAATCCCCATTTTTATTTTATGTTATAGTTAAGTATAATGAACCATAGCTATAGTGAACCACAGGTTCTGTTCCATTGGGGTTTGCTATAGAGGGGTTTTGCTGTATATAAATAAGTCACATATATATATATAATATATAAGCCATCTATACTCCAGCAAGGATTGGAGTATATATATATATATATATATATAAAGGAGGCCAAAGTGTGGCCAACCACCTTGACTGCAATAAACTGTACCAGTATTGAGAGTTGCCCAATCGAGGAGATATAATGGCATTCCAGGATGTTTAGCTCACTCCTCCCCCTTTCCTCCCATTTTCTTTGTAGAAGGTGTTTCTGAAATGTCATTGTTAATGGCTTTTCTTGGTTTCTCCTGATGCCAAGACACTGGAACTTGTTCTTGGACATTAATCTATTGTGTTTCTTTGTACCGACATATATATGTTCCCCCATATAATATATTTATATATATAGCTTCATTTTATATTAGAGTAGAACCTCCATTAGAGGACACCTCTCTACAAGGACAGTTTTCATTTTGTCAAAATTACCATTTTTACTATTTAACAACTCTCCGGTAAGAAGACACCTCTTCGTAAAGGACACTTTTGCTCTGCAATTAGATGTCTCTTACAGAGAGGTTTTACTGTACCAGTAGTTTCTAATGGAGGCCTGTACAGAGTTGTTTCATTGGGATTTACCCTGGAAGTGTGAGTCCTGATTATAGTAGAACCTCTCTCTAAAGGACAACAGCTGGTTGCAAAACTACCTCATACTGTAAAGTTATATAGTAAAAATGTTCATTTTGGTGATAAACTGTCTTATGTAGAGAAGTGATACTGTATCCACAAAGTGTATACTCTAATGTATATTGAGAGTATCAGTGGACTAGAGTGATCATTGAGAGACTTTTCAATAAATGAATCCTCTGTAAATATCAGGTCCTTTCAGGGGTATATTTCTTTTTATATATATTTTATAGTTAAGGTTTCCTGATGTTTTTCATCTTTATCGAGACTTTCCCAGTGAGTAGTCTCACTAACCAGAGTTGATTGTTTGACTTTTGAGCAATTATTCCCTGAAAATATATTTTAAATACTTTGTTGTCCTATATAGTTGTCATATAATTTCAGAAAAGCACAAAAGCAAATGTGCTTGTTTCTCCAGGGTTTTGAAGAGCTCTTAAGACAGTTGGCTAGGTCATAGTATAAGTTGGAACTTGCTGATGTTTTAGAAAGTGGGGTGTGAGGAAGGAGAATCCAAAGGATTGACTTGATCAGGAATGGTCAACAGCCATATTGCCAAATAAAATAACTTAACTAAAAGAAGAACAGATTAGATCCAATGGATCTGCTCTCATCGGAACACAATAGAGAGGAATAATCTTATGGATACAATAATTGAACTGATTGGTAAAGGTGCCCGTGGTGGTATTGACAGAATTGGGTTGAGAAAGATGATGGTTGTATTCAGCTGGTTGTAAGTCTTCCTGCTTTCCAAATCTCAACCATTCTGTTGACCCCTACATATTAGATGAGATTAAGGAAACCAGAAGTACCTAGAACCAGAGCTGGATACAAACAAGTTCACTTCATACAGATACAACTATAAAGCCTAGGTTATCTGAGAACCCATCTTTGAAGGATGATTCATGAATTACAATTATGTAAAGAAATTGAGAAAAGCGTAGCTCTATCTCTCAAAAGGTATCTTATTTTGTTCAAACTTCCATCAGTAAGGAGAAAAAGAGAAATTCTTTGATGTGTGGTTAATGATAAGGAATATGGCAAACCCCCAACTTGTCAGATGTAGCTTTCTCCTTGAGCATCTTTGGCAAATTAAAATTCACCTGATCAAACTTTAATGAGAGACCATTTTCCAGGAGAGTAACATTTTTTAGGCAGTCTCTCATGGGGTTACGTGTCTATTGTATTTCATATATAGGTGTTATGAATTTTTAAAAAAAGTGACTTTAAAGTGATTTAAGCTGGTTGACGGCTACTTTATCCCACGAGAATGTACTCTAGCATCTGGTTGGGTAACAAAGACAGTGGTGGGAGCTCTGCTGTTATGTAGATTGAGCCTTAGAAAAAATCAATGCTTCTATTTTAAAAGGAGTTCGTCACTTTTTTAGGAAGCCTGCCAAAGTCAACTCTGTGCAACTGTAATAATAGGGATTGTAGCCAGTAGCGTAAGCTGGGACATCGTGCCAATTTCGATAGCATTTTTATATTTCTATGCATAGACAACACTTTGAGTATATATATTTTTTTGCTGATGTTTCTTAGTTTATTTTATACAACAATGAAGGAAAGAAGTTTGGTTCATCACTCATGAATAACCTTCCTTGTTTTTTTTTTTTTTTAAGGCGCATCATTGGAGGGATTTGTACGAAAAAAAAAAAGAGAAAATAAAAATGATATGTCGTTGAGCCTCAGTATAGCAACATTTGAAACCAAGGTTTTCTGTTGTTTTTATAACCACAGTTAAAATAATTGGTATTCAGCTTGGCCGTCAATGATGAGGCATGGCCAGGGTATCCATACGTTGCCCGACATTTTTGATAATCGTAATGGACCAACTTTTCATCTCCAGTTAAAATTCGATGCAAAAAAAAAAAAAAAAACTTTCTTTTTTTGACATTGGAGTAGTTGTTCAGATGTGAAAAAACTGCGTTGACGTCTCTTGGTTTCAGTTCATACTGCACCCAATTCCCTACCTTTCGTATCATTCCCATTTCTTTTAAGCGATGAAAAATGGCTGGTTGAATGACTCCAAGTGTTTTTGCGAGTTCCTTTTGCGTTTGTGTTGGATCTTCATCGAGCCTTGCCTTTAATTCTTCCTACTCAAACTTTGGTGGCGCTCCGGGTTTTTCTTCGTCTTCCAAATCAAAACTTCCACTTTTAAACCGTGCAAACCACTTCTGACACATTCGTTCAGCTAGAGCATGGTCATCATTAACTTTCACTAAAATACGATGACTCAGCAGCTTTTTTCTTCATATTGAAGTAATGAAGTAAAACTCCTCGCAAAAACACATTTTTGGTTGTTGTAGGACAAACTAGGTTGTTTACACTTCAGAGAAATGACATTTACTGAAAAAGGAAGCCTTATGATGACGCTTCAAAATAATGGTCGTGCTAGACAAAACAATGGAATGATAAACTAGTAGCGCCATCTTTATCAAAACCACACAAACTTATGTATACTCCCAATATTTATTTTTATGTTAAAACTGAAAAAAAAAAAGTCCAAAGAGCATATTATAATTAATTTATCACTATAGCATATTATATATCCCCTTGTTTAACTTTTAGTAAAGTTATAGTAAACAATTAAATACCATTAAATACATTGAAAAAAAAAATTATTTAAGAAAAAAATAATATATTGATAAAGTTCAATTTGGATTATAGATTATAAACACAAAGACCAAATCCAAATAAATAAATAGTGTATGCCTTTTCAGTAACAGCATTGTTACCAAAACGTTATAGACTATTTATTTGGATTTAATCTTATTACTTTGTGTTTAAAATAATATATTCTTTTTTCAACTTTGATTTTCTGAATTGTCCGCTAATGGGAATATCTATTACAGTAGAAACTCCATGAGAGGACACTCGCACTAGAGGACACCTCTCTACAAAGGACAGTTTTCATTTGAAATATTACCATTTTTACTATTTAGCAACTCTCCAGTAGGAGGACACCTCTCTCTAAAAGACACTTTGGCTCTGAAATTAGGTGTCCTTTACAGGGAGGTTCTACCTTATATGAAAAAATCAATAAATGATGCATTGGGAAAAGTATCCATGGTTTAGAGGGGTCTGCTAGCGTGAGTGTATGCTAAGGGAAGTTCTACCGCACATAAAAAATATATATATAGAAAAATAAGCATTAGAATTAATAATGTTGAAAAATGAGGGAAACAACTTGGGAAAATGTTTTAATAAAACAACTACTTTATTCATAAGGCATAGTTTGGATTATAGATTATAAACAGAAGGTAATAAGACCAAATCCAAATGAATAAATAATGTATGGCATTTCGATGACAGCATTGTTACCATCTTCAGACAAAAGTGCTGAATTTATTGTAATGCTAATAATGAATTTGTAACACCACATCGAATGTGCTACCACTTTCGTGAGTTCTCATTTTAATTGTGTTGATCATGATTTAAAAATGTAAATCCAGAAAATAACAGACTGACATTGTGATAAATTGGTCGATACAGAGTTAAAGCATAGTTAAAGGTTAAGTGAACATGCCTACTAAACATCATTGGAACAACAGTGACTCAATTCACTCTCAACTTCCTCACAATGGATGGACGACCGACCCCTTTGCGCAACAGTTGCCAAACAATCTTGGCTTTAAAAGGTCAGATCATTAGTAGGTAATAATCGACAGGTGTCCGTCCTTCCATCTGTCTATGTAAGGGGAACATTGCTGCTGGACCTTTCAACTTCCTCTTTACAATCATCTTTGTCAATGGTGGCTGCTGTATGTATGGTGTATGTATACCTATGGTATGTGGTGTATGTATACCCATGGTGTATGTATACCCCATGGTGTATGTATACCCATGGTGTATGGTGTATGTATACCCATGGTGTATGTATACCCATGGTGTATGGTGTATGTATACCCATGGTGTATGGTGTATGTATACCCATGGTGTATGTATACCCATGGTGTATGTATACCCATGGTGTATGTATACCCATGGTGTGTAGTGTATGTATACCCATGGTGTATGTATACCCATGGTGTGTGGTGTATGTATACCCATGGTGTGTAGTGTATGTATACCCATGGTGTGTAGTGTATGTATACCCATGGTGTGTAGTGTATGTATACCCATGGTGTGTAGTGTATGTATACCCATGGTGTGTAGTGTATGTATACCCATGGTGTGTAGTGTATGTATACCCATGGTGTATGTATACCCATGGTGTGTGGTGTATGTATACCCATGGTGTGTAGTGTATGTATACCCATGGTGTGTAGTGTATGTATACCCATGGTGTATGTATACCCATGGTGTGTAGTGTATGTATACCCATGGTGTATGTATACCCATGGTGTATGTATACCCATGGTGTGTAGTGTATGTATACCCATGGTGTATGTATACCCATGGTGTATGTATACCCATGGTGTGTAGTGTATGTATACCCATGGTGTATGTATACCCATGGTGTATGTATACCCATGGTGTGTAGTGTATGTATACCCATGGTGTGTGGTGTATGTATACCCATGGTGTATGTATACCCATGGTGTGTGGTGTATGTATACCCATGGTGTGTAGTGTATGTATACCCATGGTGTGTAGTGTATGTATACCCATGGTGTGTAGTGTATGTATACCCATGGTGTGTAGTGTATGTATACCCATGGTGTGTAGTGTATGTATACCCATGGTGTATGTATACCCATGGTGTGTGGTGTATGTATACCCATGGTGTGTAGTGTATGTATACCCATGGTGTGTAGTGTATGTATACCCATGGTGTGTAGTGTATGTATACCCATGGTGTGTAGTGTATGTATACCCATGGTGTGTAGTGTATGTATACCCATGGTGTGTAGTGTATGTATACCCATGGTGTATGTATACCCATGGTGTATGTATACCCATGGTGTGTGGTGTATGTATACCCATGGTGTGTAGTGTATGTATACCCATGGTGTATGTATACCCATGGTGTATGTATACCCATGGTGTGTGGTGTATGTATACCCATGGTGTGTAGTGTATGTATACCCATGGTGTATGTATACCCATGGTGTATGTATACCCATGGTGTATGTATACCCATGGTGTGTGGTGTATGTATACCCATGGTGTGTAGTGTATGTATACCCATGGTGTGTAGTGTATGTATACCCATGGTGTGTAGTGTATGTATACCCATGGTGTGTAGTGTATGTATACCCATGGTGTATGTATACCCATGGTGTATGTATACCCATGGTGTGTAGTGTATGTATACCCATGGTGTGTAGTGTATGTATACCCATGGTGTATGTATACCCATGGTGTGTGGTGTATGTATACCCATGGTGTGTAGTGTATGTATACCCATGGTGTGTAGTGTATGTATACCCATGGTGTGTAGTGTATGTATACCCATGGTGTATGTATACCCATGGTGTATGTATACCCATGGTGTGTGGTGTATGTATACCCATGGTGTGTAGTGTATGTATACCCATGGTGTGTAGTGTATGTATACCCATGGTGTGTAGTGTATGTATACCCATGGTGTGTAGTGTATGTATACCCATGGTGTGTAGTGTATGTATACCCATGGTGTATGTATACCCATGGTGTATGGTGTATGTATACCCATGGTGTGTAGTGTATGTATACCCATGGTGTATGTATACCCATGGTGTGTAGTGTATGTATACCCATGGTGTATGTATACCCATGGTGTGTGGTGTATGTATACCCATGGTGTATGTATACCTATGGTGTGTGGTTGGTTGTCTCGTTGAAAGTGCTGTTTTATAGTTATAATTGATGATAAGGCACAATTAGATTATAAACACAAGGCAACAAGACCAAATCCAAATAAATAAATAGTGTGTGACGTTTCAGTAACAATGCTGTTACCGAAACGTCACACAATACTTACTTATTTAGATTTGGTCTTGTTGCCTTGTGTTTATAGTTAATGGATGGTAATTTTTATCTAGTTAATGCTATATAACATAAGGTGATATGATCAAATTGTGCCTTATCAACTAGTTTATGCTAGCACAGTGAAGTCTTGGTTAAAATGAACAGAGTAATTAGAGTAGCTTTCCTTTATAATTAACCTAAAATAAACCCTATTTCTAATGTAATGAACCTTTGCTACAGCGAACCATTTGTTTCACTATAGTGAGGTTTTACTGTAATATGAAGAAGACATATAAGAATGGGATTCTGTGGGGAATAAATAATACAGTAGAACATCCCTTTAGCGGACCCCTCTCCACAAAGGACAGTTTTCATTTCCGAAATTACCATTTTTACTATTAACAACTCTCCGGTAAGAGGACACCTCTCCCTAAAGACACTTTGGCTCTGCAATTAGGTGTCCTTTACAGGGAGGTTCTACTGCATATAAATATTTAGTTGAAAAAAAATTTTTTCTACATTGTAAAATATTTCAGATTATAAACTAACATAAGTACATAGCAAAGATCATGTGTTACACATGTGTGAAATTTGAGAATACTTTGAACTGAGAGAGAACTTGTTTCAAAACCAAAATAATCATCTAAAAAAAGAAGACAAGATGATGGGTGGTGATATAAATAATGTGTTCCATTTATTTGCTGCTCCAGTGTGGTCTGATGGAGGTAACAATGCTGTGTGTCATTGTACTTATTGGATAGTGGTGCTCTTTGTACACTATATATATGTTATATTAAAATATTATTTTATTAAAAAATATATTTCATAGATTTAAATATTCTGTTAAATCGACCGCCAGAGGTTACGCTTCCCCTATAAAAACTGGTTGTTGTTGTTTCCTAATGGCCGGCTCAAATCTTTTGTACATTATGTAAATAAGTTTTTCATTTTTTATTCTTACGCCTTAAGCCAGGCAGTACTTTAATAAAATTATGTTTTTTATATATTCTTTTAGTTCAATTAAATCAATTACTGATCAAGACTATTTTTAGTATTATACTTTAAAGATTTCAACCACGACTGCAATTACCATAGCTTAATCCTCAAGATAACCAAAATCAAGCAACAGCTAATAATTTTATAACTCTAATATTTCAAAATCAGCAGGAGAATCTTGGGGGGTCAGTGGAAGGGTGGTCTAAACCATTGGTTTTCAACTGCTACGACCCTGAATTGAATCCTGCATTGGGTTCTTTTTTCTAATTAAAAAAATGCTCCAATGGCCCCCGATTCTTGCAAAAGTCCAACCCCACCAATGAGTGCAAGTAACCAAACGGGGCTCTTGCACATTTGTAAGTGCAAAGTCGAACTGCTTTTCACATGTGTAGACATGTGGTGCACTTACAGTAAAAGTAGTTCCCAACTACCCACCATGATTATCATGGCTTGTACCACGTGTACTAGGGATAATAAAAGAAAATGCATTTAATACCCCCTAGTCTCTCCCTAAGATGGTTTCTCATTGGAGTTTATCTACAATCCCAATAATGTATTTTTAAAAGTGCTAATTACAGTGAAACCTTGTTATAACAGAAACTTGGCTATAACATCATAAAGTCCCAATTTTTTAAACTGTAGTTATAACGACAGCATAATATATATATGAGCAACATAAAAACTTGGTCCCAAGTGTTTGACTAATGTTAGAATTGGCATATAAAAAGTAGTTTGTTGAAGCTTCTAAGTAAAGTTACTCATAGCACAGTAGACTTTGGACTTTGTACACTGCCTCTCTATACTTGGTTGGGTGATTGCCACAGTTTCCTAGTTGTTGCATAGAGACAGCCTCTCTTCTTTCTTTCCAAGTCCTGCTGGCTACCCACAAACACTGAGGACACAATACAGAGCATTAGTCTTTTTAAACAGAAAATGGCAGAAGCTGCAGCCAGCTATGAGCTCCTTTGAAAATAAAATCATATAAAACTGGGCTGCTAGATATCCCAGGTGTCACAAATCGTTAATGATTCAACTATTTACACCCAAGTACTCCAAGATAAATTTACCAAAGTTAACACCTTTGTTCAATTTTCCCAGAGTAATAAATATGTGATAAAAAAAAACCTTCTTTCGCATCCTGATCTTTCTTTTTTAAAGCCTCTTTTTCATTGTCATTTTTTTCCATCTTAACAATTTTTCAGAGTGTAAAATTGATAAAGCACAACTTAGGTTATAGATTATAGCTACAAGAAAATAAGACCTAATCCAAATAAATTAATAGTGTGTGATGTTTCAGTAACAGCGTTGTTACCATCATTAGACAAAAGTATTATCCTTTTGTCTGATGATGGTAACAATGCTGTTGCCAAAACGTCACACACTATTAATTTATTTGGATTAGGTCTTATTTTCTTGTAGAATATGAAATTATTAATTTGAATAAAATTTAATGAAAAATTTTATTAATTTTTAAAGATTTACACGCATCTCATGTGTTTCTCCATTACACTACAATAAAATACAATATGTACATGTACATCTATTTTTATATTATTTGTAAAAAGATTTTTGCAGCTAAATAGTGAGGATTGTCAAAATGTTTCTTGTAACTACTATACATGAGAGCTAATGTAAGAAAGGAAATTCCCAGCATGTGTGAGATATGTAGATGCTCACTCCATCAGATGATGTCCATTCTAGTGGGGCCTGCCTGGCTCGTGGGAGATTTCACCCTCCACTGAAATCTGCTGTAACAGGAGAACACAGTTTCTTTCCCTTTTTTAAAGTTGAAAACTTGGCAGTCTGTCAAAAAGACTCAGTTTTTTTTTCCACAACTCCTTTCTTTATCCTCTCATTTAGTTAATTTATTAGGGTTATTATTATATACTCTCCTCTTGGCCATCTCCGCACTTCTATCTCTCTCTATATATATTCTCCACTGAAACATGGCCCTTTCGGCATAAGTGTTGCCTGCCATTCTATTCATCTATTAACAAGCTGGGCCAGCCATTCATTTGAATTCTCCAACTTATAGACACCCCTAAGGTCTGTCTCACTTTTACCTCCTCCTCTTGGAAAATATCTAGGGCTGTGACTCTACACCTATTTCCCAGCCTTCAGGCACAATTTCTTCAAACAAATCAAACTTCTCTATTCAAATAACAGTGAGAGAGGTGGTAACTTAACTAAAAGGAAAACTGAAATAAACACAAGGTAATAAGACCAAATCCAAATAAATAAATAGTGTGTGACATTTTGGTAACAGCACTGTTACCAAAGCATTGCACACTATTTATTTATTTGGATTTGGTCTTACTACCTTGTGTTTATAATCTATAATCCAAATTGTGCTTTATTGAAAACTAAAATAAAATTGACTGTATTAGAACCAGGATTTTGATAGGAATTACAGTGAAATCTCAATATAACACCAATGTAGCATCATATTTCTAAAATCCCAAGTTTTAACAGTGGTTATGACAACATAAATATCTGTGTCCCAAGAGATTTGTTACGAATCTGGGAAAAAGTAGCAAGATAGTGTTAAAAAAAAACTATGACTAATGTAGATGGAAAACTTTAGCCCGAAACCATGGTCTCTAGGTGGACGCTTATCAGTTTGCCAAAGTTGGTGTTGTGGCTTTGTCACCGACCCGAGGCCGCTAGTTGCGGCGACGGTCAATAGATGGCGTCATATTCTGACGTTTATTTTGACAGGAGAGGCGACCATTGCTTCCATGGATATGACTAATGTAGTCAAAGCCGTCATTGCTATCAGACAAAGATGGAGGAAAACTAGCCACTGAAGCAATCATTTACATACATTTATCTTATTACATGGCATAGGTTACCATAACCAACTTTTAATTAAGGCCTGATGAGGGCCAACTGCTTGAAATACATACCTGGTTAGCTTTTCTTGATTAATGGGTATTTAGCCAGTTCTGGAATAATAGAAAATCAATGCTTAGTTGATATTTATTCTGACAGATGGCACAGGCCATCAGTAGCACAATCAGGGAGATACCTTTTTCTTAATTTATCCACCTGATACACTTTCACTTTTGTATTATTTTTTCACATTTTGAATGTTCTATTTGGATTACAGATAAAATTGATGGTTTAGCAACACCAATACAAAACAAGACATGAGTGTACTGATGATAGAGCCTCATGTCACCATAGCTATCTATTGAACTTGTTACCCATTTGGTTCACACATTTGGGGGATTTCTAAAGTACCGCTTGTGAAAGTATAGGTATTTCTTGGTGTCTCTTGGCTCGTTTATTAGAGGTAGGGTGATAAAGCACAATTTGGATTATAGATTATATCTACAAGAAAATAAATCCTAATCCAATAGTGTGTGACATTTTTCGGTAATAGCGTTATTACCATCATTAGACATCAGACATTGGGCTATGTCATTTTTGAGGTTACAATGTTGGTTGCTAAGGGAGAGGGTTGGTCACCTCATCATGGGGGAGTTTTAAGAGATAAAAGGGGGGAAGATAAATTATCTTTGTAGATAAATTAAGGGACATTTATTTGGATCCTAAAATGAAACTGGAATTTCAAACTCCAATCAAAAAAAGATTAGATCTATTTTATCTCATTGTGTTATATATACACCCCCTTTTAAAACAATAGGCATTTGCATGCGAAACTGACTAATTCAAAGATATATAAAAATTAAAATGCTTCAACACTTGACTTTAAAGTAAACATTGCCATAAAAAATAGTTGTAAATGTCTGTTGATTAAGTTAGTGAGAGCTTGTACCCCCCATGTAGAGAGAAGGAGAATCCTTGCCGTGCCAAAAGGATTGAGATGTTTCTCTGTCAAACTTTTGTCATCACTTCAAAATATATTTAATTGCATTACAATTGGCCATAGCCATTTTTTCCCTAGAAAGCTCACAATATTTAAAGAAATAATATGCCTCCATTGAAGAGGATATTGATTTATAAATTAACCCTCTACTTTGACGTGTAAAGAAAGTACTGTGCTAAACATGAGTGCAATGGGCTCAAAGGGGAGACACACATGTGCAGAATGTAGAGGAAAGTGGCCTGACCTCCATTCCACCAGACTTGGCCTCGCTGCATGATGAACAATCTCAAGTGTTGCACTGATTTGTAATGCAAATGACCAGTATTCCATATTGGGGCTGGGAGGGGATTCTTTGAGCTGCCTCTCTTATCTATGTACACAGTTATTTGCATATAATGTGCTAATTGTATATGTTGCACATACTATCCAGTTAACTTGAATATTCCATTTCTCATTTTATCATTTTAAAATAATTTTAATACAAAAATGCTATTGTGGCATTGTTTAAGGTTAAAAGGAATTTTTTGTATAGTATCCAGACAAAAAAAAAAAAACAAACAAATTATCTTGTTTATATGATGCCTCACAAATAAGTATGTTATAAATGTTTTAGTCAATTCACTGATAACACCAATACTGATATTGAAGCTGCAATGTGGGTTTATTTATTTGGATCTCTAACACACAGTTTTCTGATATAACCACACACAACACACATTTTGTGACACTTATTCATCTGAAAAAAAAAAAAAAAAAAAAACTGCTTCTACTGGCTTCTTTTTAGAACACAAAATTGATATTAATTTTGCTGAAAGAAATCAATCTATAAAAAAGACCTCTCATCAAAATAGACACAAAGAATTACTTATGCACCAACTATTGAGTGCCTCTAGTTAGCACCTCTCATCAGCTTTGGTAGATTTGGAAAGCCCACCTGAAGGTTTTGGGCTATGGCCTTCATTAGTCTAGGCTGAAGATTTCATAAGGCCCATCAAAGGACATGTGAAATCTTCTGAATTGGCCAAAAAGGTATTTTCTGGCAAAGTGGCCCGTGCTAGTTTTATGGCAAGAATATTGCTGACACACAGTTTTTGCACCTATATTAATAGGAAAGGTCCCATTTCTTTTTAAAAAATAATTAAAAGGGATTATGAATTCTCAGGATTTCATGACAAGGCTATTTGAACCATCTGAGAAAGTAACGTGACACCACAGTGTGATTGATGTTGGATGGAATGGATTCATAAACAGCTGTCACCTCACCTTGTCTTACACATTTTGTTGAGAGCAAAAATCGTCCTTGTCATTTGTCTACAGTAAATGTTCTCAAATGATCTATCTGATGAACAACCACTTTGTAAAACTAAAATGGCATGTCCCCCTATCTATCAAATCCAACCTCTAATGAACAGATTTGAAAATATTTTACTGACATCATACAAGTCAGGGGTAGCAAAGATAAAATATATAAAAAAAGAGAGGGAATTAAAAAAAAAAAAAATGTGTGTCTAATGGGACGGACGTTTGCTTGCAGTATCTGGGTTGTATTACTTTTTTCCTCCAACAAAACAATGTGCTATCTTTTTCTCCATACCTATATTAAACCATCCTTTATCCCATGTCTGCCCCCCCCCCATTTTTTTTTCGAGGTACGAATTGTTACTATCAATTTTTAAGGGGGTGGTCTTAAATATGCAAGTTCCTATTTCTCAGTTTTTAAGTACACGCTTGTTCGGCGGTACATATACTAAAATTGGAACGATACTTCTCAGTTTTAACATTTTACTTTTCATATCTCTGTTTTTTTTGTTTGTTTTTTTTAGTAAGAAATCTACTTTTTTTTAAATATAAATATATAAAAGTTGTCACTTCAAGCCATTTTATATTTCAGTTTTCAAGGACAACGGGAGTTGATTTTATGCATTGGGGCAAAATGAAGCTTCACTCCAATTTCGGGCGCCTCACGATTCGTCACGCGGCCGGCAATTGAGCTGACAGTTGAGGTCGGTCAAGAACTAGATGGATGAAAATTAGCGAGGACTTTAAGGGTTGGAACACTTAAAGGAGATATTAGTGCGAAGGGCATGGAGGAAGATAGGTCGGTCACTACAAGTTGTCATCACTGATGACGGATAATGGAAACAATAACTAAAATGTTTTTAGTGGAGGTAAGAAGCGCTCCCACGCGACGTTCGCAGAAAGGTCAACAGCGATGACACGCCGCCGTCACTCAAGCAACGACTTCCAAGAGCGCGGCTAGGTTGAAAATACAACTGTCGCCCCCCTCCTTTTTATAAAAATAAACGGAGGCCGTCGTCGTCTACCGCATTTCTTGGCCCTCCTGACGTCATTTCCTTCCTTTCTCTCTCACTCTGAAGTTGACAAGTGTGGCTACCAAGTACCATCTTGGTCTTGAGTTGCCATCGCATAGACCTACCCACTCTGTGGGAATAAACTCTCGCAGTCCATCGGTGGCGGAGTCTTTCCCGCCGTGGGCGCTACCAATGAAGACCTTGTATATATTTCATATATATGTATATTTATCAAATTTATATTTTGCATTTTTAAAATCTATTTATCTTTATTTAATCTATCTTATTTATTTATATATTTATTCATTTATATTGTATATTTAACCTTATATAACCCTATATGAATGATATACAAGATTGTCCCAAAAGTTCGTAAACACTTGCAAAAAATTGAAATACCAATATTATTCGCCGTAATAATATTATTCGCCAAGTAAAAAGAAAAACATGAACTTTGGGACAACCTTATAATAAAGTAGTTCCTATCTCACTCTCTCTCTCTTCTTACGGGCAGGTGACGTCCATCATATACATCACCATCACTTTAGAGGCTAATTTTTCTCTTTTTCCTCATCTCTATTTTTTTTTTGCACTGCTATTTTTTTTATTATTATAAAATAGTTTGTGCTTTCTCTTTTTAGCCAATGAACTTCATTCAAATAGCAATCGAAATCGATAATTATCGTGTATTTTAGCCATTTCTACTATGCAAGAAACAAAATTGGAGTAAGAGGTTTTTAAGTCATTCCAAGATCTATCTCTTCAGGATTCGTGTTAAAAGTTGAAGAAGATTTCTCCATTAGTGGAATGTGGGTAACCCCGTGGTGCTATGCGTGTGATAAGTTTTTTAAATATATATTCCACCAAATTAAACCATCAGATTGTCATGGTATGTCGTTACTAGTGGCTCTACTGTAATATTTTTTACCGTTAGTACGTTTGGTCTGTCTGTTTCAATAATTATAAGACAGCCATGAATCTTCATCTGTACACAAATAAAAATATTATGGCCAGATTTTTATTTGAATAAATCAGGTTCGTTTGCGAATATAGTGAAATTTGATAATGTATCTATATATATAAAAATAATTATAGCTCGTATGTCGTATATATATTTCTGGAATTACTCTGTGTTATAATTTCCTCCTCCTCCTCCCTCTTTCTTATCCCCCCCCCCCCCCCCCCCCCCACACTCCTTCTCTTTGTATCTCTAAAGAGAATCTATTCTGTGTATAATAAGACTTATTAAAGGTTGATTGATTGAAATTGAGGGTGTGGTAGTAAACATAGTTGCTTATAAGAACACCCATCTTATAAAAGGGTAAAATAGTAATGATAATTTGAGAGTTAAAGAAGACACACACAAGCTTTTTCTTGCACCGAGGAATCTTTGGTGTATGTTTTTGTCTCGAAACTCATTGTATCTTCGCAATATTGGATAAAAGGGTAACAATAACACACACACACATACAACTCTACCGATGGTACCCATGGATTTCAATAAAAAATGTAGCAAAAGAAATTCGAGCGTTCTTCATATCAAGTGGATATAAAGCTGTTGAACTCGTTCACAACATGAGCCCGTCGCAAATACGACATTCGAGAATATTTCAACCGGAATGCTAAACTTATTTGAAGTCTCCCTTTATCTTTTTTCTTTTTTTTTTTAATCCTTTAAGAAAATGGTTGCTGTTAAAACTGGAGATATGGAGAGTGCGAGAGGATATTTTACTTTGAAATAAAATTGGTATCGCAAATACGTTAAGGCATTGGTGCTAGACAATCTGAAGTGGAGTCAACTAGACTAGCGTCAGTGAAGCCTAGCAAGCATCGTTCTGGAGGAGATTCTACACTATATAAAACGATTAAGGCTAAGTGTATTCCATTGAGCGGTAATTGCCGTGCAGTTATGACACGGCGAGGGTAGGGGAGAATTCAGGAAGCCAGGAATGCGAGTAGGCGTTCCGAGCAACCTTGCTTAGGTAACGAGTTGATCACCTCTAGAGGCGCTGGTTTGTCCCCCTTTTGGTGGACGGACGGACTCTCCGTCGTCTTTATACTTCTTCCTCTCACTTTGTAGATTGTCTGGGGCGTAGTTGTGTAGATTGGTGTACTGTAGTCTAGCTTGCCAGACTTCAGTCGGTATAGTCTCTTATTTAGTGAGTATTTGTGGTGTACTGATAGTCCATCTTCCAGTGAGTGTTAATCGTTATATTTGTATTTTTCTTCTTCTTTATTATTATTTTTTAATAAACATTCATCCCTTGACTTATAATAACATCAACAAGCAATCCAGGGTTTAGTTTCTTGCACCATTTTTATTTCTATAGCTTTCTGGCTAACATGCCCTTTAACAGGAGCACCTAGAAGTATAACTTCCAGCTAACTATACACAGTAATTATATATAATTCAAGAGAGCTGCTATATTTACCAATAATACACGGGCCGCGTTTTTATGGACACCCGCCCGCTTCTGTAAACTTTTGGAGTACTAGGACGTGGCTAGGTACAATTAGTATTCGGTTTAGAATGACTCAAGAGCACCATCGTATGAGTGAGCGACGGGCTAATACTTTATTTAGTATAAGTGGATTCCAAATTATTTTGCTCCAGTGAAATGTATGCGCCGATCAGAAGTTTGTTCTAAATTCCCATCTGGAGTCTAGCCATCTTAAACGCGTTAATACATATATACGATATCAGCATTATATCACACAATATCAGTTTTGATTGCTTTTTATAACAGCAATGTTTATATAACAGGAAAGTCTAGAGATTGACTTGAGGAACCCTCTCATGATAAACGGGGATCAAACGCTAACTAACAAAGAGAGCAGCACTACTGTCTGACCCACCGCTCGAATGAGCATTCCTCCATTAGATCCAATTGTCGGGAAAGATGAGTCACTGCTAGCCCGGCCTCGCTACTTTTTATCCCGTCTAATTGGGACTGACTCGAGTTTCTCCTTCCATCCCCACACGTTAATTATTGTAACTTGTCCCCACTGACGACTCCCTCCCCACTGACGAGACAACCAGGTGTTTACCGTCATGTCGTCGTATATTGACCCCCTTTGTTTTCTTCTCTGCCCAAGTGCTGATAGAAAACCTTTCAACCGAAACTAAATGTTAATTTTTTTTTAGAATAAATTTCTAGAATATGGTTAACATTTTTAACGGAATTTCAACAGTCCCAAACACGTAAGTGTGATTGGATCTCTCTATTATTTTTCCAAATCAGGAAAAAGGTTCTCAGCGAGTATTCCGGAATAGAACCTCGGTGATATTTAGTCGGATAAATGGCGCTTTGCGAAGCTCTCATTTGAATTTAGTTATTTAACCGCTAAATCTTCTGTACTTATCCCTTTTAATACCTCTTAATCTTCTTTCTATTTATATTATTTTTGTAAAGAAGGGGATGGTGAAATGGTGCGCAGGTTCAAATGTTAGGATTTTGAATCCATAATTTTGTTAGAATTAATTTATGTAGTAATTCATTAATATCTAGTTGTTGTTTTTTTTACTGGTCCAAGGCCCTGTTCCAAGCCATAGTGGTTGTAATTTTAAGAGAGGTTGGTTGAGTTAGTTAGAGAGTGTTTGTTTCAGTGAAAATCTACATATAAAAGAGTAGTGTGTGTTCAGCTGAGGTTTTACAAGGAACCACCACGAGGGAAAGAGTTGGTTTTTGAAGGATCTTGTGGATGGTGAAACCTTAGAGTTGATGGATTACCTCCCACTTTTTATATTTTGGCATTTTTTATATATTTATATAACGAGGGAAAAATTATCGTGTGCTTGGTTTTTTAGCATACGCGTGACTTATTACATTCGTATTTTTCGCCCCTCCCTTCGTTTAATTCTCATTATGGTGTGCATCCTTCTTTCCCCTCTTATAAATGCGCACACACTCAATTAGGTTTAGAAATTAAAAATACTGAGAGTAACGAGACCCGCAATATTTGACGGACGGAACTTTGATACGGTTGAAAGTTAGGTCTGGAAAGACTCGTAGTAAGTGCAAAAGTCGAACTGCTTTTCACATGTGTAGACATGTGGTGAACCTACAGTAAAATCAGTCGCCAACTTAACTGATTTTCATGGCCACGTGTACTAGGGATAATAATTGAAAAAAAAAAAAAAAAGAGTCGTAGCGTGTTGATCCCGGAATATGCAAATTAGCTCGATAACGAACTAATTTGCATATTCTTGGATCGTAATCCGATTATGGTAGTATATATTAATGAATCTCAATCTTCACTACTGCCAAGATATTGTTTAAACACAACATGTTGGTTGTGCAAGCAAATATTCACTATCCGGTCGAAGCCGGGTCTAGACAAAGTGATGTATAGCATCATCCGACTGTGCTGAGAGAATTGTATTCCCACTGATGATAACAACGGTGTCACCCATCTCGTCTTGTTAATTAACTGGGTAGTTGGGCGCTCTAAGTTATCTCTCTCTCTCTTTACTTTATATATTTACTAGCCGAATGACCCGGGCAACGCCCGGGGCTTACCCGATTTAATGCTTTTATTCAAATACTATTCGTTACAATTATAAATTGGCGCCGTGGATGTCATTCTTGTATAATATATAAATGAGTTTTAAAAATTGTAAAAAAAAAAAAAAAAAAAATGCATCGGCCGGGAATCGAACCCGGGGCGCCCGCGTGGCAGGCGAGCATTCTACCACTGAACCAAAAGCAAACGGTGACAGAATTAAGAACGCATGACGATGATAACTGTATATTATCCGTGACAGAGGCGGCCGATGAGGAAAGACGGTCGTGACTATATATAGTAATATCTATTTATTCATATATTTATCATTATATAATCTTATTTATTCATATTTTTATTATTTATTCTGTATTTAACCTTATATAATCTTATATGGACATTGAAATAAAGTAGTTTCAATCTCAATCTCTCTCTCTCTTGAGTTTTTCCTTCGCATGTTGGAAACTAAAATATATATGTTGCTAAATTATTTAGGTTTATTATTTCTCCCATAAAGTTCAAATCTTTAAAAATACCATGTAGTTCACACAAGTTTGGATGTGTAAAAGAGAAAATGTTCCCCCTATTATTTCCAGATGTTGTAGGTAACACTTTAATATAAGGTTGTGTCCCAAAAGTTCGTGTTTTTCTTAAAACGTTGTTTTTCTTATTACTTGGCAAATTATATTATTACGGCTAATACATAATAATTCATAATACAATTACTTTATAAATATTACAAAGACATTATACATAACAGCAAATAATATTGGTATTTCATTTTTTTTTGCAAGTGTTTACGAACTTTTGGGACAACCTTATATTACACTCAATCGTTTTCTTTAGAGTTCCATTTTATCTCGACACGGATTGTTCCTCTCTCCTAGCTGCTGCTTCTCATCTTAAACCTCAGCCATTTTGGTTATTGTCTCAAAAAAAAGAGCTTATTGTTTTAGTTTTATGGCTTTTTGTTGTGTGACACGGTCTCTACCTTGTTCCAAAATCACTATATTAGGTACCGCTCAAAAAGAGCAATCTAGTTTATGATATTTGAAACAATGAATAATATGTGAAGATTATTCACATATTAAACAAAATGTTAACGCGGGATTCAATCCCGGTTCATGGCTGTCGAGAATCGAGGGTGTTTCGTCCACCGACTTTCGACACGGTCTCTAAATGGTTAGTTCTACTGTAGCGCAATAATTAAAGCAGCAAAAATAGAAAGTAAAGATAATGCGCAGATAGATGGCGGTAGCTATCTTTTATTTCTGAGAACTGCCGTAATCGATCGTTAAACTATCTTTTTCCCCTCCCAATTCCTCTCTATCTTGGACATTCTTTCACCCTGACGGAACCCCCTCTCTCCATTATTTTCTTCTCTACGTATCGTCAATAGTGCTGCTCACTGATTATTATTTTTAATTATTCTATAACCTTAACGGACAACTAAATTAGTAATAAATGTGCCCTTGCACAACGTGCTTGGATTTTAATGCCATCTTGTAAGATAATTAATGTTCAAGAAATGAAAGCAGGTTCACTACTGATGAGCCAAACCCTCCCAATATTTTTTCATCGCAGTAAGGACAATAGAAGTTTGTTTTATGTGCTAAAGAAACATTCTTGTTTTAATGCTTACATTTCTTATATTTAGATCCATACATATATTGGCCTTACATCATCGATTAGAACACTTCACCATTTAGCATGTCATCCTTGCTCCGGGGCCATGCTAATCTTCTCTATATCGTTCCAATTTTACTATATGTACCGCCGAACAAGCGTGTACTTCGGTTAGATCGTCGGTCTGAACAAGGCCTTGTATTATAGCTAATATAATTACATATTAGAAAGTATAGGGATATACAGTTTTTTAAAATGGATATACGCAATTCGAAAAACAACATTTCGGTCTCTTAGAAATGTTAGAAATTGATTGGAATAGAATTTTGACATTAAAGAAACCTCTTCAAATCCTATTTGGTCTTAAATGCGATCGGTCTTGTTTCCGATTAATTTTGATACCGAAATTGTATTTGGAGCCGGAAAAACCTTGGTCTTTCTTAATCGAGAATGTATTATGGTTTATATATTTATCACAAGTGGCACACATAAAAATTGCATTAAAACAATGGTTTATCAGCCCAGTACAAAACGTAATGGTGACGTATGATAAATTCGCCGATTTCAAAGGAGATTAGGACTTTTATGCCAGTAGAAATGTATGTGCACACTCTCTAACGAAATTTCAGGAACCCCTTTTAGTTAATTTTCGTTATAGTTTCGTTTAAAATAATTTTCAGGAAGGAGATCCAAGTTTTTTTCGTTGTGAAAAGTTCCGTTTAAAATTATTTTCATTGAGTTACCAAGAATTTTCGTTACACACGGCAATTTTAATGCCGAACCTTTCAACTAAGAAAACCACTACTAAAAAAAAAAAAAAAAACGCCTTAAGGCCATCGTATTCTCTTTGATTAAATGACGCTTGTCCACCACTTAATGACACCGTGTTCTCAATGTCAGTTTAGTAAAGGAGGCTTCTTCCTATTCACCGGTAACGGAGCACAGTGAAACCAACCAACTCATCATTACAGCCAGCCCGCGCTGATGATGATAGAGCAGAACAAAGAAGTGTCCCACTGCCGCGAAATTGTTTTCTCCATTGTCATAGATACCTCTTGACTCGTTTCCCACGTCGCTATGGACATCCTGCTGCTTGCCTTGTCTTTTTTTTTTTTTTATCTCTGGCCTTGTCCACGCAACGCATTGATTTGAATTAATTTTATACCCCGATTCAACTATAACCGATTTAAAGAATTAGCCCGATTCAACGATACCCCGATTTAACGATATCTCTCTCCCCCCCCCCCCCCCCCCCCCCGTTCTATTTTTATACTCTAAAATTTCTTAACGTGCTGTTTCATTTGTCACCCGCGCGAAGTCTATATTTTAAATATTAAAATATAAACTATAGATTAAAATCGCTCGAATCGGAAAAAGATTATACGGACAAGAGCAGTTGTTGACACTTTGCAAGGTTCCCTTTGCGAAAAATTGGAATATTTATGGAACAGGACTTTGTATACTTTTTACAAAAATCAAAATGCAAGGGTAATTGTGGGAGAAGTGTTATATTCATATGTTTTAGTGTTTCTTGCCATTAGTGACCGGAGTTTGGATGTTCTTTGCTGGTTGTTGGAGAATGGTATTCATGTACAGGTTGGCTTTTGTCTAAATTTTCCACAATCAGTGCTGTGGCAAATTCCTTATCGCCAACAGTATGTTCTGTACTGGGTTGATAAACAATTTTTTAAGGCATTGTTTTTATACATTTTTAAAGGAAGAGGTGGCCCCTTTTCGACACATATATACCGATTGAATTCCTCGATTTAGCAAGCGGTTCGGATTTATTTCTCACGATCGTCTCAACTAGCACATGGTTCTAGGTTTTCTAATCTTGTGATACCACCTATCTCTATCCCTTCTAGATAGATCTCTTTGGTTTTTACATACTTACAGCAAATTACACTAGAGGTTCAGCATCAACACAGCTTGTATTTTGTAATGATTGATGGTTATTATATCTCGATGTTCCAATGATAGCCGAACATTTTAAATGCCGTTTTTTAATTATTAAATTTTTGGGCAGTTTGTTGTACCTTTTTTTTTCTAGAGGGTGTTTATAATATATGTTTGAAAATTATGTATAGTGTGCGTTTTTGTTTGTGACTGGCTAGTTGGCGACTTGTCTTACAGTAGTAGTTTTGTTATTGCTAAAAATGCAATAAAACTTCGTTAGAACATTATAAAAAGCTACCCCCGCCTATTGCACCATTTTTATCTGGTTTCCTGGCCCTAAATTATGTTTTTACAAATTCTCCAGAATATACCACTCGCACAGGGCATCTGAAAAATCAGTGTGCTGTTCAAAATGACATCCTATATTTTATTTTTAATAAAAATATTGTAGCCTACAATGACCCTTACACTGACTTCTCAGACACATCCTGTAGTTGGGGGGGGGGGGGGGGGGGGGGGCAGACCCCGATATAACGATAAAAGGAGGTTTTGTCCGTTTATATGAGCACGTAGGTGAAATAGGAATCTGGGTACATAACGGGTCTTTAAAATTCTCTCTCTCTCTCCGCACCATGCAACCAACCCTGTCCGCCCACGTGGCTATTTGTTGTTAGAACAACAACACTGGGTGTCCCATATAACGGTGATGTAACTCCTCGATCCAACCTATAGAGTAGATTACTTCTTGTATACAGTAGTCCCCGAGGTAACGTGGGGCCGACAAACACGTCCAAATGGACCAAATCAATGTATAACGTTTTAGGTTGGATCGATACATACTTCAAATGTATTATATTCGACGACTCTTTGAGATTTGATGTTTACGTTAATAAAAAAGTTGATGTGATGAATTTTTAATTGTTTTTGGGCTTAGTTTCTTTTGGAATGGAGTAGAAAATACAATTTCAACTTTCGGCGAAACGTACAAGGAGCATACTAAACACATCCTCCTAACTTGAGGGTGCATCAAGAGGTACTCGACGATTATGTGCGATCATATTATTATGGCTAAAACATCAAACCTCACATACGACGGAGAAGTTCTAGGAACTCCAAATCTTGTCCCCATTAAACTTGGTCAAAGTGAAATGTACTATTTTCTCTCCCTCTTCACTTTTGAAGGAGCGAGAAGGCCGCAACATATCGTTAGACTACAGTAGCAACAATCCGCAGCCCATTCTCGATCTTAAATACAATCTGAACCCCATCACAACATTTAATACCAAATCGGACTCTAGGCCAATAGTTTTTAGGTTCAATTATTTATTATAAATTGTGTGTGCGTTCTTATTTACGGACAAACTCGGATAAAATGGCACAATACTCAATTTTAATACGCTTTGCCTTACAGTTTATTTTATTTTGTATATAATTCATGTTTAAATTTAAATAATTTAATTAATTGAATAATGACTAAAAATAATGGATATACGATATCGAGGAATTTTGACCATCTGATTTTAAATATATTGAATAGACAAAAATTATATAAAGTACCTTACAATGGTACCTTACAGTAAATATCACTTGAGAGACAAAGAATTAAATGGCTCACAATTTGTGCCTCATATATTGATAGAGCTATAATTTTTGTATACGTAGATTTGTGTGAATAGCTTTTTACCTACCTCCGGCCCGCTTCGACAAAAACACCTCAAAATTACCGCTTTTCAAACCACGTTTGCTCTAAAAAAAATACAAAAAGCGTATTTTAACGGTTAGGGAAAAAAGGGAGAATTACTGTTGTGCAATCCTTTTGTTTTTCTGTCTGGTCGCTCATCGCCACCACCCTCCATTTTCTATAAAGTTGAACCCCCCTCCACGATCATTAAACTCCCCTCTACACGATTGCTGCCCCTCCCTCCACCCCCCCCCCCTTCTTTTTTTTTTTAGGTGTTTTTTTTTTGTAAAAGCTTAATTCTAGAAATAGACGCGTGTTTGGTAACACCCTACAGTGTCTAAAAATATCAAATTGAAATTTTACATTTTGTCCCTTCCTTTCATTTTGGTGTTATGTATTCTTCAGATTCAGTTCTCATTAGTCTCTCTGAGATTTATAAAGTTACACAATACAGTGAATATATGGACATTTGACTTGAAATTCTCTTGCACACTCTTAAATTAAAAACGTTTGAATTTTAGAGACAGAGAGTTTAAAATATTTTTCCAATGAAATGAAAGTTGGCTTCCATTTCTAAAGCAATTAAATGGATATAATCATTAATTATATTATCATTACTTAATATTTTCACCATTTTGGTGTCGAATATGATCAATTTGTAATATGAAATTGTGGGTGCCGTCTTTTAAAATCTCGGTCTCAAATGTGATTGTTTTTTTCTTTTTCTTTTGATAAGTTATCAATAGCAGGTGGGAAAACTATAACAACGGTATTCATAAATAATTTCATTGCAAGTAAATGTCAAACATATTTAAATCAATTGCTTCTTGGCACGGTGGGTTTGACACCTTAAGAAAGTCCATCTTTTTTGTGCTCCTTCCGGCACGTAGAGAAACGATGCTGACCGTTCGATTTTAGTATTGCCAATTTTTATTTAATCGATACTTTCATGTACTGTTACATTGGCCATGGATATAGGCTGCCCAAGTTCAATTTACCCTGTATGTTTATCGTAGACTTTAAGAGAGGAACACACATTTGTAAAGTTGCTTTTTTATAAATCACAAACAAACCCATTCAAATTTCACGAAATTAATCCCCTATTTAACCCCTAAATTTAAACCCCTAGATAATGTATGAGGGGTCTAATATTAAAGTATAATACAATTTACAATATTTACTCGCCGATAAAGTTCAATTCTGAAAAAAAAAAAGCTTTTCAGTTATTCACTGACGACGAATATGACATTTCAAAACCACGTTTTATCAAAATCCAAACACGTTAATATATTAACAAAGCTTTGATTCCTTTCAATGGCAAGGAGTGAACGAGGCTGTCTGTACTGTACTTTACGATGTTACACCACATGTGTTGGATTACCACCGGTGCTCAACCACCAGATCAGCTTGTCTTGATGACAACTTTCTTGTAGCCATGTAACGCCATTCTTCGCCGCTGATGTCACGGCGCTTTCTTTCGCCCGTCGTCCGGCTTCCAGTTGCTAGAGGAGTCAATTTCCGAGTGTTTTTTTACATGTTCTGGGAAAGTAGCGATTCCAATTTTTCCACACCCACGAACCAATGACTCTTAGCTTTTGACAAAGTTACTTGCACTCTACATTAGTATATACACATCAGTTATACACATGCGCGCCTTAGGTAAAAAAAAATATTGGTATCATTTCGCTGCCAAAATCCTCTTTGGTTAATTAGGGTGTATTCACGAGTCTTTGTTGGTACCTAATAAAATGGTAGCTGTATATACTGACCTTGGTATGGTGTCTTGATACTGAACTTACCAAAGTTGTAGTTGTGTTTTCGTGATTGTAGAGACGACATTGTTTGCGGCGACTTAGACAGGAAGATGTTTTGACATTTTTAAAAATTTACTTTCCAATCAATCAGTCGCTCCCCATCCGATCCAACGGGTTGACAGACCTCCACGACGTTGTCTTCTTATGTGTTGACATGTTATAAGAATGTCTAGATTTCCTATAGCCTCCAGATTGTTCATATTATAGCATGTCCGTACCATTGAGTTGGATTTATGGGTTCTTGTTTTGTGGTCGCTTAGTTGTCTCACTTTCTCATTTCTCTCCGGTGAGTTTTGTTTCTAAGCACTCTTTGGGAGTTTACAGCAAAACAACGTTATAAAGATATATACCCGCTAATTGCACCATTTTGTCGTCTTGTAGAAGCTAGGGTACACATACATGTAACTTCTTATCAATTGAAATATATCCTACTTATAGTAGCGCGCTTCAGACTAAAACTCCAGAAAGCTAAAAGCAAGTTTTGCCGTTATGTTGGATGGCCTCCCGCGGGAAATTCCATCGACTTCACACAGATGTGGTGATGGACACACGTGGAAATGGGCGGGTGAGGTTTCCCAATGAACAGGGGGAGAGATGGATTGGTCGCCCCCGTATCTGGGACAAGTGACCGACAGTCCCCCTCCCTGCAGCTGACACCTCCACAGATCGTCTGTCTTTCTGTTGACCGGTCCATCTGTCTTTCCCACGTGGGATAGCTCGGCCGGCTTATATTACATCAACGGGCCACAGTTTTCAGGTCATTGACTACCTCATCAACGTTGGCTGTACCTCAATTAAGCACCAAGGATAACTCTGATGGCCTCTTTAGAAATTGGTAAATTAACGCATTATAAATGGCTATTCTTACTTCGAACCTAAGAAAATCACCTACTTAAAAGCTTTGCTTAGTTAACAATATTTTTTGTGTGTTATTTTTATTATCTTCTTCCAGTTCAACTGGCAATTTGACAGAGTGCAAAATTATTTGTCTCTGACAGTTTATAATTGAGAACATTGTGAGAAAGCCCCAAACGCGCTGATAGGTGGCGGCATTTCCTCCATTTTGATGTTGGAGTTTCCTGTCGACAAGGTTGGCGTCGCCCAGGTTGTGCCGGCACTCGTGGCTGGCTGTCTACGCTTCAACAACCTGGAACGACAATAATAGCAGATCATATCACCTACTTCAAGTGGTGAAAATAGCGATGACTGATGGCCGAAGATGCCTATTGACGATATGCAGTAATTGGAGAGATTTCTAAGTAGCGAAACTTTAATTAGGATTTGTAACCTTGGTCCGCCCAGTCCGGTCTAAGTTGTGGAGTTGCTACATCCGAGGAGGGAGAATGGATGGTGGGGGGATGTTGTGATGGGGAAGGTCATGTCTGTCTGTCTATATAAGGACCATTATCGGAATAAAGTCTATCACCACCCCTCACAATTAGTTAAAGGGAAGTCCTCCCCTGCTCACCACAAGGGGCTTTCTTCCGTCTCCTCCTCACTCCATGTGTGCCGCCGGCCCAGGTGTTGTTTGGTGTCCGCCCCGCATGGTTTATTTAGACTGGGTGGGCGTCTTTTGTCCCGAGTTCGAACCTCCGTAATGACATTTTTTTTTCTAAAAATCTCGATATTGTCGCTCTCAAGAACACATTAAAATTACAAAATTCTGAAGGAGCAGTAATCCATCAAATGGTATTTCCCCCGCAATATTTACCGACGCGTGGGATACCACAACACTAGAGTGACACGTTCCCTTTATTGATATCTGGGCTAGCTTTCAAGTCACTTCCCCTTATCTAAACACACAAGTTATACGAGGAAACTTTTGTTAAAGCTAGCCCAGATTTTAATAAAAGGAACATGTAGCTCCATTGTTGCGTAAAATAAACTGTCGATTTTAGTACGATTGACCGACAGTGTCTCAGACGTGGAATTTACGGAATGATGATATGTTTCTGCGTATTTCTCGCTTGGCCTATTTGATTTGAGCATTTACTCCACACCCCATTAGTGTAACTCTACCTTGTAAGCCGAACGGCAGATATGTGGTTTACATACATCAGGTGGGCCATCAGTCCCAAGATACCTCTTCAGGCTCCTCCAACACTATCGATCCTCCATAGCCAACTGATTGACCTTAGGTATTTTCTTCAGTTGGCTACGAGCTCTACAATGTATTTGCACGTTACCCATCCCATGATTATAATCATGATAATTATAATAACTCATTGGTGCCGTCCGATAGACGTCTTATGGACCTAAGCCAATTTTAATAAAGAGATGATTAAACACACTCTAGACAGGATAGCTGCTGCTCTGATCACTCCAAGAAACGACGGTCTTCTCAACTAGAACTGCTTGGAACCTAGCTGTCGTCATGTTCGATAACATATGTTACTGGTTTGGGAGCTACCGCTTCAACAGTTATTTCCAGCAATCAGATTGAATACAACTTTTTTGTTTTTAAATAATGAATTGCTTCAACGGCTTCTCCCGATTCTAGCAGCAAGTCTAATCAACCAACGAGTGGAAGTTACCGAACAGGGCTATGGAACTATCTGAATACATATTCATTAACGGTTTTTTTTTTTCCACTCCGAGGTGGAAAAAAAAGCCACTCTTTCCTGAATACAATAAAATTTGCCATGAGACCGACCATAAATATGATTACTTCTGGTCTCTTCTTGGACATAGATTAGACCGGGTCATTTTTGAAATTACAAAAGTCCTCACTCAAAGAGGGGGTCGGTCATGGGAGGTTTAAATCAAGAAAAGCCAAAGAGACTGAACATGTTTCAGACAATTGGTCGTCTTCATCAACGCAGAGCACATCTTAGCTTAAAACCGTCCAAAAGGGTATCCTACTGTAAATGGGAACTGACATAATGGCTGTACCCTGACTGCACTGCGGTCGTCGGTGTACGCCGCAGGAAAGCCGTGGGTGGGGAAAGTGGAACGTCGTCCAACAGGAAGTCATTTCTTCGTGGAAGTCTTCCGGCTGTTGCTTGTATGACCCCGTCATATCTCCCGACGTCGTAGCCACAACTACCAGGCATTACAACAATAAGGCTGAAAGGTTTCTGTATTAGATTGACATCCTATATATACAAGTGCTAATCAAGATTATAAACTATTTAGCGTGCACGTTTCCCCACAAATTTTACAGGCCCATGGTTGAGAAACATTACTATACACGGCTTTTTTTCTATGGTGGCGGTTCTATTGCCTCGACGAGTTCTTTTACACTTCAAGGATTTAACTCGCCATCTCTGAGTACGAATCTTTCTGCGCTAATTTCCTCACTGTAACGGGAGACTTATTATTTATTTGGAGCGTCGGGAGATCCCTGGCTTGGTGAACCTGACCTCTCTCCTATTTGCTTACATGACTGACAACATGGAGAATATATTTACGGCAACTCTATGGACGTTAAATTTAATTGGTGAAACCGCTGAGTGGGTTCAGTAAGAGACTGAAGGGGTGGATGCTTTAATTATACAATATATATATATATAATAAATTGAAATCCATAAAAACAATTTCAAATATTAATTTCAGCCTTTTCCTTAACATAAAAAAAACCTGGTTAATGTTCTAGTTATAGAGAATTTCTAAAATTATTCCTTCACAAATGCAGACTATATGAACATAGCAATAGTTTTAGCTCTGGGATATTAAACTGTTGGAAGGATTCTCCGCTGATGAGCTCTCTATGTTTCTTATCATTGCCTTAGTTCTAACCGAAGTCGTGTAACAGAGATCGCCGAGAGGTTTTCTTCGAGAGTCTCAAGAAAGTTTCGGACGGTACCGTCGGCGCCATTGGTCTGTCTCAGGTTGTTGACCTTTTATCAGCTGATGTTTATTGGACACGATGATAAGCCATTTTGGAAGGTTGGTCCGAAATGTAACATCTCTCCCATATACCCGTGTTATAACACGTAGAGTTTTCACTCGCTGCTAAAGCACGAAGCGGGGGGAATCACTAAACTGGATCTAGTGTTTGATTGCTGCCCTGGTGTGGTCGTTATATCGTTATTTTTATTTGTTAAAAAAAAAAATCAATTCCCAACGCCCTCCCTGAATTGCAAAGTTAATAATAACGAATTTGAAGTCTCCAAGTGTTTTTGTGTGCGGAAGAAGTCGGTTCGCCAGAGAGCATTGTCCTCGAGGTTCCGCTCTTTAAAAAAATGGGTGTCGAGTTAGTCATAGGTCCTGGAGGAGCTGGCGAGGTCAGGAAATGTCTCACTGCCAGGATGGTTGCAGCCATTGTCGTGGCTGGGATTTTATAGAGATGTAGCGGTATTGGGGCGAAGAAATAATTTTATTTTATTATTTATTAATCAACGAAAATACACAGCTCTGTGTTTATGAAATATTTGTATATGTTTTATAGCTTTGTTATTAAAGATTCTCTAGCTGTAAGTAATTTGTTGGTTTTTTTAAATTGTAGTCGTCTAGTGGTGCTGAGACGTCATAAATATCTTCTGGTTTACCATTGTGATCTGCTTAGTCATCCATTACTACGTTACAATATTGTTTCGTGTTGGAATTTTTAGGGATGTGCTGGAATTTCTTCTTTTTTTTTTTTTTTGCATTTTGGGATTTTTAGGGAAAGGCTGGAATAGATCATTTCGTATAGGAGCTTTTCGATTTTTGCCTTTATTGTTGATCTATTTGTCTGCCACGATTGTTGATCATTTAGGAAGCATGGCGCGGAATTTGCGGGGTGTTTCGTTCTAGGATATTTAAGGCTTTTTATAGTCTTCTCAATTTGCCGCGAGATTTCATGTTTTTTTTTTAGTAAATAATTTTAAGGGATTTTTTTTTTTCGCGAATTAAAGGGATTGGGTATGACTTCATTAATATTCAGATATCCATAATTAATTCACCTTGTTGTGCATTTCAAACACATTCAGACACTCCTATATTATTATTACTAGTAAGCCTTTTAGTTTATTAGTTTTGTGTAAAAAAAAAAAACCGCACGATAGAAAATATACATTCTCTGTTGTTGCGGATCACGAAGGACAACGACAGATCAAGGATAACGACAACAAAATTGTTCCCCAAAAATTAATCTAAAAAATGCCATTTGAACTTCTCACTATAATCACGATTCATCCAATCTGATTTAGTCTCTTAGAGCATTAGAGCAGTTGTATCACATTGCTTCAATGGTTCTGTCCAACCCCACTAGTGATTGCAGGTAAACAAACTGGTTCTTCTACATTGTAGACTGCTTGTACACTAACAACGTGTGCTGGGGATACTAAGTAAGAAAGCGAATTCCGTGAACCTATTCTACGGTACTAGAATGAAGTGTAAAAACTGAGAAAAAGAAGTTCCACCAAAATAGACGGCAGTAGGGGGGGAGGGTTGAACGTTCGCACGTGCTGCGGTGGCGGGAACAAAGGCGGCACCTCGATCGAAACTGTCGGCGCCACTGACCATCCGTTCTTCCCATGCTCTGTCTGTCTGTCTCTTCCTTTGTCTTCGTCATTCGCTTCTCTATTTTAGCTGGCGTATAGGTAATACCATAGATTCTACTAGTGTGGAAACTCTTGTAACCAAGCTCTTTCAACGAAATTCTCCTTATAACAAACTTTTTAATAGCTAAAAACTCCCTATAACGAAGCTCTTCACTACATAAAACTCACTGTAACGAAACTTTTTATGACTAAAGTTCCCTATAACGAAAAACTCTATATATACAAACATATAGATAATAAATAAAAATATATATATATATATCGTAATTTAAACAATGTGATATGTAAGTAATAAAGTATGACGTCCTTTCTAGTCGTCTCAAAGTGACACCAGCTTGCGACCGGACACCTGGGGGATCCAGGTGGGGGAAAAAAGGGCGTTGGTCCAGATGTTGACAGTTAGTTAGGGGACAGTGGATATTTTCGGACAGCCCCCGCTCGGTGGTAGGCCATCATCATCTCACGACGGTCCCGGCAGCTTCAGGCTGGACGCCGAGCTTTTCCACAATTAATTCTCAACTTTCCCCTGGTCCTGGTGCCACGTGAGACGTACTAGGAGAGCGTCTTTTGACCCCAAACTTTGTCGTTACTGTCCCGTGCGGACTTCCCACTCTGCACGCCTTGCCACTCAACCCCGACTGCTTCCAACACACTTGTTGTCTTACCCGGGTTTACGACATATATATATATATCCCTAATACACACGTCTATAATAAGCCTTGATAGTCATGGTGGGTTAGCGACTGCTTTTATTGTAAGTACACCACATGTCTACACATGTGGAAAGCAGTTCCGAGTTTTACACTTAAAAATGTGCCATAGCCCCGTTAGGTTACTTACACTCATTAGTGGAATTGAACTTTGGAAAGAATCGGGGACCATTGGAGCTATTTGTTTTTCAGAAAAAAAGTGCCCAGTGCGGGTTTTACGATCCCCGATTGTGGCTGCCGACGATTTAAACCACCCTAGATAATTTTAGAGAGAATGGCATTCATGTGTTAACTAAACAAGCCATGTCTCGAACTTTCCCGAGCCAAGATACCGGTGTTGTAGCATAGGAACCAAATTTGTGCAGTTTTCACAAAATGACATTGTTTTGACGAATTTTAAAGCGGGAGCGAGGTGTTCCCTTTTCGCACCTGAATTCTCCCTCAAATTTGTAATAAAACACTTTTTTTGAGTTTAATGACTACTTCTTTTGTAGAGTGATTTATAACTTTCTTATAAATCACCACCGAGGTACTTATTGAAAAATGGCCAATGGTATTTTCAAGTAGGTGTCAATGCAGGCTGTAACTCACCTACCTCTTCAACCGCTAATTATTATAACTATTATATGACAAAAAGCTGTATGTGGGAGGAAGAAAGCAGGTCTCCCACATGGACCCAAGATAGCATTTAGCCTACATTCATTCAACTCCCGCCGAGGCTGACCTATTTACACACACAACTTATGCAAATTACAACTGAACTTTTCTACCTCTTCTAATAAATTTTCGTTATTGTATCATTTATTTATTTTATGGGGTTTTATAACAGTGGCGCAAAATACATACGACCAAAAATAATAACAAACAAAAACCGAGAACATGCACAGTTGATTCTCGATTTAAGACCTGTGATATTTAAAACCAAATCGGATTTAAAAGCAACATATTCCTCCTGTCCTCAATTAAAGTTTGTACATTATCGCATTTTATGATCAAATCGTTATCTTGAAGTTGCCTGTGACATTCATAGTTCTTTAGAGAGAAAAGGTTTTCTCGACGTTTCGACAAAAATCCTTTGCCCTCGTCAGGATAAAATAAGCATTTGTGTGGCTTAATTGTTATATCATTGTTGCTATTATATAAATTGATATTAATAATTTAGGTATTTTTTCCATATTAAATATCTGACAAAATCTTTGGAGTATTTCCCAAGATACCTCTTGTTATTCTGGCCCGTTGAAGATTGAAAAATACTTGAAAACTTTTCAGGTATTTTAATAAAGTTATACACACAGCTATTTTATTTGATTGTATTAGAATATAGGAAATGAAAGCATTAAATCACCAATGTTTTTTTACACATAAAACGAACCTCTAACTGCCCTTACTACGATGAACAAAATATTGGTTCATTTTTCATCGCTGTAAGGACAGTGAAAGTTCGTTTTATGTGTAAAAGAAACATTCGTCCTTTAATGCTTTCATTTCCCATATAAAAAATCGCGTTATTACTTCATATTGTAGCGAAATATTTATTATTTTAAGAAAATATTAATTTTGATAATTATATTTTGCTACTCTATATTACCCTCATTGCTTCTCTTGTATTTTTTTTTTTTTGTTTATTCTTGCTAAAAGTAAATTGTTGTGTCGTCCTGAAGTTTCCTAATGTTCTATGTGACTATGCTATTTCTCGGCAAATTCTATCATTTTGAAAGAAAGCGTTCCAAATACCTATCTACCACTATCCCGCCAATATTTCACCAGCTATCGCAATTCCCCCCACATATCTAATTGTAGATGTTCTTCTTACTTTACCTTTTTTAAAAAATGTCTGGAATTTCCGCCCCAACATTCCCGTGCCTTTCGGAAAACCTTTTTAGCCACCCTATTTTAATCGTTCTTTTTTCCCCCCTTTCTTCCTCAATCTGTGTACACGCATTTAAAAAAGGTATTATATATCATCTTCATACTCCATATTTTGTAGACTTTTAAAAATTCCTATGTGTTCCTACTAGAACACAAGTGTTTTCGAAAATAAGTAGACTTAATTTTAGACTCGTTTTTGAAGTGTCGACCCGTTAAAATTAAAAACAACCATTTTTTTCTTACATATATAAATTAGGAGAATCTCCTGAAGTTTGTCCCCACAGTCTAACATATCGACATTTGTCAACAGCTTTGGTAAGCCCAGCATTACTTTTCTAGTCCATCTAGATTTTACCGGATCATAGGAAGGGCTTTGGACGAACTAAATCTCTAAGTATATGCACATGATGATTTTGTCACTGGCTCTATCTGCGGCGACCAATTGAGACGTTTACTCATCTGTTTTTTAAAGCAGCCAGAATAAGTCTAATTGGCTTCGAGCCTGACGACGTGCTATGGCATGTTATCTCTCAGGATGTGGGCCTATCTCCGCCTTTTCCGCGGTGTTTTTTACTCGGCACTTTTCTTCGAATTTCTTCTTCACTCGCCGCTGCAACTACGACTTCTGGTGACAATGGGGAATTCTGTATGATTCCCTTTGTTGTCACCAAGTAGAATGAAAAGCACATTAAGTGAACACTCAAAATGATGGATGAATTTAATATAAAATAAAAAATATTAGACTGTGTATTTTCTCCCATTTAAGACCAATCCACCATAATTTCTCTGTCCTTAATCAGATTCGACATTAAATCAAATATTTTACCATCGTTATTAAATTGCTCAAATATACATACCTTTAAATCCGCATTTTAACTTATTGTTGGATACCAAAACGTCATTTCCACCAAGATAACGCACATTGAAACAAACATTTTGGTCTTAAATGCGATGAATATAAAGTTGAAATAAGTTTTATTTCTCTGGCTAGTTTTCATACTAGGATTGTATTCAGGGTTGGAGAGTTTTGGCTTTATAAATGTACTTTGATCTTAAATGAGGTAGATGTTTGATCGAAAACCGAATTGTCAACGCCCAACTTTTCTAATTTGAAGTTGTTGAAATATCGATCTTTTCTATAGACACCTATTTAGATAATCGCATTTTCGGTTACTTGGAGCGGTGTTGTGGCAGTTGGGACACTCTTCCAGGAAGAACAGTTCGGACCTTTGCTTTTTTTTTCCTTCCAAGGTATCACTTTGGTTCCGTAATTCTCAGCTCAATTGCTCGAGTCCCGTTTGGTCCGTCTCAATGCCATTCTAATCGATCAGGGGATTGCCATTTTTACTGCAATAAGGGAAAACTGGAGTATTCACCACTGATGAGCAATACCCTCTTTCCTATTGTTTAGTTTCTTCATTGCAGTAAACATAGCTTTTTATTATAAATAAGGTAAAAAGTAAACAAATCACAATTATAAGGTTTACTCATGAGGGGGATTAAAACTGCCTGCTACTCTCTACTACGAAATTGAATGGATATGTGGTCGGTGGAAGGATGGTCTAAACCGTTGGTTTTCGACCGTTACGACTCGGGTTCGATTCCCGCATTGGGCACTTTTTTTCTGATTAAAAAAAAAAAATGCTTCAATGGCCCCCGATTCTTGCAAAAGTTCAACCTCACCAGCGAGTGCAAGTAACCAAACGGGTCTCTGGCACATTTGTAAGTGCAAAGTCGAACTGCTTTCCACATAAGTAGACATGTGGTGCACTTACAGCAAAGGCAGTCGCCAACTTCTACCCACCATGATTATCATGGCTTGTAACACGTACTAGGGATTAATAAAGGGGAAAAAATGAATGAATGCAGATTTACTTTAAGCCACGAAACCGAATAGAAGACTTAGGTGTGGAATCCCAATACTGCTTCCAATGTCTATCTTTGTTGTTTTAATCCTGCTACTTTTGATTTCTATAGACCTCAATGGCTTTATTTTAAACATCTCCTTCACAAATTTACCTTAAAACCTGTTAAAAATTGGGGGGAAGAAGAGATCACGAATAAGTATATAAAAAAACTGTCCCCGCAGTTTCTTTTTTCCCTCCTCCCATCCATTATAAACAACCTTCAACTTTTCCCCCTCCAATTTGAAAATAATTAATTAATCAAACAGATGTGTTTGTTTTGGTATGTGCTAAGAAATCAAAGGAAGCTAGTGATGTGAATGCTTGCGACTAACTCGAATTTACGTTTTTTTTTTAAATCTGGCTCTTCAGAATCTTTTGTCACTGATGTCTTGCATCGAAGCAAATTGTCATTCTTTAGAAATATTGAATGCTGCCCTGAAGTTTTAAAATTTTCTTCAAACGTTTCGAGCAATTTTTTGTTCCCATCGAAGTAAAATACATAAGTGGAAATACAATGTGTTACACTAGAAAAATTTTCAAGAAAAAAAAAACATGAAATTTAGTTCAATTTAACTCTTTCAACATGTAATGAATGATTACACACACACACATTTTAAAGAATATTTCTATTAATAGTCAATTATTTTTATTACTATCTCTTTCTCTATATTTTAAAACATATATTATCTCCCTCACATTTATTCATAACCAACATGTTTTAAAAAAATAGTCAAAATAGAGGCACATTTTCATTTTAAAAAATCATTCGACCTATGTAATAATCTGTACCCAAATTTCATGATATTCCACCAGTTACTTTTGGGTGTAACACTTTATTTCCATTAGTTTTGCGGAAAGGTTATTTCTATCGCACTTCCGCGTCTATAAGATTTCGTGTTATTCTGACGTGTTTGAAATATTTTTTGATCGAAACGACGATGAAATAAAAATCTTTTCTGACCTCGAAGTGTTTTTTTTTTTCTTCTAAAGAAGCCAAAATGCTGCCGGCCTTGCAACCTCTCTCCATTCACCTTCAAGATGTTTTCTAAGCCCGAAAGACAACAGTATATTCTGGAAAATCGACTTGGTCAATTCTTCCATCTTCACGGTATTGCTGTTCAAAGCTGGGGCTCTGAGAACTGGACCCCACCCGGAAATACGCGTTTCAATGAATCAAAATGATTTTTTTTTTTTTTTTTGTCTTCAAAGATTGAACGGAAAGTCTTTTAGGAAACTTGATGTATTTGAAGTAAACTTGACACAAAGGAACACACCCAACAACAAAGGCTTTAACAACATTTCTATTAATAGTCAGCTTCTCTCTTTATTTTTATTTTTCTTTCTCCATCTCTTTTTATATACATTATCTCTATCTCTAATCCATAATTGGGGACGTGTCTTTAAGGTCACAGCTTACAACAATAGAAGAAAGCATCGATCACGTTGTATAGATGATGTTTGAGACGTACAATCCCCGATGCTGTAATAGAACAAAAATCTTTTTGAAGTTGCATAACTCTGGAGGGGAAGCCTCTGACGGAATCTTTCTTCTCTACGAAATAGTTCCACAATGCCACCGGTGCTGCCCTTGAAGGCGTTTGTTCCTCCTCCCCCTTCTTGCCCAATCTGTCAACTTCAGTAGGGCTTCTCCTCTTGCTTTCAATCATCATTTCTTCCTTATCATAACTCTTTTTTTTATATATATATATAGGCAGCCTAATCCCTCTTCTTTTTATATTGCTCTCTTGTGTGACGTTATCTCACTTATGTGATGCTTACTTATCATTCTGCTATGAGTTGACAGGGGTGTCTACGGATTAGTCACAATGTCTCCTTTATTCCCCTTTCACCTACATTCAGACAAGCGCTTTTATTAAGACGTATAGTATTTACGTGGATTTTCATCAATATTTCCCTTTCTTAATTTCGGTTTGGAACACTTCACGGTTTTTCTTGTCCTTGCGCAGTGGTCTATCTTCTCTCTATCCTTCCATTCATCAGCATTGGTTTATTTATATGGTGTTTGCTTCCTCCCAGTTCCCACCTAGCGACAGACGCAGCCCATTTTCTTTTTATCGCCGTTGCGTGCGCTCACGCCCACTGAATCATTCTTGGCAGCTTTAAAAATTATTTTTGTTTTGTGGTGGAGACCCCAAAACAAGTTTGGTGTTACGGTTCGGTGTATTCAGCGCCATATAATTTCGTTTGTATGTTCCAGGGGTTCACAGTACCTGAAATCTTGAGAGAACGTTTAATAAAATAGGAAACTTATCCTCGGAGACTGCGTTTTATTGTAAAATAAGGAGTATATGGTTTGTCCCTATTTTGCCCCATATTCCCAAATCAATTAAAATTCTCTGAACACATCATCAAAAACCAGGCATAATTATTGTTTTATTTTAAAAGGCGTGTGTTGCTCTCCATGGTAGACAAAAATCCAATTTCCGGGTAATTCTAGATTTACCGTAGTAAATGTGCGAAGAGTAAAACTAATGATGCTACAGTGGCGTTGTGTTAACGTGGGCTTGTGTTACACAGGGCCGCCATACAAAGACGGGTCAGCTGGCCGCCATCAAGATAATGGATGTCACTCAGGTAAGTCTGTCTGTCTCCCCAACAAGTTTTGCAATTGTCTACGGCTGGGGATTGTACTGAAAATAGCACACCCGCTCATTTATTATTTGCTCCGAAAATATGTAGGGCTTCTTTTTATTTTATTTTAGGAGAGGATGTCTTATAATTTTCATGCCCAATAATTTACATTTTATTTACATTAAAGAGAATCACAGTTTTTATGCTACCCACAATTTTACATTTTGAATACAGTCGTGTCAACAAATGCGTGTGTTTCGTGACCTTCGATAGGCGGTCGTTTGGCAATGTCGGCTCGTTTGGTTCTGGTCAGGAGACGACGGTATTGCTAGCGTCTTTGGAGTAGGTCTTGTTATCTAATAGGAAAAACAAGGTATTGAAGACATTTCTGGGAGGGTCCTAAAGTCACGCGCGCTCAGTCTTTATCAAATAAAGAGTTAACAATTATTTTTACTTTACCAAAATAGCTTGCAACCATTTACAAATAGGTTCAAGTGGGGACGAAGTTAGTAGAAGGATATCTAGCTCGAGGAACACGGAATTTTTATGGACCTCCGTAGAAGAATGTGAAAAATCCTCGAAAGCTCTTTTGCCAGATATTAAAGAAAATCATTGTTTAGTTTAACGACTTATAGATAAACGATCTTCAATGTTATTATTTTTTAAAGTATTTATTAACAATAATACAACATATCAAGCAATAGAACCTAGTTCACAACTTCCTGGCGACTCTGAGAAAGCATTAAAGAAAACCCAAATGTCTGACAAGAATGTAGATTGGAGTTTGTATGTCTAACGTTTGTACATATAAATCCAAATTTCTGAACTGAATATTCTAGATAGCTTACTGATGCTTTATTCGCCTGCAGTTTATCTCTATAACAGTCTCACATTGCTTCCCCAACTTTTATTTTCACTAGTTCCATTCACCCCCAAGTTAGGTCTTCGTCGATATATAGTTGAGAATTTCATGATATCGGCTATGAATTTTCAGCTAAATCTGTACTGATAGCTTGAGAGAAATGTGAAGATTTTCTTAGTGATTGTGAATTTCCACTTTTTACAGATTACTAGCCGAATGACCCGGGCAACGCCTTCCGTCTATTGAGTAGTGAAAGATAGGTCGCGACAGACGCGAGTTTGTCAGATGTGTATCCCCACAAATGTCACACACACAATATTATATCTATTTTTTATATAAAAAGTTAGCAGAACACTGAAGTCTCTTATTAGGTAGATTAGACTAGCACACCCTTATTCAATAAAATAAACGGTTACTGCATACACTACTGTAGTTTTTGGTAGCGTTTGTATTGTCATCCTGATGTTTGCCTTTAGCAGCCCTCTCCTTAAATGGTGTAGGTCTAACGGCGACGACAGTTCGGTAAGAATGCCGTTTTGAGAGAGGCCTTAACACACTCTGTACTTCTTCCTTTCCTTTTAAGTCCCCTATCGCCGCTTCTTTCAACAACCTACTGGCTGCTTCTCTCCTTTCAGCCAAAGTATCAATCTCTCGCCAACTCCTTTATCTCTTCACGGGGCGCTTAAAGAGTTATGTGTAAACATGCGAGAAGTCGATAAACGTCCTTGATAGATAAATGGGGTAACTGGGGTTGACGTACCACGACCCATGATCGGGCACTCCCCCCCCCCCTCTCTAAAATAAAATCGATCCAATAATTCCCAGATTTTTACAAAAGTACACCCACACTAATGAGTGCAATTAACTAAAAACCGGGCTCTGGTATTTGTAAGTGCAAAATCAAGCTGATTTCCACAAGTGCAGACACGTGGGGAACTTGCAATCATCCTGGCCTGCATGAGGGATAAGTAAAAAAATCCTCATATTATAGGGTGAAATCATCAGGCTTCCAGATAAGTTTCTTCTAAAAAAAAATAATTCATATCTCTCTACACCTTTCAGGCATGAAAGCTAAATTATGGATTACTTTTTTTAGAAGAAACT
>CP092866.1:94114147-94153589 GCA_030710605.1 Cordylochernes scorpioides | reverse complement strand
CAGATTATAAACTAACATAAGTACATAGCAAAGATCATGTGTTACACATGTGTGAAATTTGAGAATACTTTGAACTGAGAGAGAACTTGTTTCAAAACCAAAATAATCATCTAAAAAAAGAAGACAAGATGATGGGTGGTGATATAAATAATGTGTTCCATTTATTTGCTGCTCTAGTGTGGTCTGATGGAGGTAACAATGCTGTGTGTCATTGTACTTATTGGATAGTGGTGCTCTTTGTACACTATATATATGTTATATTAATAACATATGTTATATGTTTTTTATATATTCTTTTAGTTCAATTAAATCAATTACTGATCAAGACTATTTTTAGTATTATACTTTAAAGATTTCAACCACGACTGCAATTACCATAGCTTAATCCTCAAGATAACCAAAATCAAGCAACAGCTAATAATTCTATAACTCTAATATTTCAAAATCAGCAGGAGAATCTTGGGGGGTCAGTGGAAGGGTGGTCTAAACCATTGGTTTTCAACTGCTACGACCCCAGATTGAATCCTGCCTTGGGTTCTTTTTTCTAATTAAAAAAATGCTCCAATGGCCCACGATTCTTGAAAAAGTCCAACTCCACCAATGAGTGCAAGTAACCAAACGGGGCTCTTGCACATTTGTAAGTGCAAAGTCGAACTGCTTTTCACATGTGTAGACATGTGGTGCACTTACAGTAAAAGCAGTCGCCAACTTCTACCCACCATGATTATCATGGCCAGTACCATGTGTACTAGGGATAATAATAAAGAAAATACATTTAATACCCCCTAGTCTCTCCCGGAGATGGTTTCTCATTGGAGTTTATCTACAATCCCAATAATGTATTTTTTAAAATGCTAATTACAGTGAAACCTTGTTATAACAGAAACTTAGCTATAACATCATAAAGTCCCAATTTTATAAACTGTAGTTATAACGACAGCATAATATATATATGAGCAACATAAAAACTTGGTCCCAAGTGTTTGACTAATGTTAGAATTGGCATATAAAAAGTAGTTTGTTGAAGCTTCCAAGTAAAGTTACTCATAGCACAGTAGACTTTTGGACTTTGTACACTGCCTCTCTATACTTGGTTGGGTGATTGCCACAGTTTCCTAGTTGTTGCATAGAGACAGCCTCTCTTCTTTCTTTCCAAGTCCTGCTGGCTACCCACAAACACTGAGGACACAATACAGAGCATTAGTCTTTTTTAACAGAAAATGGCAGAAGCTGCAGCCAGCTATGAGCTCCTTTGAAAATAAAATCATATAAAACTGGGCTGCTAGATATCCCAGGTGTCACAAATCGTTAATGATTCAACTATTTACACCCAAGTACTCCAAGATAAATTTACCAAAGTTAACACCTTTGTTCAATTTTCCCAGAGTAATAAATATGTGATTAAAAAAACTTTCTTTCTCATCCTGATCTTACCCCTTCTCTTTTTTCAAAGCCTCTTTTTCATTGTCATTTTTTTCCATCTTAAACAATTTTTCAGAGTGTAAAATTGATAAAGCACAACTTAGGTTATAGATTATAGCTACAAGAAAATAAGACCTAATCCAAATAAATTAATAGTGTGTGACGTTTCAGTAACAGCATTGTTACCATCATTAGACAAAAATATTATCCTTTTGTCTGATGATGGTAACAATGCTGTTGCCAAAACGTCACACACTATTAATTTATTTGGATTAGGTCTTATTTTCTTGTAGAATATGAAATTATTAATTTGAATAAAATTTAATGAATAATTTTATTAATTTTTAAAGATTTACACGCATCTCTCATGTGTTTCTCCATTACACTACAATAAAATACAATGGTATATACATGTACATCTATATATTTGTAAAAAGATTATTGCAGCTAAATAGTGAGGATTGTCAAAATGTATCTTGTAACTACTATACATGAGAGCTAATGTAAGAAAGGAAATTCCCAGCATGTGTGAGATATGTAGATGCCAGCCACTCACTCCATCAGATGATGTCCATTCTAGTGGGGCCTGCCTGCCTTTTGGGAGATTGCACCCTCCACTGAAATCTGCTGTAACAGGAGAACACAGTTTCTTTCCCTTTTTTTAAAGTTGAAAACTTGGCAGGCTGTCAAAAAGACTCAGTTTTTTTTTCCGCAACTCCTTTCTTTATCCTCTCATTTAGTTAATTTATTAGGGTTATTATTATATACTCTCCTCTTGGCCATCTCCGCACTTCTATCTCTCTATATATATATTTTCCACTGAAAACATGGCCCTTTCGGCATAAGTGTTGCCTACCATTCTATTCATCTATTAACAAACTGGGCCAGCCATTCATGTGAATTCTCCAACTTATAGACACCCCTAAGGTCTGTCTCACTTTTACCTCCTCCTCTTGGAAAATATCTAGGGCTGTGTCTCTACACCTATTTCCCAGCCTTCAGGCACAATTTCTTAACAAACAAATCAAACTTCTCTATTCAAATAACAGTGAGAGAGAGAGGTGGTAACCTAACTAAAAGGAAAACTGAAATAAACACAAGGTAATAAGACCAAATCCAAATAAATAGTGTGTGACATTTTGGTAACAGCACTGTTACCAAAGCGTCGCACACTATTTATTTATTTGGATTTGGTCTTACTACCTTGTGTTTATAATCTATAATCCAAATTGTGCTTTATTGAAAACTAAAATAAAATTGACTGTATTAGAACCAGGATTTTGATAGGAATTACAGTGAAATCTCAATGTAGCATCATATTTCTAAAATCTCAAGTTTTAACAGTGGTTATGACAACATAAAATATCTGTGTCCCAAGAGATTTGTTACGAATCTGGGAAAAAGTAGCAAGATAGTGTTTAAAAAAAACTATGACTAATGTAGTCAAAGCCGTCATTGCTATCAGACAAAGATGGAGGAAAACTAGCCACTGAAGCAATCATTTACATACATTTATCTTATTACATGGCATAGGTTACCATAACCAACTTTTAATTAAGGCCTGATGAGGGCCAACTGCTTGAAATACATACCTGGTTAGCTTTTCTTGATTAATGGGTATTTAGCCAGTTGTGGAATAATAGAAAATCAATGCTTAGTTGATAATTATTCTGACAGATGGCACAGGCCATCAGTAACTTAGTTGCACGATCAGGGAGATACCTTTTTCTTAATTTATCCACCTGATACAATTTCACTTTTGTACTTTTTTTGAAATTTTGAATGTTCTATTTGGATTACAGATAAAATTGATGGTTTAGCAACACCAATACAAAACAAGTATTTGGACATGAGTGTACTGATGATAGAGCCTCATGTCACCATAGCTATCTATTGAACTTGTTACCCATTTGGCTCACACATTTGGGGGATTTCTAAAGTACCGCTTGTGAAAGTATAGGTATTTCTTGGTGTCTCTTGGCTCGTTTATTAGAGGTAGGGCAATAAAGCACAATTTGGATTATAGATTATATACACAAGAAAATAAATACAAATCCTAATCCAATAGTGTGCGACGTTTTTTGGTAATAGCGTTGTTACCATCATCAGACTTAAGAATAAATGAAATTAGAGGTTGGGCTATTTCATTTTTGAGGTTACAATGTTGGTTGCTAAGGGAGAGGGTTGGTCACTCCATCATGGGGGAGTTTTAAGAGATAAAAGGGGGGAAGATAAATTATCTTTGGAGATAAATTAAGGGACATTAATTTGGATCCTAAAATGAAACTGGAATTGCAAACTTCAATCAAAAAAAGATTAGATCTATTTTATCTCATTGTGTTATATATACACCCCCTTTTAAAACAATAGGCATTTGCATGCGAAATTGACTAATTCAAAGATATAAAAATTAAAATGCTTCAACACTTGACTTTAAAGTAAACATTGCCATAAAAAAAATAGTTGTAAATGTCTGTTGATTAAGTTAGCGAGAGCTTGTACCCCCCATGTAGAGAGAAGGAGCAAGATCATGGCCATGCCAAAAGGATTGAGATGTTTCTCTGTCAAACTTTTGTCATCACTCTTCAAAATATATTTAATTGCATTACAATTGGCCATAGCCATTTTTTCCCTAGAAAGCTCACAGCATTTAAAGGAATAACATGCCTCCATTGAAGAGGATATTGATTTATAAATTAACCCTCTACTTTGACATCTAAAGAAAGTACTGTGCTAAACATGATTGCAATGGGCTCAAAGGGGAGACACACATGTGCAGAATGTAGAGGAAAGTGGCCTGACCTCCATTCCACCAGACTTGGCCTCGCTGCATGATGAACAATCTCAAGTGTTGCACTGATTTGTAATGCAAATGACCAGTATTCCATATTGGGGCTGGGAGGGGATTCTTTGAGCTGCCTCTCTTATCTATATACACAGTTCTTTGCATATAATGTGCTAATTGCATATGTTGCACATACTACCCAGTTAACTTGCATATTCCATTTCTCATTTTGTCATTTTAAAATAATTTTATTATAAAAAAAATGCTATTGTGGCATTGTTTAAGGTTAAAAGGAATTCTTTGTATAGTATACAGACAAAAAAAAAAAAAGCAAATTATCTTGTTTATATGATGCCTCACAAATAAGTATGTTATAAACGTTTTAGCCAATTCACTGATAACACCAATACTGATATTGAAGCTGCAATGTGGGTTTATTTATTTGGATCTCTAACACACAGTTTCCTGATATAACCACACACAACACACATTTTGTGACACTTATTCATCTGAAAAAAAAAAATCTGCCTCTACTGGCTTATTTTTAAAACACAAAATTGATATTAATTTTGCTGAAAGAAATCAATCTATAAAAAAGACCTCTCATCAAAATAGACACAAAGAATTACTTATGCACCAACTATTGAGTGCCTCTAGATAGCACCTCTCATCAGCTTTGTTAGATTTGGAAAGCCCACCTGAAGGTTTTGGGCTATGGCCTTCATTAGTCTAGGCTGAAGATTTCATAAGGCCCATCAAAGGACATGTGAAATCTTCTGAATTGGCCAAAAAGGTATTTTCTGGCAAAGTGGCCCGTGCTAGTTTTATGGCAAGAATATTGCTGACACACAGTTTTTGCACCTATATTAATAGGAAAGGTCCCATTTCTTTTAAAAAAATAATTAAAAGGAATTAAGAATTCTCAGGATTTCATGACAAGGCTATTTGAACCATCTGAGAAAGTAACGTGACACCACAGTGTGATTGATGTTGGATGGAATGGATTCATAAACAGCTGTCATCTCACCTTGTCTTACACATTTTGTTGAGAGCAAAAATCGTCCTTGTCATTTGTCTACAGTAAATGTTCTCAAATGATTTATCTGATGAACAACCACTTTGTAAAACTAAAATGGCATGTCCCCCTATCTATCAAATCCAACCTCTAATGAACAGATTTGAAAATATTTTACTGACATCATACAAGTCAGGGGTAGCAAAGATAAAATATATAAAAAAAGAGAGGGAATTAAAAAAAAAAATGTGTGTCTAATGGGACGGACGTTTGCTTGCAGTATCTGGGTTGTATTACTTTTTTCCTCCAACAAAACAATGTGCTATCTTTTTCTCCATACCTATATTAAGCCATCCTTTATCCATGTCTGCCCCCCCCCCCCCCCCCCCATTTTTTTTTTCGAGGTACGAATTGTTACTATCAATTTTTAAGGGGATGGTCTTAAATATGCAAGTTCCTACTTCTCAGTTTTAACATTTTACTTTTCATATCTCTGTTTAGTAAGGAATCTACTTTTTAGAAATATAAATATATAGAAGTTGTCACTTCAAGCCATTTTATATTTCAGTTTTCAAGGACAACGGGAGTTGATTTTATGCATTGGGGCAAAATGAAGCTTCACTCCAATTTCGGGCGCCTCACGATTCGTCACGCGGCCGGCAATTGAGCTGACAGTTGAGGTCGGTCAAGAACTAGATGGATGAAAATTAGCGAGGACTTTAAGGGTTGGAACACTTAAAAGAGATATTAGTGCGAAGGGCATGGAGGAAGATAGGTCGGTCACTACAAGTTGTCTATCACTAATGACGGATAATGGAAACAATAACTAAAATGTTTTTAGTGGAGGTAAGAAGCGCTCCCACGCGACGTTCGCAGAAAGGTCAACAGCGATGACACGCCGCCGTCACTCAAGCAACGACTTCCAAGAGCGCGGCTAGGTTGAAAATACAACTGTCGCCCCCCTCCTTTTTATAAAAATAAACGGAGGCCGTCGTCGTCTACCGCATTTCTTGGCCCTCCTGACGTCATTTCCTTCCTTTCTCTCTCTCTGAAGTTGACAAGTGTGGCTACCAAGTACCATCTTGGTCTTGAGTTGCCATCGCATAGACCTACCCACTCTGTGGGAATGAACTCTCGCAGTCCATCGGTGGCGGAGTCTTTCCCGCCGTGGGCGCTACCAATGAAGACCTTGTATATATTTTATATATGTGTATATTTATCAAATTTATATTTTGCATATTTTATCTTTATTTAATCTCTCTTATGTATTTATATATTTATTCATTCATATTGTATATTTAACCTTATATAACCCTATATGAATGATATACAAGATTGTCCCAAAAGTTCGTAAACACTTGCAAAAAAATGAAATACCAATATTATTCGCCGTAATAATATTATTCGCCAAGTAAAAAGAAAAACATGAACTTTGGGACAACCTTATAATAAAGTAGCTCCTATCTCACTCTCTCTCCATACGGGCAGGTGACGTCCATCATATACATCACCATCACTTTAGAGGCTAATTTTTCTCTTTTTCCTTATCTCTATATTTTTTTTTTTTGCACTGCTATTTTTTTAATTATTATAAAATAGTTTGTGCTTTCTCTTTTTAGCCAATGAACTTCATTCAAATAGCAATCGAAATCGATAATTATCGTGTATTTTAGCCATTTCTACTATGCAAGAAACAAAATTGGAGTAAAAGGTTTTTTAAGTCATTCCAAGATCTATCTCTTCAGGATTCGTGTTAAAAGTTGAAGAAGATTTCTCCATTAGTGGAATGTGGGTAACTCCGTGGTGCTGTGCGTGTGATAAGTTTTTTTAAATATATATTCCACCAAATTAAACCATCAGATTGTCATGGCATGTCGTTACTAGTGGCTACTGTAATCTTTTTTACCGTTAGTACGTTTGGTCTGTCTGTTTCAATAATTATAAGACAGTCATGAATCTTCATCTGTACACAAATAAAAATATTATGGCCAGATTTTTATTTGAATAAATCAGGTTCGTTTGCGAATATAGTGAAATTTGATAATGTATCTATATATATCAAAATAATTATAGCTCGTATGTCGTATATATATTTCTGGAATTACTCTGTGTTATAATTGAGAGTGTGGTAGTAAACATAGTTGCTTATAAGAACACCCATCTTATAAAAGGGTAAAATAGTAATGATAATTTGAGAGTTAAAGAAGACACACACAAGCTTTTTCTTGCACCGAGGAGTCTTTGGTGTATGTTTTTGTCTCGAAACTCATTGTATCTTCGCAATATTGGATAAAAGGGTAACAATAACACACACACATACAACTCTACCGATGGTACCCATGGATTTCAATAAAAAAATGTAGCAAAAGAAATTCGAGCGTTCTTCATATCAAGTGGATATAAAGCTGTTGAACTCGTTCACAACATGAGCCCGTCGCAAATACGACATTCGAGAATATTTCAACCGGAATGCTAAACTTATTTGAAATCTCCATTTATCTTTTTTTTTTTTTATCATTTAAGAAAATGGTTGCTGTTAAAACTGGAGGTATGGAGAGTGCGAAAGGATATTTTACTTTGAAATAAAATTGGTATCGCAAATACGTTAAGGCATTGGTGCTAGACAATCTGAAGTGGAGTCAACTAGACTAGCGTCAGTGAAGCCTAGCAAGCATCGTTCTGGAGGAGATTCTACACTATATAAAACGATTAAGGCTAAGTGTATTCCATTGAGCGGTAATTGCCGTGCAGTTATGACACGGCGAGGGTAGGGGAGAATTCAGGAAGCCAGGAATGCGAGTAGGCGTTCCGAGCAACCTTGCTTAGGTAACGAGTTGATCACCTCTAGAGGCGCTGGTTTGTCCCCCTTTTGGTGGACGGACGGACTCTCCGTCGTCTTTATACTTCTTCCTCTCACTTTGTAGATTGTCTGGGGCGTAGATTGGTGTACTGTAGTCTAGCTTGCCAGACTTCAGTCGGTATAGTCTCTTATTTAGTGAGTGTTAATCGTTATATTTGTATTTTTCTTCTTCTTTTTTTATTTTTTTTTTTTAAATAAACATTCATCCCTTGACTTATAATAACATCAACAAGCAATTCAGGGTTTAGTTTCTTGCACCATTTTTATTTCTATAGTTTTCTGGCTAACATGCCCTTTAACAGGAGCACCTAGAAGTATAACTTACAGCTAACTATACACAGTAATTATATATAATTCAAGAGAGCTGCTATATTTACCAATAATACACGGGCCGCGTTTTTATGTCACCCGCCCGCTTCTGTAAACTTTTGGAGTACTAGGACGTGGCTAGGTACAATTAGTATTCGGTTTAGAATGACTCAAGAGCACCATCGTATGAGTGAGCGACGGGCTAATACTTTATTTAGTATAAGTGGATTCCAAATTATTTTGCTCCAGTGAAATGTATGCGCCGATCAGAAGGTTTTTCTAAATTCCCATCTGGAGTCTAGCCATCTTAAACGCGTTAATACATATATACGATATCAGCATTATATCACACAATATCAGTTTTGATTGCTTTTTATAACAGCAATGTTTATATAACAGGAAAGTCTAGAGATTGACTTGAGGAACCCTCTCATGATAAACGGGGATCAAACGCTAACTAACAAAGAGAGCAGCACTACTAAGTCTGTCTGACCCACCGCTCGAATGAGCATTCCTCCATTAGATCCAATTGTCGGGAAAGATGAGTCACTGCTAGCCCGGCCTCGCTACTTTTTATCCCGTCTAATTGGGACTGACTCGAGTTTCTCCTTCCATCCCCACACGTTAATTATTGTAACTTGTCCCCACTGACGACTCCCTCCCCACTGACGAGACAACCAGGTGTTTACCGTCATGTCGTCGTATATTGACCCCCTTTGTTTTCTTCTCTGCCCAAGTGCTGATAGAAAACCTTTCAACCGAAACTAAATGTTAATTTTTTTTAGAATAAATTTCTAGAATATGGTTAACATTTTTAACGGAATTTCAACAGTCCCAAACACGTAAGTGTGATTGGATCTCTCTATTATTTTTCCAAATCAGGAAAAAGGTTTTCAGCGAGTATTCCGGAATAGAACCTCGGTGATATTTAGTCGGATAAATAGCGCTTTGCGAAGCTCTCATTTGAATTTAGTTATTTAACCGCTAAATCTTCTGTACTTATTCCCTTTTATTACCTCTCTTCATCTTCTTTCTATTTATATTATTTTTGTAAAGAAGGGGATGGTGAAATGGTGCGCAGGTTCAAATGTTAGGATTTTGAATCCATAATTTTGTTAGAATTAATTTATGTAGTAATTCATTAAAATCTAGTTTTTTTTTTTTTTTTGTTTACTGGTCCAAGGCCCTGTTCCAAGCCATAGTGGTTGTAATTTTAAGGGAGGTTGGTTGAGTTAGTTAGAGAGTGTTTGTTTCAGTGAAAATCTACATATAAAAGAGTAGTGTGTGTTCAGCTGAGGTTTTACAAGGAACCACCACGAGGGAAAGAGTTGGTTTTTGAAGGATCTTGTGGATGGTGAAACCTTAGAGTTGATGGATTACCTCCCACTTTTTATATTTTGGCATTTTTTATATATTTATATAACGAGGGAAAAATTATCGTGTGCTTGGTTTTTTAGCATACGCGTGACTTATTACATTCGTATTTTTCGCCCCTCCCTTCGTTTAATTCTCATTATGGTGTGCATCCTTCTTTCCCCTCTTATAAATGCGCACACACTCAATTAGGTTTAGAAATGAAAAATACTGAGAGTAACGAGACCCGCAATATTTGACGGACGGAACTTTGATACGGTTGAAAGTTAGGTCTGGAAAGACTCGTAGTAAGTGCAAAAGTCGAACTGCTTTTCACATGTGTAGACATGTGGTGCACCTACAGTAAAAGCAGTCGCCAACATCTACCTACCATGATTATCATGGCCACGTGTACTAGGGATAATAATTGGAAAAAAAAAAAAGAGTCGTAGCGTGTTGATCCCGGAATATGCAAATTAGCTCGATAACGAACTAATTTGCATATTCTTGGATCGTAATCCGATTATGGTAGTATATATTAATGAATCTCAATCTTCACTACTGCTAAGATATTGTTTAAACACAACATGTTGGCTGTGCAAGCACATATTCACTATCCGGTCGAAGCCGGATCTAGACAAAGTGATGTATAGCATCATCCGACTGTGCTGAGAGAATTGTATTCCCACTGATGGTAACCATGGTGTCACCCATTGTTAAGTTTATCTTGTTAATTAACTGGGTAGTTGGCGCTCTAAGTTATCTCTTTACTTTATATATTTATATCTATTTATTCATATATATATCATTATATAATCTTATTTATTCTGTATTTAACCTTATATAATCTTATATGGACATTGAAATAAAGTAGTTTCAATTTCTCTCTCTCTCTCTCTCTCTCTCTCTTGAGTTTTTCCTTCGCATGTTGGAAACTAAAATATATATATGTTGCTAAATTATTTAGGTTTATTATTTCTCCCATAAAGTTCAAATCTTTAAAAATACCATGTAGTTCACACAAGTTTGGATGTGTAAAAGAGAAAATGTTCCCCCTATTATTTCCAGATGTTTTAGGTAACACTTTAATATAAGGTTGTGTCACAAAAGTTCGTGTTTTTCTTATTACTTGGCAAATAATATTATTACGGCTAATACATAATAATTCATAATACAATTACTTTATACATATTACAAAGACATTATACATAACAGCAAATAATATTGGTATTTAAATTTTTTGCAAGTGTTTACGAACTTTTGGGATAACCTTATATTACACTCAATCGTTTTCTTTAGAGTTCCATTTTATTTCGACACGGATTGTTCCTCTCTCCTAGCTGCTGCTTCTCATCTTAAACCTCAGCCATTTTGGTTATTGTCTCAAAAAAATAGCTTATTGTTTTAGTTTTATGGCTTTTTGTTGTGTGACACGGTTTCTACCTTGTTCCAAAATCACTATATTAGGTACCGCTCAAAAAGAGCAACCTAGTTTATGATATTTGAAACAATGAATAATATGTTAAGATTATTCACATATTAAACAAAATGTTAACGCTGGATTCAATCCCGGTTCATGGCTGTCGAGGGTGTTACCCACTCGTCCACCGACTTTCGACACGGTCTCTAAATGGTTGGTGTGTTCTACTGTAGCCCAATAATTAAAGCAGCAAAAATAGAAAGTAAAGATAATGCGCAGATAGATGGCGGTAGCTATCTTTTATTTCTGAGAACTGCCGTAATCGATCGTTAAACTATCTTTTTCCCCCTCCCAATTCCTCTCTATCTTGGACATTCTTTCACCCTGACGGAATCTCTCCATTATTTTCTTCTCTACGTATCGTCAATATTGCTCACTGATTATTATTTTTAAATATTCTATAACCTTAACGGACAACTAAATTAGTAATAAATGTGCCCTTGCACAACGTGCTTGGATTTTAATGCCATCTTGTAAGATAATTAATGTTCAAGAAATGAAAGCAGGTTCACTACTGATGAGCCAAACCCTCCCAATATTTTTTCATCGCAGTAAGGACAATAGAAGTCTGTTTTATGTGTAAAAGAAACATTCTTGTTTTAATGCTTACATTTCTTATATTTAGATCCATACATATATTGGCCTTACATCATCGATTAGAACACTTCACCATTTAGCATGTCATCCTTGCTCCGAGGCCATGCTAATCTTCTCTATATCGTTCCAATTTTACTATATGTACCGCCGAACAAGCGTGTACTTCGGTTAGATCGTTGGTCTGAACAAGGCCTTGTATTATAGCCAATATAATTACATATTAGAAAGTATAGGGATATACAGTTTTTTAAAATGGATATAACAAATTCGAAAAGCAACATTTCGGTCTCTTAGAAATGTTAGAAATTGATTGGAATAGAATTTTGACATTAAAGAAACCTCTTCAAATCCTATTTGGTCTTAAATGCGATCGGTCTTGTTTCCGATTAATTTTGATACCGAAATTGTATTTGGAGCCGGAAAAACCTTGGTCTTTCTTAATGGTTTATCACAAGTGGCACACATAAAAATTGCATTAAAACAATGGTTTATCAGCCCAGTACAAAACGTAATGGTGACGTATGATAAATTCGCCGATTTCAAAGGAGATTAGGACTTTTATGCCAGTAGAAATGTATGTGCACACTCTCTAACGAAATTTCAGGAACCCCTTTTAGTTAATTTTCGTTATAGTTTCGTTTAAAATAATTTTCTGGAAGGAGATCCAAGTTTTTTTCGTTGTGAAAAGTTCCGTTTAAAATTATTTTCATTGAGTTGCCAAGAATTTTCGCTACACACGGCAAATTTTAATGCCGAACCTTTCAACTAAGAAAACCACTACAAAAAAAAAACGCCTTAAAGCCATCGTGTACTCTTTGATTAAATGACGCTTGTCCACCACTTAATGACACCGTGTTCTTAATGTCAGTTTAGTAAAGGAGGCTTCTTCCTATTCACCGGTAACGGAGCTCAGTGAAACCAACCAACTCATCATTACAGCCAGCCCGCGCTGATGATGATAGAGCAGAACAAAGAAGTGTCCCACTGCCGCGAAATTGTTTTCTCCATTGTCATAGATACCTCTTGACTCGTTTCCCACGTCGCTATGGACATCCTGCTGCTTGCCTTGTCTTTTTTATCTCTGGCCTTGTCCACGCAACGCATTGATTTGAATTAATTTTATACCCCGATTCAACTATAACCGATTTAAAGAATTAGCCCGATTCAACGATACCCCGATTTAACGATATCTCTCTCCCCCCCCCCGTTCTATTTTTATACTCGAAAATTTTTTAACGTGCTGTTTCATTTGTCACCCGCGCGAAGTCTATATTTTAAATATTAAAATAGAAACTATACATTAAAATCGCTCGAATCGGAAAAAGATGATACGGACAAGAACAGTTGTTGACACTTTGCAAGGTTCCCTTTGCGAAAAATTGTAATATTTATGGAACAGGACTTTGTATGCTTTTTACAAAAATCAAAATGCAAGGGTAATTGTGGGAGAAGTGATTAGTATTATATTCATATGTTTTAGTGTTTCTTGCCATTAGTGACCGGAGTTTGGATGTTCTTTGCTGGTTGTTTGAGAATGGTATTCATGTACAGGTTGGCTTTTGTCTAAATTTTGTGGCAAAAATTTTATCGCCAACAGTATGTTCTGTACTGGGTTGATAAACAATTTTTTTAAGGCATTGTTTTTATACATTTTTAAAGGAAGAGGTGGCCCCTTTTCGACACATATATACCGATTGAATTCCTCGATTTAGCAAGCGGTTCGGATTTATTTCTCACGATCGTCTCAACTAGCACATGGTTCTAGGTTTTCTAATCTTGTGATACCACCTATCTCTATCCCCTCTAGATAGATCTCTTTGGTTTTTACATACTTACAGCAAATTACACTAGAGGTTCAGCATCGACACAGCTTGTATTTTGTAATGTTGATGGTTATTATATCTCGATGTTCCAATGATAGCCGAACATTTTAAATGCCGTTTTTTAATTATTAAATTTTTGGGCAGTTTGTTGTACCTTTTTACTTTTTTTTTTTCTAGAGGGTGTTTATAATATATGTTTGAAAATTATGTATAGTGTGCGTTTTTGTTTGTGACTGGCTAGTTGGCGACTTGTCTTACAGTAGTAGTTTTGTTATTGCTAAAAATGCAATAAAACTTCGTTAGAACATTACAAAAAAGCTATCTCCGCCTATTGCACCATTTTTATTTGGTTTCCTGGCCCTAAATTATGTTTTTACAAGTTCTCCAGAATATACCACTCGTACAGGGCATCTGAAAAATCAGTGTGCTGTTCAAAATGACATCCTATATTTTATTTTTAATAAAAATATTGTAGCCTACAATGACCCTTACACTGACTTCTCAGACACATCCTGTAGTTGGGGGGGCCCAGACCCCGATATAACGATAAAAGGAGGTTTTGTCCGTTTATATGAGCACGTAGGTGAAATAGGAATCTGGGTACATAACGGGTCTTTAAAATTCTCTCTCTCTCTCCGCACCATGCAACCAACCCTGTCCGCCCACGTGGCTATTTGTTGATAGAACAACAACACTGGGTGTCCCATATAGCGGTGATGTAACTCCTCGATCCAACCTATAGAGTAGATTACTTCTTGTATACAGTAGTCCCCGAGGTAACGTGGGGCCGACAAACACGTCCAAATGGACCAAATCAATGTATAACGTTTTAGGTTGGATCGATACATACTTCAAATGTATTATATTCGACGACTCTTTGAGATTTGATGTTTACGTTAATAAAAAAGTTGATGTGATGAATTTTTAATTGTTTTTGGGCTTAGTTTCTTTTGGGATGGAGTAGAAAATACAATTTCAACTTTCGGCGAAACGTACAAGGAGCATACTAAACACCTAACTTGAAGCTACCTGTAAATTGCACGAACTAACTGCGAGTTAGCATAAGTTGAGGGTGCATCAAGAGGTACTCGACGATTATGTGCGATCATATTATTATGGCTAAAACATCAAACCTCACATACGACGGAGAAGTTCTAGGAACTCCAAATCTTGTCCCCATTAAACTTGGTCAAAGTGAAATGTACTATTTTCTCTCCCTCTTCACTTTTGAAGGAGCGAGAAGGCCGCAACATATCGTCAGACTACAGTAGCAACAATCCGCAGCCCATTCTCGATCTTAAATACAATCTGAACCCCATCACAACATTTAATACCAAATCGGATTCTAGGCCAATAGTTTTTAGGTTCAATTATTTATTATAAATTCTTATTTACGGCCAAACGCGGATAAAATGGCACAATACTCAATTTTAATACGCTTTGCCTTACAGTTTATTCTATTTTGTATATAATTCATGTTTGAATTTAAATAATTTCATTAATTGAATAATGACTAAAAATAATGGATATACGATATTGAGGAATTTTGACCATCTGATTTTGAATAGACAAAAATTATATAAAGTATCTTACAATGGTTAGATAGACAGTAAATATCACTTGAGAGACAAATAATTAAATGGCCCACAATTTGTGCCTCACATATTGATAGAGCTATAATTTTTGTATACGTAGATTTGTGTGGATAGCTTTTTACCCACCTCCGTCCCGCTTCGACAAAAACACCTCAAAATTGCCGCTTTTCAAACCACCACGTTTGCTCTAAAAAAAATATATATATACAAAAGCGTATTTTAACGGTTAGGGAAAAAAAGGAAGAATTACTGTTGTGCAATCCTTTTGTTTTTCTGTCTGGTCGCTCATCGCCACCACCCTCCATTTTCTATAAAGTTGAACCCCCCTCCACGATCATTAAACTCCCCTCTACACGATTGCTGCCCCTCCCTCCACCCCCCCCCTTCTTTTTTTTTTTTAGCTGTTTTTTTTTTTTTTTTAAAGCTTAATTCTAGAAATAGACGCGTGTTTGGTAACACCCTACAGTGTCTAAAAATATCAAATTTGAAATTTTACATTTTGTCCCTTCCTTTCATTTTGGTGTTATGTATTCTTCAGATTTAGTTCTCATTAGTCTCTCTGAGATTTATAAAGTTACACAATACAGTGAATATATGGACTTTTGACCTGAAATTCTCTCGCACACTCTTAAATTAAAAACGTTTGAATTTGAGAGACAGAGCTTAAAATATTTTTCCAATGAAATAAAAGTTGGCTTCCATTTCTAAAGCAATTAAATGGATATCATCATTAATTATATTATCATTAATTAATATTTTCACCATTTTGGTGTCGAATATGATCAATTTGTAATATGAAATTGTGGGTGCCGTCTTTTAAAATCTCGGTCTCAAATGTGATTGTTTTTTTTCTTTTGATGAGTTATCAATAGCAGGTGGGAAAACTATAACAACGGTATTCATAAATAATTTCATTGCAAGTAAATGTCAAAAATATTTAAATCAATTGCTTCTTGGCACGGTGGGTTTGGCACCTTAAGAAAGTCCATCTTTTTTTGTGCTCCTTCCGGCACGTAAGAGAAACGATGATGACCGTTCGATTTTAGTATTGCCAATTTTTATTTAATCGATGCTTTCGTGTACTGTTACATTGGCCATGGATATAGGCTGCCCAAGTTCAATTTACCCTGTATGTTTATCGTAGACTTTAAGAGAGGAACACACATTTGTAAAGTTGCTTTTTTATAAATCACAAACAAACCCATTCAAATTTCACGAATGCAATTTAAACCCCTAGATAATGTATGAGGGGTCTAATATTAAAGTATAATACAATTTACAATATTTACTCGCCGATAAAGTTCAATTCTGAAAAAAAAAAAGAAAAGCTTTTCAATTATTCACTGACGACGAATATGACATTTCAAAACCACGTTTTATCAAAATCCAAACACGTTAATATATTAACAAAGCTTTGATTCCTTTCAATGGCAAGGAGTGAACGAGGCTGTCTGTACTGTACTTTACGATGTTACACCACATGTGTTGGATTACCACCGGTGCTCAACCACCAGATCAGCTTGTCTTGATGACAACTTTCTTGTAGCCATGTAACGCCATTCTTCGCCGCTGATGTCACGGCGTTTTCTTTCGCCCGTCGTCCGGCTTCCAGTTGCTAGAGGAGTCAATTTCCGAGTGTTTTTTTACATGTTCTGGGAAAGTAGCGATTCCAATTTTTCCACACCCACGAACCAATGACTCTTAGCTTTTGACAAAGTTACTTCCACTCTACATTAGTATATACACATCAGTTATACACATGCGCGCCTTAGGTAAAAAAAATATTGGTATCATTTCGCTGCCAAAATCCTCTTTGGTTAATTAGGGTGTATTCACGAGTCTTTGTTGGTACCTAATAAAATGGTAGCTGTATATACTGACCTTGGTATGGTGTCTTGATACTGAACTTACCAAAGTTGTGTTTTCGTGATTGTAGAGACGACATTGTTTGCGGCGACTTAGACAGGAAGATGTTTTGACATTTAAAAAAAATTACTTTCCAATCAATCAGTCGCTCCTCATCCGATCCAACGGGTTGACAGACCTCCCCGACGTTGTCTTCTTATGTGTTGACATGTTATAAGAATGTCTAGATTTCCTACAGCCTCCAGATTGTTCATATTATAGCATGTCCGTACCATTGGGGTGGATTTATGGGTTCTTGTTTTGTGGTCGCTTAGTTGTCTCACTTTCTCATTTCTCTCCGGTGAGTTTTGTTTCTAAGCACTCTTTGGGAGTTTACAGCAAAACAACGTTATATAGATATATACCCGCTAATTGCACCATTTTGTCATCTTGTAGAAGCTAGGGTACACATACATGTAACTTCTTCTGTAACTTCTTGTGGAATTGAAATATATCCTACTTATAGTAGCGCGCTTCAGACTAAAACTCCAGAAAAGCCTCGCTAAAAGCAAGTTTTGCCGTTATGTTGGATGGCCTCCCGCGGGAAATTCCATCGACTTCACACAGATGTGGTGATGGACACACGTGGAAATGGGCGGGTGAGGTTTCCCAATGAACAGGGGGAGAGATGGATTGGTCGCCCCCGTATCTGGGACAAGTGACCGACAGTCCCCCTCCCTGCAGCTGACACCTCCACAGATCGTCTGTCTTTCTGTTGACCGGTCCATCTGTCTTTCCCACGTGGGATAGCTCGGCCGGCTTATATTACATCAACGGGCCACAGTTTTCAGGTCATTGACTACCTCATCAACGTTGGCTGTACCTCAATTAAGCACCAAGGATAACTCTGATGGCCTCTTTAGAAATTGGTAAATTAACCCATTATAAATGGCTATTCTTACTTCGAACCTAAGAAAATCACCTACTTAAAAGCTTTGCTTAGTTAACAATATTTTGTGTGTGTTATTTTTATTATCTTCTTCCAGTTCAACTGGCAATTTGACAGAGTACAAAATTATTTGTCTCTGACAGTTTATAATTGAGAACATTGTGAGAAAGCCCAAACGCTGATAGGTGGCGGCATTTCCTCCATTTTGATGTTGGAGTTTCCTGTCGACAAGGTTGGCGTCGCCCAGGTTGTGCCGGCACTCGTGGCGGGCTGTCTACGCTTCAACAACCTGGAACGACAATAATAGCAGATCATATCACCTACTTCAAGTGGTGAAAATAGCGATGACTGATGGCCGAAGATGCCTATTGACGATATGCAGTAATTGGAGATATTTCTAAGTAGCGAAACTTTAATTAGGATCTGTAACCTTGGTCCGCCCAGTCCGGTCTAAGTTGTGGAGTTGCTACATCCGAGGAGGGAGAATGGATGGTGGGGGGATGTTGTGATGGGGAAGGTCATGTCTGTCTGTCTATATAAGGACCATTATCGGAATAAAGTCTATCACCACCCCTCACAATTAGTTAAAGGGAAGTCCTCCCCTGCTCACCACAAGAGGCTTTCTTCCATCTCCTCCTCACTCCATGTGTGCCGCCGGCCCAGGTGTTGTTTGGTGTCCGCCCCGCATGGTTTATTTAGACTGGGTGGGCGTCTTTTGTCCCGAGTTCGAACCTCCGTAATGACATTTTTTTCTAAAAATCTCGATATTGTCGCTCTAAAGAACACATTAAAATTACAAAATTCTGAAGGAGCAGTAATCCATCAAATACCCCCGCAATATTTACCGACGCGTGGGATACCACAACACTAGAGTGACACGTTCCCTTTATTGATATCTGGGCTAGCTTTCAAGTCACTTCCCCTTATCTAAACACACAAGTTATACGAGGAAACTTTTGTTAAAGCTAGCCCAGATTTTAATAAAAGGAACATGTAGCTCCATTGTTGCGTAAAATAAACTGTCGATTTTAGTACGATTGACCGACACAGTATCTCAGACGTGGAATTTACGGAATGATGATATGTTTCTGCGTATTTCTCGCTTGGCCTATTTGATTTGAGCATTTACTCCACACCCCATTAGTGTAACTCTACCTTGTAAGCCGAACGGCAGATATGTGGTTTACGTACATCAGGTGGGCCATCAGTCCCAAGATACCTCTTCAGGCTCCTCCAACACTATCGATCCTCCATAGCCAACTGATTGACCTTAGGTATTTTCTTCAGTTGGCTACGAGCTCTACAATGTATTTGCACGTTACCCATCCCATGATTATCATAGCTCATTGGTGCCGTCCGATAGACGTCTTATGGACCTAAGCCAATTTTAATAAAGAGATGATTAAACACACTCTAGACAGGATAGCTGCTGCTCTGATCACTCCAAGAAACGACGGTCTTCTCAACTAGAACTGCTTGGAACCTGGCTGTCGTCATGGTCGATAACATATGTTACTGGTTTGGGAGCTACCGCTTCAACAGTTATTTCCAGCAATCAGATTGAATACAACTTTTTTGTTTTCAAATAATGAATTGCTTCAACGGCTTCTCCCGATTCTCGCAGCAAGTCTAATCAACCAACGAGTGGAAGTTACCGAACAGGGCTATGGAACTATCTGAATACATATTCATTAAACGGTTTTTTTCACTCCGAGGTGGAAAAAAAAAAGCCACTCTTTCCTGAATACAATAAAATTTGCCATGAGAGACCGACCATAAATATGATTACTTCTGGTCTCTTCTTGGACATAGATTAGACCGGGTCATTTTTGAAATTACAAAAGTCCTCACTCAAAGAGGGGGTCGGTCATGGGAGGTTTAAATCAAGAAAAGCCAAAGAGACTGAACATGTTTCAGACAATTGGTCGTCTTCATCAACGCAGAGCACATCTTAGCTAAAAACCGTCCAAAAAGGCATCCTACTGTAAATGGGAACTGACATAATGGCTGTACCCTGACTGCGGTCGTCGGTGTACGCCGCAGGAAAGCCGTGGGTGGGGAAAGTGGAACGTCGTCCAACAGGAAGTCATTTCTTCGTGGAAGTCTTCCGGCTGTTGCTTGTATGACCGCCGACCCCGTCATATCTCCCGACGTCGTAGCCACAACTACCAGGCATTACAACAATTAGGCTGAAAGGTTTCTGTATTAGATTGACATCCTATATATACAAGATTATAAACTATTTAGCGTGCACGTTTCCCCACAAATTTTACAGGCCCATGGTTGAGAAACGTTACTATATACACGGCTTGTTTTCTATGCTGGCGGTTCTATTGCCTCGACGAGTTCTTTTACACTTCAAGGATTTAACTCGCCATCTCTGAGTACGAATCTTTCTGCGCTAATTTTCTCACTGTAACGGGAGACTTATTATTTATTTGGAGCGTCGGGAGATCCCTGGCTTGGTCAACCTGACCTCTCTCCTATTTGCTTACTTGACTGACAACATGGAGCATTGAGAATATATTTACGGCAACTATATGGACGTTAAATTTAATTGGTGAAACCGCTGAGTGGGTTCAGTAAGAGACTGAAGGGGTGGATGCTTTAATTATACAATATATATATATATATATAATAAATTAAAATCCATAAAAACAATTTCAAATATTAATTTCAGCCTTTTCCTTAACATAAAAAAAAAAACCTGGTTAATGTTCTAGTTATAGAGAATTTCTAAAATTATTCCTTCACAAATGTAGACTATATGAACATAGCAATAGTTTTTGCTCTGGGATATTAAACTGTTGGAAGGATTCTCCGCTGATGAGCCAAGCTCCTCTCTATGTTTCTTATCATTGCCTTAGTTCTAACCGAAGTCGTGTAACAGAGATCATTAACGCCGAGAGGTTTTCTTCGAGAGTCTCAAGAAAGTTTCGGACGGTACCGTCGGCGCCATTGGTCTGTCTCAGGTTGTTGACCTTTTATCAGCTGATGTTTATTGGACACGATGATAAGCCATTTTGGAAGGTTGGTCCGAAATGTAACATCTCTCCCATATACCCGTGTTATAACACGGAGAGTTTTCACTCGCTGCTAAAGCACGAAGCGGGGGGAATCACTAAACTGGATCTAGTGTTTGATTGCTGCCCTGGTGTGGTCGTTATATCGTTATTTTTATTTGTTAAAAAAAAAAATCAATTCCCAACGCCCTCCCTGAATTGCAAAGTTAATAATAACGAATTTTGAAGTCTCCAAGTGTTTTTGTGTGCGGAAGAAGTCGGTTCGCCAGAGAGCATTGTCCTCGAGGTTCCGCTCTTTAAAAAAATGGGTGTCGAGTTAGTCATAGGTCCTGGAGGAGCTGGCGAGGTCAGGAAATGTCTCACTGCCAGGATGGTTGCAGCCATTGTCGTGGCTGGGATTTTATAGAGATGTAGCGGTATTGGGGCGAAGAAATAATTTTATTTTATTATTTATTAATCAACGAAAATACACAGCTCTGTGTTTATGAAATATTTATATATGTTTTATAGCTTTGTTATTAAAGATTCTCTAGCTGTAAGTAATTTGTTGGTTTTTTAAAATTGTAGTCGCCTAGTGGTGCTGGACGTCATAAATATCTTCTGGTTTACCATTGTGATCTGCTTAGTCATCCATTACTACGTTACAATATTGTTTCGTGTTGGAATTTTTAGGGATGTGCTGGAATTTCAGGTTTTTTTTTCGCATTTTGGGATTTTTAGGGATAAGCTGGAATAGATCATTTCGTATAGGAGCTTTTCGATTCTTGCCTTTATTGTTGATCATTTTGTCTGCCACGATTGTTGATCATTTAGGAAGCATGGCGCGGAATTTGCGGGTTGTTTCGTTCTAGGATATTTAGGGCTTTATAGTCTTCTCAATTTGCCGCGAGATTTCATGTTTTTTTTTTTTTAGCAAATAATTTTAAGGAATTTTTTTCGCGAATTAAAGGGATTGGGTATGACTTCATTAATATTCAGATATGCATAATTAATTCACCTTGTTATGCATTTCAAACACATTCAGACACTCCTATATTATTATTACTAGTAAGCCTTTTAGTTTATTAGTTTTGTGTAAAAAAAAAAAAAAAAGCCCTAACGATAGAAAATATACATTCTCTGTTGTTGCGGATCACGAAGGACAACGACAGATCAAGGATAACGATAACAAAATTGTTCCCCAAAAATTAATCTAAAAAAAGCCATTTGAACTTCTCACTATAATCACGATTCACCCAATCTGATTTAGTCTCTTAGAGCATTAGAGCAGTTGTATCACATTGCTTCAATGGTTCTGTCCAACCCCACTAGTGATTGCAGGCAAACAAACTGGTTCTTCTACATTGTAGACTGCTTGTACACTAACAACGTGTGCTGGGGATACTAAGTAAGAAAGCGAATTCCGTGAACCTATTCTACGGTACTAGAATGAAGTGTAAAAACTGAGAAAAAGAAGTTCCACCAAAATAGACGGCAGTAGGGGGGGAGGGTTGAACGTTCGCACGTGCTGCGGTGGCGGGAACAAAGGCGGCACCTCGATCGAAACTGTCGGCGCCACTGACCATCCGTTCTTCCCATGCTCTGTCTGTCTGTCTCTTCCTTTGTCTTCGTCATTCGCTTCTCTATTTTAGCTGGCGTATAGGTAATACCATAGATTCTACTAGTGTGGAAACTCTTGTAACCAAGCTCTTATTTCCACGAAATTATCCGTATAACAAACTTTTTAATAGCCAAAAACTCCCTATAACGAAGCTCTTCACTACATAAAACTCACTGTAACGAAACTTTTTATGACTAAAGTTTCCTATAACGAAAAACTATATATATACAAACATATAGATAATAATTTAAAATATATATATCGTAATATAAACAATGTGATATGTAAGTAATAAAGTATGACGTCCTTTCTAGTCGTCTCAAAGTGACACCAGCTTGCGACCGGACACCTGGGGGATCCAGGTGGGGGAAAAAAGGGCGTTGGTCCAGATGTTGACAGTTAGTTAGGGGACAGTGGATATTTTCGGACAGCCCCGCTCGGTGGTAGGCCATCATCATCTCACGACGGTCCCGGGCGCCGAGCTTTTCCACAGTTAATTCTCAACTTTCCCCTGGTCTTGGTGCCACGTGAGACGTACTAGGAGAGCGTCTTTTGACCCCAAACTTTGTCGTTACTGTCCCGTGCGGACTTCCCACTCTGCACGCCTTGCCACTCAACCCCGACTGCTTCCAACACACTTGTTGTCTTACCCGGGTTTACGACATATATATATCCCTAGTACACACGTCTATAATAAGCCTTGATAGTCATGGTGGATTAGCGACCGCTTTTATTGTAAGTACACCACATGTCTACACATGTGGAAAGCAGTTCCGAGTTTTACACTTAAAAATGTGCCAGAGCCCCGTTTGGTTACTTGCACTCATTAGTGGAATTGAACTTTTGAAAGAATCGGGGACCATTGAAGCTATTTGTTTTTCAGAAAAAAAGTGCCCAGTGCGGGTTTAACGATCCCCAATGGTGGCTGCCGACGATTTAAACCACCCTAGATAATTTTAGAGAGAATGGCATTCATGTGTTAACTAAACAAGCCATTTCTCGAACTTTCCCGAGCCAAGATACCGGTGTTGTAGCATAGGAACCAAATTTGTGCAGTTTTCACAAAATGACATTGTTTTGACGAATTTTAAAGCGGGAGCGAGGTGTTCCTTTTTCGCACCTGAATTCTCCCTCAAAATTGTAATAAAACACTTTTTTTGAGTTTAATGACTACTTCTTTTGTTAGAGTGATTTATAACTTTCTTATAAATCACCACCGAGGTACTTATTGAAAAATGGCCAATGGTATTTTCAAGTAGGTGTCAATGCAGGCTGTAACTCACCTACCTCTTCAACCGCTAATTATTATAACTATTATGACAAAAAGCTGTATGTGGGAGGAAGAAAGCAGGTCTCCCACATGGACCCAAGATAGCATTTAGCCTACATTCATTCAACTCCCGCCGAGGCTGACCTATTTACACACACAACTTATGTAAATTACAACGGAACTTTTCTACCTCTCCTAATAAATTTTCGTTATTGTATCATTTATTTATTTTATGGGATTTTACAACAGTGGCGCAAAATACATACGACCAAAAATAATAACAAACAAAAACCGAGAACATGCACAGTTGATTCTCGACCTGCGATATTTAAAACCAAATCGGATTTAAAAGCAACATATTCCTCCTGTCCTCAATTCAAGTTTGTACATTATCGCATTTTATGATCAAATCGTTATCTTGAAGTTGCCTGTGGCGCCCGCGGGCATTCATAGTTCTTTAGAGAGAAACTTCGGCCAGGTATTTTAATAAAGTTATACACACAGCTATTATATTAGAATATAGGAAATGAAAGCATTAAATCACCAATGTTTCTTCTACACATAAAACGAACCTCTAACTGCCCTTACAACGATGAACAAAATATTGGTTGATTTTTCATCGCTGTAAGGACAGTGAAAGTTCGTTTTATGTGTAAAAGAAACATTCTTCCTTTAATGCTTTCATTTCCTATATAAAAAATCGCGTTATTGCTTCATATTGTAGCGAAATATTTATTATTTTAAGAAAATATTAATTTTGATAATTCTATTTTGCTACTCTATATTACCCTCATTGCTTCTCTTGTATTTCATTTTTTTTTAGTTTATTCTTGCTAAAAGTAAATTGTTGTGTCGTCCTGAAGTTTCCTAATGTTCTACGTGACTATTTCTCGGCCAATTCTATCATTTTGAAAGAAAGAACGTTCCAATTACCTATCTACCACTATCCCGCCAATATTTCACCAGCTATCGCAATTCCCCCACATATCTAATTGTAGATGTTCTTCTTACTTTACCTTTTTTAAAAAATGTCTGGAATTTCCGCCCCAACATTCCCGTGCCTTTCGGAAAACCTTTTTAGCTAACCTATTTTAATCGTTCTTTTTTCTCCCCTTTCTTCCTCAATCTGTGTACACGCATTTAAAAAAGGTATCATATATCATCTTCATACTCCATATTTTGTAGACTTTAAAAAATTCCTATGTGTTCCTACTAGAACACAAGTGTTTTCGAAAATAAGTAGACTTTAGTCTAGACTCGTTTTTGAAGTGTCGACCCGTTAAAATTAAAAACAACCATTTTTTCTTACATATATAAATTAGGAGAATCTCCTGAAGTTTGTCCTCACAGTCTAACAGATCGACATTTGTCAACAGCTTTGGTAAGCCCAGCATTACTTTTCTAGTCCATCTAGATTTTACCGGATCATAGGAAGGGCTTTGGACGAACTAAATCTCTAAGTATATGCACATGCTGATTTTGTCACTGGCTCTATCTGCGGCGACCAATTGAGACGTTTAATCATTTGTTTTTAAAGCAGCCAGAATAAATCTAATTGGCTTCGAGCCTGACGACGTGCTATGGCATGTTATCTCTCAGGATGTGGGCCTATCTCCGCCTTTTCCGCGGTGTTTTTTACTCGGCACTTTTCTTCGAATTTCTTCTTCACTCGCCGCTGCAACTACGACTTCTGGTGACAATGGGGAATTCTGTATGATTCCCTTTGTTGTCACCAAGTAGAATGAAAAGCACATTAAGTGAACACTCAAAATGATGGATGAATTTAATATAAAATAAAAAATATTAGACTGTGTATTCTCCCATTTAAGACCAATCCACCATAATTTCTCTGTCCTTAATCAGATTTGACATTAAATCAAATATTTTACCATCGTTATTAAATTGCTCAAATATACATACCTTTAAAGCCGCATTTTAACTTATTGTTGGATACCAAAACGTTCATTTCCACCAAGATACGCACATTGAAACAAACATTTTGGTCTTAAATGCGATGAATATAAAGTTGAAATAAGTTTTATTTCTATGGCTAGTTTTCATACTAGGATTGTATTCAGGGTTGGAGAGTTTTGGCTTTATAAATGTACTTTGATCTTAAATGAGGTAGATGTTTGATCGAAAACCGAATTGTCAACGCCCAACTTTCCTAATTTGAAGTTGTTGAAATATCGATCTTTTCTATAGACACCTATTTAGATAATCGCATTTTCGGTTACTTGGAGCGGTGTTGTGGCAGTTGGGACACTCTTCCAGGAAGAACAGTTCGGACCTTTGCTTTTTTTTTTCCTTCCAAGGTATCACTTTGGTTCCGTAATTCTCAGCTCAATTGCTCGAGTCCCGTTTGGTCCGTCTCAATGCCATTCTAATCGATCGGGGGATTTCCATTTTTACTGCAATGAGGGAAAACTGGAGTATTCACCACTGATGAGCAATACCCTCTTTCCTATTGTTTAGTTTCTTCATTGCAGTAAACATAGCTTTTTATTATAAACTAGTCGCCATCTATTATATATTTTTATATACTCTAGTACACGGTGGTGAACCCTCCCAGTGGTTTCACCAATTTATTCCATCAGACCGCCTGGCGAAACAGCTGGGAGGGTTCTCCACTGATGAGCCAAGCCCTCCCAATGTATTTTTGATCGTAGTAAGGACAGTAGAAGTTTGGTTTATGTTTAAAAGAAAATTGCATGCTTAAATGTTTTATATAAAAGGAAAGGATTTGCGCACGAATGTTTCTTTTATATACAACTAGCCGAATGACCCGGGCAACGCCCGGGTTTTACCCGATTAAATGTTTTTATTCAAATACTATTCGTTACAATTATAAATTGGCGCCGTGGATGTCACTCTTGTGAAACGTCTCGCTCCAAATTTGTTTCTGAGAAGCGATATTTTTATAGAGAGATGATTTGGCTTTGTCTGCTACTCTTTTTGTGTTGATTTCTTGCTTCCCTCTTTCTTATTATTATTATTATTTTTTTCCTTTTCTTGTTTTTTTTTTTTTTCTTTCTCTTTTTACTCTGTATATATCGCTATTTCCGTTGTCTCACTGCTTTGTACTTATGCATACCTCTGGTGAATCCTGTATAGGGTCAGTGACCCTAAATAAAGGCTTTTTTGTTGTTGTTGTTGTTGTTGATTTGGCTTTGTGTATTCTGCTCGAATGATTTTTTTTTCTGTTAGAATTTTGTTCCTGAAGACTAAAAATGAACTGGCTTCACCCGTGGTCTCTGCTCTTTGGAATTTTTCCCGATATAATTTTGTATCTGATAATCAAATGATGATACAGCAATATTTTCATCATCATTTTCTGACAAAAAAAAAAAACTATTTTTGCCCAAAACCTGTCAATTTCAATTTTTCTTGGCTAAAAATGTGACAAATATCCCTTCCATATTTTTCTCTATGTCCTGTTAAAACCCCTTTTTACATGTACATTAGGTCAGCTGATATTACCTTCCATCTTCACCGCTAGAGGCGCTGCTTGCGAGCGAAAGGGCAAATTTGCAACGCAATTTGCAAAAAAAAATCGACGAATATTCGGAATTGAGACCTGAAATTTTCACTATAAGTTTTTTTCAGATTCTACTCTATATACTGTTAAAATTTCAGTCAGATTAGTAACGTATTGTGGACGTGTATAGCCGACATAGGAACAAACACACATACATACACTGACTTATATATATAGGGATAAGGTAAAAAGTAAACAAATCACAATTATAAGGTTTACTCATGAGGGGAATTAAAACTGCCTGCTGCTTTCTACTACGAAATTGAATGGATATGTGGTCGGTGGAAGGATGGTCTAAACCGTTGGACTCGGGTTCGCTTCCCGCATTGGGCACTTTTTTCTGATAAAAAAAAAAAATGCTTCAATGGCCCCCGATTCTTGCAAAAGTTCAACCTCACCAGCGAGTGCAAGTAACCAAACGGGTCTCTGGCACATTTGTAAGTGCAAAGTCGAACTGCTTTTCACATAAGTAGACATGTGGTGCATTTACAGTAAAGGCAGTCGCCAACTTCTACCCACCATGATTATCATGGCCTGTAACACGTACTAGGGATAAATAAACGGGAAAAAATGAATGAATGCAGATTTACTTTAAGCCACGAAACCGAATAGAAGACTTAGGTGTGGAATCCCAATACTGCTTCCAATGTCTACCTTTGTTGTTTTAATCCTGCTACTTTTGATTTCTATAGACCTCAATGGCTTTATTTTAAACATCTCCTTCACAAATTTACCTTAAAACCTGTTAAAAATTGGGGGGAAGAAGAGATCACGAATAAGTATATAAAAAAATTGTCCCCGCAGTTTCTTTTTTCCCTCCTCCCATCCATTATAAACAACCTTCAACTTTTCCCCTCCAATTTGAAAATAATTAATTAATCAAACAGATGTGTTTGTTTTGGTATGTGCTAAGAAATCAAAGGAAGCTAGTGATGTGAATGCTTGCGACAAACTCGAATTTACGTTTTTTTTTTTTTTTAAATCTGGCTCTTCAGAATCTTTTGTCACTGATGTCTTGCATCGAAGCAAATTGTCATTCTTTAGAAATATTGAATGCTGCCCTGAAGTTTTACAAATTTCTTCAAACGTTTCGAGCAATTTTTTGTTCCCATCGAAGTAAAATACATTAGTGGAAATACAATGTGTTACACTAGGGGAATTTTGAAGAAAAAAAAAAAAAACATGAAATTTAGTTCAATTTAACTCTTTCAACATGTAATGAATTATTACACACATTTTTAAGAATATTTCTATTAATAGTCAATTATTTTTATTATACTATCTCTTTCTCTATATTTTAAAACATATATTATCTTCCTCACACTTATTCATAACCAACATGTTTTAAAAAATAGTCAAAATAGAGGCACATTTTCATTTTAAAAATCATTCGACCTATGTAATAATCTGTACCCAAATTTCATGATATTCCACCAGTTACTTTTGGGTGTAACATTTTATTTCCATTAGTTTTGCGGAAAGGATATTTCTATCGCACTTCCGCGTCTATAAGATTTCGTGTTATTCTGACGTGTTTGAAATATTTTTTGATCGAAACGACGATGAAATAAAAATCTTTTCTGACCTCGAAGTGTTTTTTTTTTCTTCTAAAGAAGCCAAAATGCTGCCGGCCTTGCAACCTCTCTCCATTCACCTTCAAGATGTTTTCTAAGCCCGAAAGACAACAGTATATTCTGGAAAATCGACTTGGTCAATTCTTCCATCTTCACGGTATTGCTGTTCAAAGCTGGGGCTCTGAGAACTGGACCCCACCCGGAAATATGCGTTTCAATGAGAATCGAAATGATTTTTTTTTGTCTTCAAAGATTGAACGGAAAGCTTTTTAGTAAACTTGATGTATTTGAAGTAAACTTGACACAAAGGAACACACCCAACAACAAAGGCTTTAACAACATTTCTATTAATAGTTAGCTTCTTCTCTCTTTATTTTTTTTTCTTTCTCCATCTCTTTTTATATATATTATCTCTATCTCTAATCCATAATTGGGGACATGTCTTTAAGGTCACAGCTTACAACAATAGAAGAAAGCATCGATCACGTTGTATAGATGATGTTTGAGACGTACAATCCCCGATGCTGTAATAGAACAAAAATCTTTTTGAAGTTGCATAACTCTGGAGGGGAAGCCTCTGACGGAATCTTTCTTCTCCACGAAATAGTTCCACAATGCCACCGGTGCTGCCCTTGAAGGCGTTTGTTCCTCCTCCCCCTTCTTGCCCAATCTGTCAACTTCAGTAGGGCTTCTCTCTTCTCTTGCTTTCAATCATCATTTCTTCCTTATCATAACTCTTTTTTTTTTTAAATATATATATAGGCAGCCTAATCCCTCTTCTTTTTATATTTGCTCTCTTGTGTGACGTTATCTCACTTATGTGATGCTTACTTATCATTCTGCTATGAGATGACAGGGGTGTCTACGGATTAGTCACAATGTCTCCTTTATTCCCCTTTCACCTACATTCAGACAAGCGCTTTTATTAAGACGTATAGTATTTACATGGATTTTCATCAATATTTCCCTTTCTTAATTTCGGTTTGGAACACTTCACGGTTTTTCTTGTCCTTGCGCAGTGGTCTATTTAATCTTCTCTCTATCCTTCCATTCATCAGCATTGGTTTATTTATATGGTGTTTGCTTCCTCCCAGTTCCCACCTAGCGACAGACGCAGCCCATTTTCTTTTTATCGCCGTTGCGTGCGCTCACGCCCACTGAATCAGTCTTCACCTTCTTGGCAGCTTTAAAAATTATTTTTGTTTTGTGGTGGAGACCCCAAAACAAGTTTGGTGTTACGGTTCGGTGTATTCAGCGCCATATAATTTCGTTTGTATGTTCCAGGGGTTCACAGTACCTGAAATCTTGAGAGAACGTTTAATAAAATAGGAAACTTATCCTCGGAGACTGCGTTTTGTTGTAAAATAAGGAGTATATGATTTGTCCCTATTGCCCCATATCCCCAAATCAATTAAAATTCTCTGAACACATCATCAAAAACCAGGCATAATTATTGTTTTATTTTAAAAGGCGTGTGTTGCTCTCCATGGAAGACAAAAATCCAATTTCCGGGTAATTCTAGATTTACCTTAGTAAATGGGCGAAGAGTAAAACTAATGATGCTACAGTGGCGTTGTGTTAACGTGGGCTTGTGTTACACAGGGCCGCCATACAAAGACGGGTCAGCTGGCCGCCATCAAGATAATGGATGTCACTCAGGTAAGTCTGTCTGTCTCCCCAACAAGTTTTGCAATTGTCTACGGCTGGGGATTGTACTGAAAATAGCACACCCGCTCATTTATTATTTGCTCCGAAAATATGTAGGGCTTTTTATTTTTATTTTAGGAGAGGATGTCTTATAATTTTCATGCCCAATAATTTACATTTTATTTACATTAAAGAGAATCACAGTTTTTATGCTACCCACAATTTTACATTTTGAATACAGTCGTGTCAACAAATGCGTGTTTCGTGACCTTCGATAGGCGGTCGTTTGGCAATGTCGGCTCGTTTGGTTCTGGACGACGGTATTGCTAGCGTCTTTGGAGTAGGTCTTGTCATCTAATAGGAAAAACAAGGCATTGAAGACATTTCTGGGAGGGTCCTAAAGTCACGCGCGCTCAGTCTTTATCAAATAAAGAGTTAACAATTATTTTTACCTTACCAAAAAATAGCTTGCAACCATTTACTATAGGTTCAAGTGGGGACGAAGTTAGTAGAAGGATATCTAGCTCGAGGAGCACGAAATTTTTATGGACCTCCGTAGAAGAATGTGAAAAATCCTCGAATGCTCTTTTGCCAGATATTAAAGAAAATCCTTGTTTAGTTTAACGACTTATAGATAAATGATCTTCAATGTTATTATTTTTAAAATTATTTATTAACAATAATACAACATATCAAGCAATCGAACCTAGTTCACAACTTCCTGGCGACTCTGAGAAAGCATTAAAGAAAACCCAAATGTCTGACAAGAATGTAGATTGGAGTTTGTATGTCTAACGTTTGTACATATAAATGCAAATTTCTGAACTGAATATTCTAGATAGCTTCTTGATGCTTTATTCGCCTGCAGTTTATCTCTATAACAGTCTCACATTGCTTCCCCAACTTTTATTTTCACTAGTTTCATTCACCCCCAAGTTAGGTCTTTGTCGATATATAGTTGAGAATTTCATGATATCGGCTATGAATTTTCAGCTAAATCTGTACTGATAGCTTGAGAGAAATGTGAAGATTTTCGTAGTGATTGTGAATTTCCACTTTTTACAGATTACTAGCCGAATGACCCGGGCAACGCCTTCCGTCTATTGAGTAGTGAAAGATAGGTCGCGACAGACGCGAGTTTGTCAGGTGTGTATCCCCACAAATGTCACACACACAATATTATATATATTTTTTATATAAAAAGTTAGCAGAACACTGAAGTCTCTTATTAGGTAGATTAGACTAGCACACCCTTATTCAATAAAATAAACGGTTACTGCATACACTACTGTAGTTTTTGGTAGCGTTTGTATTGTCATCCTGATGTTTGCCTTTAGCAGCCCTCTCCTTTAATGGTGTAGGTCTAACGGCGACGACAGTTCGGTAAGAATGCCGTTTTGAGAGAGGCCTTAACACACTCTGTACTTCTTCCTTTCCTTTTAAGTCCCCTATCGCCGCTTCTTTCAACAACCTACTGGCTGCTTCTCTCCTTTCAGCCAAAGTATCAATCTCTCGCCAACTCCTTTATCTCTTCACGGGGCGCTTAAAGAGTTATGTGTAAACATGCGAGAAGTCGATAAACGTCCTTGATGGATAAATGGGGTAACTGGGGTTGACGTACCACGACCCATGATCGAGCACTTCCCCCCCTCTCTAAAATAAAATTGATCCAATAATTCCCAGATTTTTACAAAAGTACATCCACACTAATGAGTGCAATTAACTAAAAACCGGGCTCTGGTATTTTATAAGTGCAAAATCAAGCTGATTTCCACAAGTACAGACACGTGGGGAACTTGCAATCATCCTGGCCTGCATGAGGGATAAGTAAAAAAAAATCCTCATTAGGGTGAAATCATCAGGCTTCCAGATAAGTTTCTTCTAAAAAAATTAATTCATATCTCTCTACACCTTTCAGGCATGAAAGCTAGATTATGAATTAGTTTTTTTTTAGAATAAACTTATCCCTGGAAGCCCCTGATGATTTCGCCTTACTATCGATCGATACAAGGGATCATTTTATTGGGGAGGAAGCCTCTATAGCAGTGATTCTCAACCAATGTGCCGCGGTAATTTTGTGTGCCGCGAAATTCTAAAAATGTGCCGCCGAATTTTAGTCATATGATTATGTTCACGTTTGTATTGGTTTTTCTTTTTTTCTTTTTCATTTTTTTACTTTTTAAAATAACGAAATTAGCAAATTGAATGTTAGAGATGTATATTACCTATATTTTGCATAGAAATATTGATACATAATTTGAATTTTCTTGCATTCAAGTTAGCAAAAGTGTGCCGCGAAATTCTAAAATTGTGCCGCCAAATTTTCAAATCTTTAAAATAATGCCGCAACAAAAAAAAGGTTGAGAATCACTGCTCTATAGCATACAGCATTGATTCCCAACCTTCAAGGCCATTTAGAATATCGGTGGCCGCCACATTAGAATGAAGCTCCTATGGGATTTGTGAGTTTTCGCACCTGGAGTGTACATTTGACGTCGTTTCCCCCAGGGAATAATCACAGGTCAAGTTGCGTCCTGCTAAATCAAACTACAAACCTTCTATGTTTTTAGCGATAACCTCGCGACATATACGTACAGGGGTAATCTTGTCAGTGAAATTACCTAGCCAAACTAATATAGAAGAAATTGGAGAAAAAGCGGGTGTGTGGGGTGGTGAAATACGATCCGGTTTTTAAAAGATAAAAAAACGTCGACGTCACATCCGTGGAGACAAGTGAGGGTTGTCTACGGGGCAACCAGCCCTCCCTCCTTCCTACCACCCCTCATAAACAAAGAAACCTCTCCCAGAACCTGTTGTTGGGTCTCTCGGTCCTTTCAGCCAATCAAAGCCATCGATTGTTCTACCAATCAACGCTTTTTTTTTTATTTCTCTCTCTTCTCTTTTCCTTGAGAGTTAGATTTGTATGGTATGGCTGATTTAGCACATACACAACTCATTATCCGCAATTCATCTTTAAAATATTTGTCAATATATGAAAACATTTAATTTCTGTTAGAAGTATTTGTGGATATGAATAGTAGAAGAAAGCTTCGTTAAAAATGTTGTTTAAACAATATATTGATTGCGAAGACAAGTTTCATACATATTAGTCGTTTTTTTTTTTTTAACTTTTCAAACTTTTCGTCAATTTGCTGCTACCTCAGTTTACTGAAGGTAAAGCTAGAGCCCTCACAAATAAAGAGAAAGCACATTTATCGCCAAGTTCATACAGAAACTAACTACTTCGGTTTATAAGACGCACTATATAGCGCTATAGCCGTGACTAGAATCAATAAGCGTTCGTTGGAATTGGAAGCGGTAAAATGCACTTTTACTCTCTCTTCTCCCAACTTCCCGCATTCACTCTCCGCTATCTATTTCAATCGTGATTTCTGTTTTATGTGAGGCATATATGCAGGGTTGTTGTTTTCTTTCCATGGCAAGATTTTAGAGGTACTGGAGGTATTGGCTCTTTTGATAAAGGACACTTTTGGTAGACTTGAAAGGGCAACAATATCGTATAGAGTCAATTTTATCTCCAACTGAGTTTTCTAGGTTGTACACACACAATAGATGTGAATCTCATGGATATAAATGAAAATAATGAAACAGGTTTCTGGAGAGGAGTTTATTTTCATTATATTAGGGCATTTTCAAGCTTTCGGGCATTTCTACAGAAGTACAAAACGAATAATAATAAACGGCGGTAGATACTAGAAAGGCGGAAATGCCCGAAAGCTTGAGGATGTACTAATAAAATGAAAAGAAATTCATTTCCAGAAACTTGGTACATTATTTTAATATTCTAGGCTATATCGATACGTCACGTATAAATTAGCTGTTCTGGTCTTAGCCTCTCTTAGAATTTTTTACCTCTCAGCATATACATTGTATTTTTTCAATTAAAGAACTGTTGGTAGTTTTTTTTTAAAACCTATTCCCCAACTACACGTTGTAACCATGGTGAACGACTAGAGAATGCTATTTTAACTACAGTACACAACTGTCAACACACAAGAAAGCGGTTCGACTTTGTACTTCTAAGTGCCAGAATTCCGTTTGAAACCTTTGCGCACATCGGTTGAATTGGACTTGGGCAAGTAGGCGGTCGAGACATTGAAACAAAAAAAAAAAGCTCATTTTCGGGGTTCGTTCCCGAGTCCTGGTTTTCGGAAATCGGCATCAAATCAGCCCCCTATTTTTTTTTCCAAGCGGTCGCGTGTTCTCTCCCCCAGTTTCCTGAGATACCGCCGCCGAGGTGCCAGACCTCCCCACCTCCCACAGCTGGCCGTAACCAACGACCTTGACCTCGTCCTTCCGCCCCCCTTTCCCTTCTCTGTCTGTCGTCTTCATTTGTCTCCCCCATTGATTGTTGGGCCACTCTTCCACGGCCGCCTTGTCGAAACTCCTTACATTATGACATCTACAGTTTTGTCTTTCTTTTAGTTCCCCCTTCTTCAAAATTGGATTTTTTTTTTTAACCTGTTAAAAGTATCAAGCCATGCTTAATAGTGGGCGAAGAAGGGTTGTGACTTCTTGTACTGTAAGTGTCTACACATGCAGGGATTTACAATTCACTTACAAGGTTTGCCACATTGTGCTTTGCCACATTATGTGGAGGGTTGTACTTGTGTTAAGTTTCTGGGGGGAAGTTTTTTTTTTTTTTATAAAAATAATAATTTAAAAAAAATACTAAATTAATTGACTCATTAAAGACTGTCTCTGGGACTGCAAATAGTGCTTAATAATAGGCTAAGAGTTATTTTAGAGGAAAATTACTTGAGGCTTTTATATAAAAAATGGGTGTTGGCTTGGCCTGATATCAAAGAGGTGCAGGTGATTTATAAGAATTCAACATGTATTTTATGCATATGGCTTTAGGAAAAAAAAACTTGTAATGGTTTTTCTAACATTCTAATGAGAATTTGCTACCCACCAATTTGACTCTTGTTCAAAAAAAATGCACTAATATCATTCTATTTGAAACTAAAGTTAGAAAAATAACATGCACCACACCATTGAAATATTTCGAAATGATTTTTTTAAAAATCTTTTATTAGTATTATATACATTAGAACCTCCATGAGAAGACATACACGCTAGAGGACACCTCTCTACAAAGGACAGTTTTCATTTGTAAAATTAGCATTTTTACTATTTAGCAAATATCTGGTAAGAGGACACCTCTCCTTAAAGGACACTTTGGCTCTGCAATTAGGTGTCCTTTACAGGAAGGTAGTTCTACTGTATGTAAATTTCCAATTATATATATAATATAAAGCCCATATTTACATACAGTAGAACTACCTCCCTATAAAGGACACCTAATTGTTGAGCCAAAGTGTTCTTTAGGGAGAGGTGTCCTCTTACCTGAGAGTTACTAAATAGTAAAAATGGTAATTTTACAAATGAAAAATATCCTTTATAGAGAGGTGTCTTCTAGCGTGAGTGTCCTAGCATTGAGGTTGTTCTACTGTATAACTAAAGTAGTACAATCTGAGCCATCTCTCTGGGCAGCCATTTTTGTGAATAAAATTGACTTGATCTCATCTAACCTGTCTGCGAGGACGTTATAGGGGTCTACAGTACCATCTCTGAAGAACAAAACAATAAAATGATCTTTGAAAATCACTGGAATTTTTATATATTATATTACACTTTTGAGCAAGTAGTTTTTAAAATTATTATCCTACTAGCCGAATGACCCGGGCAACGCCCGTGTTTTACCCGATTGAATGTTTTGATTCAAATACTATTTGTTACAATTATAAATTGGCGCCTTAAATGCATATATTAGTTAATAACTATAGCCTATGTGCTTTATCTGTCTATGTACTGTTGGCTTCCGTAGGCGTCTCTTACTGGGAAAAAGAAAGAGAAGATTCCATTTATTTATTAACTAATATATACATTTATTTAAGGAGCGACCCGCTCCAACACAATAGTTACAAAAACGAAAAAGCGAGTGGGGGGGGGGCAAAGGTGGCGTGATCGTAGCCAACCAATAGGAGAGCGCCATTCCAAAAAAAAAAACCAAACTGTGACAGAGATGAAAACTGAAGAATTGATTAAGAACGCATGACGCTCGTAACTGTATATAGAATTGTTCACACATGGAGACTGAGTTCATGGATTTAACCCTATAAGCGCCACCGCCGGAAGTGCCGGCGTGACGTAATCCGCCGTCACCTTTTGTTCGCCCAATTATTTCCTCTGCACTGTTCTTTTTGTTTCCTCATAACTCCAAGAAACACTTTTCAATATTGAAAAACAAAATGATTTTATTATCTAGAAACATTGTTCTTCAAAATTGAATGGCTAAAATAATTGTATTTGCTATATACATTTAGTTATTGATCGGCATATTTACAAGAAAAAAAATAACAAAATAAAACAGATAATTTAAATTCAAATAGCAGGTATAAAGGTAAGAGATACAAAATATTTCACTCGGATTAAAATTTATGTACAAAGATTCCTCTTCATTTACAACGGTAATTCAGCGCGCATACTCCATGCAATCCCATTTTACACCCAGAACAAATAGTTCTGGATCTTCTTTTCTCTCCTCGAATCCTACACTCAACGCACTGTCGTTCCTTTTTCTCGGTCAATTTTTCCAATTGAATATTGCTGCTGGTGGTTGCTGATGAAGTAGATCCCTTGATAGTGCCCTCTACAAGGCTATTTATCACTGAGACCTGGTATTTCTGCCTGGTCAGCTTGGGAGAATCACTTGAATGTTGACTGTATAGGATGTAGGAGTTCAGAAGAGCTCTGTGTATTATGTTTATGACAACCTTTCTGTGATGTTTACGGCCCTTTCTCTCGTCCATATAGCAGTACATCATCATATCACTCAGGTCAACACCGCCCATGTATTTATCATAGACGGTTTTGACCTGAGGATATAAATGATGGGGGTCTCTTGAACTACCAGGTTTGGTCTCTGAAACGGCATCACAATAGGTGCTCAGGAAGTTTATTGATTTTCGTTTAGCTTTTTCTTTGTATGCTGCTGCTAGCTGCATATCACTTTTCATATAGATGACTTCATCTACATGTAGGGAGGCTCTTTTCAAAGTTTTGGGGTAGCCTCTACGATTGGACCGTATAGTTCCAGTCAGATAGGTCTGTTTACCAGCTAGGTCTTTGGCAAGGTCCACACTGGTGAAGAAGTTATACATTACAACATGATAACCCCTTCCTATCATATTTTTGAGGAATTATGGTCACCATATTCACTCCCAGTTGGAGTGGAAATGTCTAAATCTTCTGTAGAATCGGAAGTGAGTTCATCAGAGCTAAGTTGATAAATTTCAGTTTCTTCACCACTTTCTGACATCGCTATATAAAGATTGGGATAAGTAGAATCAGATATTTTCTTACAGCAAAAGTTAAATTATAGACTATAGTAACTAGAGGAAACAAGAGAATACGAAAATGGGGGAAAAAATTGCCCTAACCCCACTTTTTCCCGCGTCGATGAATCGAGGCAATGGCCGTTGTGCAAACCTAGGCTAAAGTCGATAGATCGTTGCGTGGCGCGTAAAGGGTTAAATAGCTAGTAATGTAAAATCCTAAAGAAATAAGATACAAAGCTTAATTTTATGTTTAATGATCATGTTTGTACACAACCATATCTAAATAAATCATTATACATATGAAGATTGGTATAACATATTTCAAGAAATTTTGATCTATAATTTTTTAAAATTAAAATGAAGCCATACAATACTTGTTCTGGTAGATTATGCACTACTCGGAAGTTTACCCATAGATACATTACTTAGTTAGTCTTTCAATAGATTGGGGATTGTTTGAAATAAAATATTGTGCAAATGTGTGTGGTTACCACAAACTAGAATACTGATGGTAACAAGACTGTTACTGAAATATCATGTAGGCTTATTTTGATTGGATCTTTATTATCCATTTGAAGAGTTTTGTTGGTGTAGTTAGAATGTGGCTGCTATATCAAGGATATCAATATACAAAGTTTCTAGAGTAGAGAGGAAACAGTATATAGATTAGTACAGTAGAACCTCCATGAAAGGACACTCACACTAGAGGATGCCTCTCTACAAAGGAAAGTTTTCATTTTTGAAAAATTACTATTTTTACTATTTAGCAACTCTCTGGTAGGAGGACACCTCTCTCTAAAGGACACTTTAGGTGTCCTTTACAGGGAGGTTCTACTGTATAATATTTTAAACTTTTTGTTTTTGATTCTTTATATTATAGAGGAGGAATGTTCTGATGGTTATGCAGTTAATTTTTGACAACCCAGCATCCACATGAAGTAGGTAGAAAAAGGTTTCAATGATTCTTGTAAAAGTTTAATCCCATCATTAAGCAAATAGGGTTGTGCACCTTATAAGTACTGAACTGCTTCTACCTAATGTACTATAGTGTGTGAGTGGAACTTAGATATATCTTGATGTGAGTGATGGGGTTGTCTTTGTTCCCAGCGTGGGTTAGCTGGAAGGAGGAGTGCCACCACGGCAGCTATTAATAGACAGCTGTGGGACGTTGACCCCTCTCTCACTTGCTAGGATTTACAGGGTGGTGATCATGTCGTTTATCTTATCAGTTTTGGAATGTAATGTGTGGTTTTACTGACCTTATCTGTCTGTTGGAGCATCTCCTCTCTACCTTGGAAGTCTCACTTGTTTACTTTGCCTTGAACTGTTGCTTTGAATCCTACTCTGTTTATCATGAAATATTTCCCTTTTTTTAAAATCCTATATTACTAGG
>CP092866.1:94095499-94114047 GCA_030710605.1 Cordylochernes scorpioides | reverse complement strand
TATCCCTGGAAGCCCCTGATGATTGCGCCTTACTATCGATCGATACAAGGGATCATTTTATTGGGGGGGAAGCCTCTATAGCATACAGCATTGATTCCCAACCTTCAAGGCCATTTAGAATATCGGTGGCCGCCACATTAGAATGAAGCTCCTATGGGATTTGTGAGTTTTCGCACCTGGAGTGTACATTTGACGTCGTTTCCCCCCAGGGAATAATCGCAGGTCAAGTTGCGTCCTGCTAAATCAAGCTACAAACCTTCTATGTTTTTAGCGATAACCTCACGACATATCCATACAGGGGTAATCTTGTCAGTGAAATTACCTAGCCAAACTAATATAGAAGAAATTGGAGAAAAAGCGGGTGTGTGGGGTGGTGAAATACGATCCGGTTTTTAAAAGATAAAAAAACGTCGACGTCACATCCGTGGAGACAAGTGAGGGTTGTCTACGGGGCAACCAGCCCTCCCTACCACCCCTCATAAACAAAGAAACCTCTCCCAGAACCTGTTGTTGGGTCTCTCGGTCCTTTCAGCCAATCAAAGCCATCGATTGTTCTACCAATCAACGCTTTTTTTAAAATTATTTCTCTCTCTCTTCTCTTTTCTGCTCTCTGGTTAGTTCCTTGAGAGTTAGATTTGTATGGTATGGCTGATTTAGCACATACACAACTCATTATCCGCAATTCATCTTTAAAATATTTGTCAATATATGAAAACATTTCATTTCTGTTAGAAGTATTTGTGAATATGAATAGTAGAAGAAAGCTTCGTTAAAAATGTTGTTTAAACAATATATTGATTGCGAAGACAAGTTTAATACATATTAGTCGTTTTTTAAAAAACTTTTCAAACTTTTCGTCAATTTGCTGCTACCTCAGCTTACTGAAGGTAAAGCTAGAACCCTCACAAATAAAAAGAAAGCACATTTATCGTCAAGTTCATACAGAAACTAACTACTTCGGTTTATAAGACGCACTATATAGCGCTATAGCCGTGACTAGAATCAATAAGCGTTCGTTGGAATTGGAAGCGGTAAAATGCACTTTTACTCTCTCTTCTCCCAACTTCGCGCATTCACTCTCCGCTATCTATTTCAATCGTGATTTCTGTTTTATGTGAGGCAAATATGCAGGGCTGTTGTTTTCTTTCCATGGCAAGATTTTAGAGGTACTGGAGGTATTGGCTCTTTTGATAAAGGACACTTTTGGTAGGCTTGAAAGGGCAACAATATCGTATAGAGTCAATTTTATCTCCAACTGAGTTTTCTAGGTTGTACACACACAATAGATGTGAATCTCATGGATATAAATGAAAATAATGAAACAGGTTTCTGGAGAGGAGTTTATTTTCATTATATTAATGCATTTTCAAGCTTTCGGGCATTTCTACAGAAGTACAAAACGAATAATAATAATAAACGGCGGTAGATACTAGAAAGGCGAAATACCTGAAAGCTTGAGGATGTACTAATAAAATGAAAAGAAATTCATTTCCAGAAAACTTGGTACATTATTTTAATATTCTAGGCTCTATCGATATGTCACGTATAAATTAGCTGTTCTGGTCTTAGTTAGCCTCTCTTAGAATTTTTTACCTCTCAGCATATACATTGTATTTTTTCAATTAAAGAACTGTTGGTAGTTTTTTTTAAAACCTATTCCCCAACTACACGTTGTAACCATGGTGAACGACTAGAGTGCTATTTTAACTACAACTGTCAACACACAAGGAAGCGGTTCGACTTTGTACTTCAAAGTGCCAGAATTCCGTTTGAAACCTTTGCGCACATCGGTTGAATTGGACTTGGGCAAGTAGGGGGTCGAGACATTGAAACAAAACAAAAAAAAAAGCTCATTTTCGGGGTTCGTTCCCGAGTCCTGGTTTTCGGAAATCGGCATCAAATCAGCCCCCTATTTTTTTTCCAAGCGGTCGCGTGTTCTCCCCCCCAGTTTCCTGAGATACCGCCGCCGAGGTGCCAGACCTCCCCACCTCCCACAGCTGGCCGTAACCAACGACCTTGACCTCGTCCTTCCGCCCCCCTTTCCCTTCTCTGTCTGTCGTCTTCATTTGTCTCCCCCATTGATTGTTGGGCCACTCTTCCACGGCCGCCTTGTCGAAACTCCTTACATTATGACATCTACAGTTTTGTCTTTCTTTTAGTTCCCCCTTCTTCAAAATTGGATTTTTTTTTTAACCTGTTAAAAGTATCAAGCCATGCTTAATAGTGGGCGAAGAAGGGTTGTGACTTCTTGTACTGTAAGTGTCTACACATGCAGGGATTTACAATTCACTTACAAGGTTTGCCACATTGTGCTTTGCCGCATTATGTGGAGGGTTGTACTTGTGTTAAGTTTCTGGGGGGAAGCCTTTTTTTTTATATAAAAATAATAATTTTTAAAAAGACCTAAATTAATTGACTCATTAAAGACTGTCTCTGCGACTGCAAATAGTGCTTAATAATAGGCTAAGAGTTATTTTAGAGGAAAATTACTTGAGGCTTTTATATAAAAAATGGGTGTTGGCTTGGCCTGATAGCAAAGAGGTGCAGGTGAAGAATTCAACATGTATTTTATGCATATGGCTTTAGGAAAAAAAAGCTTGTAATGGTTTTTCTAACATTCTAATGAGAATTTGCTACCCACCAATTTGACTCTTGTGTAAAAAAAAAATGCACTAATATCATTCTATTTGAAACTAAAGTTGGAAAAATAACATGCACCACACCATTGAAATATTTCGAAATGATTTTAAAAAAATCTTTTATTAGTATTATATACATTAGAACCTCCATGAGAAGACACACACGCTAGAGGACACCTCTCTACAAAGGACAGTTTTCATTTGTAAAATTAGCATTTTTACTATTTAGCAAATATCTGGTAAGAGGACACCTCCTTAAAGGACACTTTGGCTCTGCAATTAGGTGTCCTTTACAGGGAGGTAGTTAGTTCTACTGTATGTAAATTTCCAATTATATATATAATATAAAGCCCATATTTACATACAGTAGAACTACCTCCCTATAAAGGACACCTAATTGTTGAGCCAAAATGTCCTTTAGGGAGAGGTGTCCTCTTACCTGAGAGTTACTAAATAGTAAAAATGGTAATTTTACAAATGAAAAATATCCTTTATAGAGAGGTGTCTTCTAGCGTGAGTGTCCTATCGTTGTGGTTCTACTCTATAACTAAAGTAGTACAATCTGAGCCATCTCTCTGGGCAACCATTTTTGTGAATAAAATTGACTTGATCTCATCTAACCTGTCTGTGAGGACGTTATAGGGATCTACAGTACCATCTCTGAAGAACAAAACAATAAAATGATCTTTGAAAATCACAGGAATTTTTATATATATTACACTTTTGAGCAAGTAATTTTAAAAATTATTACCCTATTGTTCACACATGGAGACTGAGTTCATGGATTAAATAGCTAGTAATTTAAAATCCTAAAGAAATAAGATACAAAGCTTAATTTTATGTTTAATGATCATGTTTGTACACAACCAATCTAAATAAATCATTATACATATGAAGATTGGTATAACATATTTCAAGAAATTTTGATCTATAATTTTTAAAAAATTAAAATGAAGCCATACAATACTTGTTCTGGTAGATTATGCACTACTCGGAAGTTTACCCATAGACACATTACTTAGTTAGTCTTTCAATAGATTGGGGATTGTTTGAAATAAAATATTGTGCAAATGTGTGTGGTTACCACAAACTAGAATACTGATGGTAACAAGACTGTTACTTGATAAGGCACAATTTGGATTATAGATTATAAACACAAGGTAATAAGACCAAATCCAAATAAATAATAGTGTGTGACGTTTCGGTAACAGCGTTGTTACCATCTTCAGACAAAAGTACTGAACTGCTGTTACCGAAACGTCACACACTATTTATTTATTTGGATTAAAACTGTTACTGAAATGTCATGTTGGCTTATTTTGATTGGATCTTTATTATCCATTTGAAGAGTTTTGTTGGTGTAGTTAGAATGTGGCTGCTATATCAAGGATATCAATATACAAAGTTTCTAGAGTAGAGAGGAAACAGTATATAGATTAGTACAGTAGAACCTCCATGAAAGGACACTCACACTAGAGGATGCCTCTCTACAAAGGAAAGTTTTCATTTTTGAAAAATTGCTATTTTTACTATTTAGCAACTCTCTGGTAAGAGGACACCTCTCTCTAAAGGACACTTTAGGTGTCCTTTACAGGGAGGTTCTACTGTATAATATTTTAAACTTTTTGTTTTTGATTCTTTATATTATAGAGGAGGAATGTTCTGATGGTTATGCAGTTAATTTGTGACAACCCAGCATCCACATGAAGTAGGTAGAAAATTGATTGAATGATTCTTGTAAAAGTTTAATCCCATCATTAAGCAAATAGGGTTGTGCACATTATAAGTACTGAACTGCTTCTACCTAATGTACTATAGTGTGTGAGTGGAACTTAGATATATCTTGATGTGAGTGATGGGGTTGTCTTTGTTCCCAGCGTGGGTTAGCTGGAAGGAGGAGTGCCACCACGGCAGCTATTAATAGACAGCTGTGGGACGTTGACCCCTCTCTCACTTGCTAGGATTTACTGGGTGGTGATCATGTCATTTATCTTATCAGTTTTGGAATGTGATGTGTGGTTTTACTGACCTTATCTGTCTGTTGGAGCATCTCCTCTCTACCTTGGAAGTCTCACTTGTTTACTTTGCCTTAGTTTGAAGAAGAACTGTTGCTTCGAATCCTACTCTGTTTATCATGAAAAAAAAAAAATATTTCCCTTTTTTTAAAATTCTATATTACTAGGGACAGCAGCACTGAATAAATTTGGTTGCTATTTTTTTGCATAAGGCATTTTATAAAGTAAAATTATTATTTAATTTATTATGCACCTTAACAATACATGGCTGAAATACACTTGGATGATACCCGGGCAAAGCTGGGTCCATTTTGACAGTCGATATATAAATTAAAATAAATAATTTGGTTCAGATTTGAAAAAAAAAAAACCTATAAATCATAGTCAGTTGAATTAAAGAGGATATACTGTGTCCTAAATTGGCATTAGCCTGACACACACATGCATAGAAATTTCAAAGAATATTCAACCTAAAATATAATAAAATTGATCTATATATATTATTATAAAGTAGAACCTCCATGAGAGGACACTCATGCTAGAGGATATATATCTATAAAGGACAGTTTTCATTTGCAAAATTACCATTTTTACAATTTAAGCAACTCTCCAGTAAGAGGACACCTCTCCCTAAAGGACACTTTGGCTCTGAAACTAGATGTCCTTTATACAGGTAGGTAGTTCTAGTGTACCACTGAAATTTACTATAAGAAGCTGGAAGTGTCAGAGATCTCTATAGTACAAGGATTTTAAAAAAAAAGCTTTATGATTAGCAACATGATTTATATAAATATAACCTTGAAATTAGAAACTGTTTTTAAAAGTACAAATGAAATGAATAATAAAACCATTTTTAATATTAAAAAAGAAAAAGAGGAAATTCTGAGATTTGAACCCCCATTATTTATTTCACTCCTTGATTTTGTTCCTCAATGTAACCACTGAGATATATCATGCTTACGAGAATCATTCAAAGGTGGCAACACTAGACGCCCTACACCCCATATTGAGAATAATTCAAATTTCATATAAAGCTCAAAGAAAGATAATACAGTAGAACCTCCCTTTAGTGGACACCTCTCCACAAAGGACAGTTTTAATTTGCAAAATTACCATTTTTACTATTTAGTAACTCTCTGGAAAGAGGACACCTCTCCATAAAGAATACTTTTGCTCTTCAATTAGGTGTCCTTTACAGGGAGGTTCTACTGTTTAATAAATGTAGTAGTTCCCCCCCTCCCCCATAGACTAAAAAGGTACATCTGTATTATGCGCCAAAAGAGGCATCTCTCCTTTTAAAAATTCATTAAAACAATGTATTTTATTTATTACCCTGAACATACAGGTGGTGGGTGTCATAACACTAGCTCTGGAAAATTTAGACAAAAGCCAACAGTCTGTATTAAAGTACATTGATGTGGTTGTAACAGGATGAAGAGGAGGAAATCAAGTTGGAGATAAATGTTCTTAAAAAGGTAAGTTTTTTTTTTTTTTTATTATTATCCCACTGTATAATTATACAAGGTCATGGGGACTATATTCATTGATCAAATTCATGATATTGGTAGGGTTGGAATACAGGTCCTGTCTTGAGGCTCCCATACATTCCAAGAGCTGGTCTGGTGAGGCCTCTTTGGTCCTGTAGATGGTGCATATTGGGAAGGTCTTTACACCATCCTGGAAGAGGAGCGGCTTTGTATGGTCAGTTTTGAACCTGGAAATAAAGTTTGCTGCTTGTCAGTTCATCCCACATTTTAGAATAGCTTCAGGATTTTGGTTCAGATACCAATGATGGGATGTTAACTGACCTTGTCCATGGAACTCCGGTGTGATGGTGCAGTTCTCCCACCATAGGAACATTGCTACCTACTACGGTGCCTTCATACAGAAGAGCCCTCCTGGGAAGGATGACAAGCTCTGGGTGAGTGACACGAGAAGACTTCCTGTGTGTTATATGCACCAACTGTTCTGTGTACTTGCTGCTAGCTGGTGATGGAGTACTGCGGAGCCGGTTCAGTCACAGATCTCGTCAAATGTAAGCTCTCACACTGTGGTTGGTTTCTTTTGTCTTGCTGACTTTGGTTGTTTCTAGCCACCAAGGGCCAATGTCTGAAAGAGGAGTGGATTGCTTATATCTGTAGAGAAATTCTACGGGTAAGTTGAGAAACTGTTGTAAAGCAATGTGTCACACATAGGTAGAGGGTTATAATTGACTGTGCACAGCATGTCTTCCTTAACACAGGACAATGCAGAGAGCTCTTTACTTGCAGGTTGTGGCCAAGTACTAGAGGAATTGTCTTGAGTTCCATGGTTACATTTTCTTGCTCCCATCAAGTATTGGAGAAGTTTGCCTACATTTCATCCTCCTCCTTGCACAGAAACAAAGTTGTCTCTATTTTGGTAAAAACTGAAACGTGGCACTAGTTGTTCTGTAACTTTTCCTAAACATCATGTTCTGACAAACTACATTTACTTCTTGGAGAGTTTTGAAAAATATCATTGTTAAACAAAAATATGATTAAGAGTAAAAGGCATCTGATCATGCAAATAAAAAGTGGCTAATGGCACAAGCAACGTTAGTTGCACGATCAGGAAATGACTTTTTTCTTAATTTATCAACCTGATTTCAGTACAATTTCACTTTTGTACTACAAAAGTACAAAACAAAGTAATAAGTCCAAATCCAAATAAATAAATAGTGTGTGACGTTTGGGTAACAACATTGTTACCATCTTCAGACAAAAGTACTGAAAATGTTTTTCAGTACTTTTGTCTGAAGATGGTAACAACGCTGTTACCAAACGTCACACATTATTTATTTATTTGGATTTGGTCTTATTACCTTGTTTTATAATCTATAATCCAAATTGTGCCTTATCTACAAAAGTACAAATGTTCAAAAAACTTGATTGTTGGAAAAAAAGAAGAGTGCAATTCCAGTTGACCATAACTATATTTCAAGCCCACTTAGACCCAATGGCAGGCAGAGTTCTGTCCCATCCCTGCTGCTATAAACAGAGGAGTGATAAGATAAGAGGAGACAAGACCCCCAACTTCTTTTGTTGGGAACCCTAGAGCAGAGAATTCTGTGGTTGCCCAGAGGTCTCTTGTTACACTATTTTTTTTTTAAAAACATTACTAGGGTTCAACTTTTCTGCTTAAAAAAAAATAAATAATAATAATAACTCAGCAAACTCACAGAGAGAGAGAGAGAGAGAGAGAGAGCTTTTGTAGATATATATACAACTATTTTTTTAACTGGAAATGAGAGGGAAGGAAATTTCGAGAGAATTGCTTTTGTATGTTTGTCTTTTTTTCTCCTTGTATATAGCCAATTTGTTATGATGTTAGAAACGTATTGATGCAAATATCCCTGAGTTTGGGATATCGCGTTTTAAGATGTTAATAAAGTTTAAACAGAGAGTAGATACATCAGGTAAAATAAAATCCTTAAAATTGCAGTTTTTAACCTCTTCAATTAATCTGCCTACATAAATAAACACTTGAAATATAATTAAGCCATTTTCACCAATTCCTCCAAACAAATATAACTCCCCATAATTCAACACTAAATTATAACTCAAATCATTTTTGAAATCCCAACCAAATTATTTACCTTACTGACTTCAAATTCCATGTGAAGTATCATTCTTTGGGGTGTTGAGTTAAAGACATTTGACAGGATTATCACCACTTTCAGTACATTAGAACCTCCATGTAAAGGACATCTAGTTGCAGAGCCAAAGTGTCCTTTAAGGAGAGGTGTCCTCTTACCAGAGAGTTTCTAAATAGTAATAATAGTATTTTTGGCGATGAAAACTGCCCTTTGTAGAGAGGTGTCTTCTAGCGTGAGTGTCCTCTCATGGAGGTTCTACTGTATTATAAATCCAGCAGGGTGAAATCCGATGTGATAAACTATTATGAACAATTATCCTAGCAAATAAAAAAAAAAGTGAAGCAAAAACTATTAGCAAAAATAATGTATCATGATACGTGAAATACTCCTATGATGAAATACAAAAAAAATAATTCTTTAATCATTGAGTCAAGGTAATGAAATACAGTAGAACCTCCATGAGAGGACATGCGCTAGAGGACACCTCTCTACAAAGGACAGTTTTCATTTTTAAAAATTACCATTTTTACTATTTAGAAACTCTTGGTAAGAGTAGATCTCTCTCAAAGGAGACTTTGGCTCTGCAATTAGGTGTTCTTACAGGGAGGTTCTACTGTAGCTTATTTATAATTAAAAAGAGGAAATAATTGGCAAACCAGTTGAAAAATTCAATAAAGTAAGAACATTTGATGAAAACTGGTTAATACCAAATGTACTAACAGTGTTAGATACACCAGGATGTCACAAGAAATGTGCCACTCCATGATGACAACGAATGCTGTCATGCGTAACCAACGGTACACATCATTTACCTATTTGGGAGAGTTGTTTCCTCTCAATTAGGTAATTGGGATGCCTTTGTTTTTCTTCCGTATCCCCAAATAGCAAACTTGTTCTGCTAAATAGATCATACTATCAAATTACGAAACTATTTTAGACACGTAATATTCTTTTTAAAATAAAAAAATTTCTACTGCCCTTACTGCAATTGAAAAGTAGAAATTGTTTTATTTTAAAAAGAATATTACGTGTCTAAAATAGTTTCGTAATTTGATAACAGATGGCACGCTAGTGCATCGTAATATAGTTGTTCGAATAAAAGATCATACTATATTTATCTTTTTATTTATTTCCACAAATCAACACTAAATTGTACCATCGTGACCATAAATTTATAAATTGACAACATGGAACCCAATTATTATATAGAAGAAGGATTCCAAATGGATCATAACTCTGATCAGCAACTAGTATTTGACCATTTATAGCAGCCACCAGGGAAAGTTGCCTTACTTTGAGATCAAGAATATGCAGATGAGAGAGAAGAGTTGAAGCATAGTTGTCTTGAAGTGGCCTGAAATACAACTGAAGGCTTTTTTAAACATTTAAACAGCAACACAGAGGAGAATGTGTATAATAATGGAAGTGTGGCTGAGACAGGGTCTGAGCCACCTCCATGCCAACAAGATCATCCACAGAGACATCAAGGGCCAGAATGTCCTGCTGACGGACAATGCAGAGGTCAAACTGGTGGACTTTGGAGTCAGTGCTCAGCTGGACCGCACCATCGGCCGCCGGAACACCTTCATTGGGACCCCCTACTGGATGGCTCCAGAGGTGATCGCCTGTGATGAGAACCCAGAGGCCACTTATGACAACAGAGTGAGTATGCCAGGACTGGTCCTCATGCTGTGTTGTGTGGTCTCACCCAAGTTTTCCTTCTCAGTCTACTTCTTCTTTCTTATCCTTACTCAATCATATTGGGGTATCAAGCCTGTAAAGCTTGATGCTTTTGATGGTGTTTTGACAATTATCATGACTGGATGAAGTAGAATGCATCTACCTTTGTCATTAAGACTGGGAACATACTCAGTAGCAGGCCAACTTAGCTCCAATATGAAATGGCTGCCTTTGACAATGAGGAATAGACGCCATGTGCAGCCGCTCCTAACATGGAGTACAGAAGCTGCTCATCCTGTATTCCAGGATCAAGAGCCCTTACAGAAGGATACTATCAGCCAGGCCAGCTGAGCCCAGGTTTTTTATTGAGATTGTTACTGCTCCCCCCTCGTCCTTTTTCATCTGGGCTTGGGACCGGCAAAGATGGAGCTCCTTCTTAGTGATGTATCTTGTATATGATGAGGTGTTCTGGCTTTGATGGTGCTTGGTAGTTAATTTTTCACTAGAGCTACTGAACTACTACTCTGTAAAGGACACGCCCGTGAGGCGGACAAGATCGCAGCATTTGTAACAATTTATAATAGTCTTCTATTTTTATTTCTTATGATAGAAAAATTGCATTTTCTTATTTTAACATGTTCTGAAAATTTTCCTGCGTTGTTTCACTTTGAAAAGCTTTGATAATGACTTTTTTCTAGTAATAGTTTTTGTTTTTTTCAGAACGCCTTTCTTCGCTTTTTCACCCCCTTTATTTTGGAAGCCATTTGCATTTTTTCTATTTCAAACTTGTCGGATGCAAAGATATTCTATTCAATAAAAGTATAATGTGTATATACGTAGATATAATTGTATAATTTTTAAAAGAATCATACATGTCTAAAATAGTTTCACTTTCTCAAAAATATAATTAATAAAGCTTTGCATAGGATTTGACCTTGGTTTTTAAATTAGACATAGAGGTAATGTATGCTAATGATAAGAACTTATCATCAAAAAAATGACTTCTTTTATTATTCAGCATTAATGCATTGAAATATAAAGAAGTAGCCTTTTGCTGTGTGTAAGTTGTCCTTTAATTATATGATCTAAAATTTTAAACACAAAGTAATAAGACCAAATCCAAATAATTTTTTTTTTTTTTTTAATTTTTTTATTTGGGATTTGGTCTTATTATACCTTGTGTTTATAATCTATAATCCAAATTGTGCCTTATCGATCTAAAATTTTGAAAAGTAAAAATAGCCAAACCATGGCTATAGTGAACCAAAAGTTCAGTCCCATTGGGGTTCTCTATAGAGGGGTTTTACTGTATATCACTGCATGTTGTTTTTTTTTTGTTTTTTTTTTTTTTTGCTTATCCCTAGTACACGTGGTACAGGCCATGATAATCATGGTGGGTAGTTAGCGACTGCTTTTTACTGTAAGCGCACCACATGTCTACACATGTGAAAAGCAGTTCGACTTTGCACTTACAAATGCCAGAGCCCCGTTTGGTTACTTGCACTCGCTGGTGGGGTTGGACTTTTGAAGAATCGGGGGCCATTGCATGTTGTAAATGTTATCAAATGTGTAAAAAATATAGCAGATAAGAAGATAGTTTTCTAAAAACCCTAAAATAGTATAAATATAAAAAATTATATATATTAAATAAATATTAAATAAAATATAAAAAATTATATCAAATATTTTTCCACTTCTTTCTAATTCTAAAAGAATAATATTTTAGGGTTCTTTGAAAACTATCTTCTTATCTGCTATCTTGTTTATACACTTGATAACGGTAACCATTTAAAACATGCTGTGATATATTTTCTGGTTAGCAGCCCCGTAAATAAAGATATTTCCTATTTTCTCATTCAGTACTTTTGTCTGAAGATGGTAACAACGCTGTTACCGAAATGTCACACACTATTTATTTATTCGGATTTGGTCTTATTACCTTGTGGTAATGACATTTGACTTTTTGTTATATTAGTTTGGTGTGGGCTTTCATGCCTTGAATAGTTGAAATTATGGGTAAGAGCTGTGGTTTACATGATTGGTCAAATGGCATGAGCTATCCATTATGCTACCATATATTTAAACTGAGTAAAATGTTTGTTTGTACAGAGTGACCTATGGTCTCTAGGCATCACTGCGCTGGAGATGGCGGAGTCCCAACCTCGTGAGTTGCCAACTTCGCCATTTTACCACAGGATACAATGTGTGATGTGTCTCGCAGCCCTCTGTGACCTGCACCCCATGCGCGCCCTGTTCCTCATCCCCCGCAATCCTCCCCCCAGGCTGAAGTCCAAGAAGTGGTCGCGCAAGTTCCAGGCCTTCATCGAGACCACCCTGGTGAAGGACTACCAGGGCAGGCCCTATACCGACCAGCTGCTCAAGCACTCCTTTATACGCGACCAGCCCACAGAGAGGCAGGTGCGCATCCAGCTCAAGGACCACATTGACCGTTGCCGCAAACACAAGCGTGCTACGCGGCCCGACCAAGAAGATTTCCGCTACAGCGGCAGCGATGGGGAGGATGAAGACTCCGGCGTGCCTGGGGATCACAGGTAGAGAGAATACCACCTGTCAAAGAGTGTTCAATTTCACATAAGTTATCCCTCTTTATATGGAACCCATGGGAAAGAAAAAAATACCCTAATTATCAACTTCATCCCAATTATTAATTGTCATTCCAATTATTAGCAATCTCATTTATCACAAGTTTCAATTATCATATTCCCAATTAGAAGGAGTCCCAATTGATGAATATATTGTTAAAATACTGTTTCATTAATTGTGACTACCAAATTCTGCCTCTTCCATTATGTAGCACAACCAGCTCCAATAAGCCATCTGTTCTGTAAATTCATATCTTCCAGTCCATTCTATTAGGAAGTCCTTCCTTCCTCTCCCTATTCCTCCAGTAATGTCTCTATACATTCTTCCATTGTTACCTGAAGTATGTGTGTGTCCTATAAACATCCATATATATTTTTTCTTTTGATAACTTCATTTAAAAGGCTAAATTAGATGCACCTTTGGAAGAGGCCGCTGCTTATCATAAAACAGCTCGAGGAGCATGAACTCATGGAATTCGTGTAATGTTAACACAAGGGGATAAGAAACAACAACAAAAGGCTAAAGTCTTCATAAAATCTTCTCTTTGTAAAATCTCCATTTGATCTTAACAATTCTTCTAGCATACCTGATGTGAAGGAGAGTGTTTTTCTTTCTAGCTCTCTTTTTAAACAATATATTTCACCTAATGCCATCTTTCTAATACATTTTACACATTTTTGTATGGGGGGCACTTCCTATTATAAATCATTAAAACTACACACTTGCCTAGAACACAACTGAAAGATGCACCTATATAAAAAAGAACAAAAAGTCTGATCCAATAGTAATTTGAGGAAATTGCTGAGAGAATTCATCATTGATGACCCCTCTCATCTAATATTTTTACTCTCATCGCAGTTAGGTCTGCAGAGGTAAGTTTTAATAATTATTGATAAGTGCTAAAAATTGTGTAATGTTTATTTCTCTTGTTCTCCGGCCCAAACTTACAGATTTCGGCATTATGTATTTCCAGGGAGTTCCAATCAGGTGACTAACAAATTTGAGTAAATTCTCTGAATGGATGAATTGCCCCCTAGCAGCCATTTTACCCTCGCATACTGAGTTCTTTTCTCACTTCTTTTGCTTAGATGAAAACAAGAGCTCTCTGCCAAATATTATTAAATCAAGAAAATATATGGGTTTTATAGTTCTCTCTCTCTCTCTCATTTTGTACAAGCATAACCAACCACAGGAAAAGGTTTGTAGCACCACCTTATTATCGCGGTGAGAGAGGAAATTAATGAGCTTATGTTTTTAATTAGCATTTAAATTAAGGAGGTGAAACAACAAGTGGTGTGTGTAGCTCCATTGAGCCAGTCCAGGAAGATTCCACGCTCCGGCGGAACTTCCAGCAAGTCCAGAATGAATCTAGTCGAATAATAGAGTTGCCCGTGCCCCCGCCCCCGCAACGCCCAGGGTCCACCCAGGGGACTGTTGAACAACTCCCACCACCATAATCCAGGTTGGTTATCACCCTCTCTTGCTGCCGCCATATTGCTACAGCCGTGTTGTTCTCAGTTCCTGACCCTCCGTCGAAACCTCTGCCCCCACTACCGGTGGACAACGGTCGCAAGCCTTCCACACCTCCCCGCAACAACCCACAGCCCTCGGCACCCCCACAGATTTCACAAAGGAACTCTGGTTTCTTCAAACCTCCCCGTCGCACTGAGTCTGATCTCATGGTAAGTTCCCCCAGTTATCCCTATCTGGTGGAAAAATAATGTTGAGCTCTATACCAGCATGAGGTCTCTTATCATGGGAGAGGTGTAGTTGGAACTTTGAAAAATATAGATATTATCTCGAGTACATAAAGAATAGGCCATGCTATTCATAAAGCGTAAAGAGGGACTTGTGATTACTTATGTATACTGTAAGCCCTGTTTAGGCACTCATTGGGTAGAAATGGACTAGGCAAATCAGGGAGCTCTTGATAAGAAATTATCTTTAAAAATAAATAAATTAAATTAAAAGCTGCTTAATCCATGTGCCCCAGCTCTCCCCTTTTAGAACCTTGCTCAAATAATGAAGATGGTAATAATGCTTTTACTGGAATGTCGTTTATTTGGTTTTGTTATTTAGGATTCTTTCCTTATATGTAGTATCTAAGTGTTATAGACAACACTTAAGTCACACAGGGGAACTCAGAGACAAAGTAAGCAGGAACATAATTGGTTATCTCTAAAAACTCTCAAAAACCTCAAAAATTCACCTTCAATGGATACCCTCACACGTTGGCATTGAAGGCAATGAAGCTGTTGATGTGCTAGCGAAAAAAGGTACAAAAGAACCCTTTCCACAGAAAAATAAACTTACTTTTAAAGAAATAAAAACAGTAGCCAAAACAAAAATAAACAAGAACTGGAGGATCCCACCTAAGCACAGTTGGTACAGTGGAGTGAACCCAGGAGGAGCTCTGAACATCAGAAATAGACAGCATCAAACAACACTAACAAGATTTAGAACAGGCCATCTCAAGCCATTGAAGATAGAAAATAATAACAAAATTTATCCCACTTGCCCAAAATGTAGTTTGGTACCTGCAGCTCCAGAACACATTTTGGCTTGCATTAGATGCACTAAACAGGACCTTTGGGAGAGGCCGCTGCTCATCATAAAACAGCTCGAGGAGCATGAACTCATGGAATTCGTGTAATCTTCACACAAGGGGATAAGAAACAACAACAACAACAAGTGTTATAGAAAGAAACAGGTATTTACTCTAAACTCTATAGATAAGTCTGCCCATCTCTGGTTTGAGGCCAATACTTAGACAACTCCAATAGTTTAGTGCCATTCTCCTATTTAAACAAAGGGCTGCAAAAGTCACTACAGAATGTGTGGAACTAGTCGTAAACTGTAAAATGAAACTTTTAGTAAAAGTTATGCTTCTCTCTTATTTTATAATGTGGGCATGAGATGGAGCTCTATTTGATCCACTTTGAAAGATGTTGTTTCTTATCCCCTTGTGTAAAGATTACATGGATTCCATGAGGTCATGCTCCTGGAGCTGTTTTATGATAAGCAGCGGCCTCTCCCAAAAGTCCTGTTTAGTACATCTAATGCAAGCCAAAATGTGAAAGATAGAGTATATAGAACAACCCTAAGTAATGGAGCCTCATTATAACACCAACTTCACAAACTGACCATTTCTAAGTACATCTAAAAATGCAACCAGAGCATATTAGATGGTAGAAGTTCAACATTTGAATCTCACCATTATAATTCTACTCACAATTACATAAATATACCATTCAAATGAAATAGCTGCCCCAAATATATTTTACTAAAATTTGAAGAAATCTTTCTAGAAGCTCCGTGACCATTTGGATGGGCGGGCCAACACCAGGCTGATAGCAATCTGATAATGTGGTTGTTGGCTCATCGTCATGTTTCTGGCCAATTTTTTATTGGGAAATAAGTTGATTTTTCAGCAGTTATCTATGCTCAGTTGTTTGATAAGGTCACTTCCTTGATTTTTTTCTTCAACTTTTTATTTTCTCTATTTCAATAAAGTTCTTATAGTACCTGATAACTAAGGTGAGTGAAGGTCATGTTGACTACTGTACATGTACTACATGCAAGTAGATCTTTATTTTGTGCAAACCCTGTTGTGTTTTTACATTTATCATGGGGATCTACTGTGCCACATATTCCACAGGAGTAATTCAAAAAAAAAAAAATCCCTTGTATCAATATTATGTTTAAAACACCAGGCCTCCTTGGTTTGCAAAACCAAATATGTAGGTGAAACTGACAGACATTTAAATATTAGAATATCGGAACTTAAATATTGACAACCAAGACAGAAAATCATTAATATATCATCATAGAAACAGGCCATTCCTTCTCCCTATCAGAACCAAAGACCCATCAACATCTCCAATAAACAACAGAGACATCATAGAATCCATCAATCGAGACAGAACATTAACAGAAGAATAGACATTCCAGAAATTTACAATATACTATTCCCACTCCAAAGCCTTCAAATTTAAAAATCCCTCAGAATAGCAATATTGAAACCAGATGTCCTAAACAATAACTACGGCTTAATCCTTGCTTCCATAGAGTTATATTTCAAACATCATATTTGTTAACACAAAGCAATAATGCGCCATCTATACATATAAAATAAAAGGATTTAAAAGCGCGAATGTTTCTTTTATACATAAAACAAACTTCTACTGTCCTTACTGCGATGAAAAAATATATTGGGAGGGCTTGGCTCATCAGTGGTGAACCCTCCCAGCGGTTTCGCCAATTTAATCCACCAGACCGCTTCTCAGAGCTCTAAAACTGTATTGGATCATTCTGCTTTTATATGCTACACTGAAGGATGGAATCTCAGAAATGGGTTTCAAGAAAACTATGAACATAAGCTTATAGGACAGTAGAATTACATTCAAATATTCTACTGTACTATAAGCTTATGTCCATAGTTTACTTGAAAACCATTTCTAAGATTCCATCCTTCAGTGTAGCATATAAAAGCAGAATGATCCAATACAGTATTAGAGCTCTGAGAAGCGGTCTGGTGGATTAAATTGGCGAAACCGCTGGGAGGGTTCACCACTGATGAGCCAAGCCCTCCCAATATATTTTTTCATCGCAGTAAGGACAGTAGAAGTTTGTTTTATGTATAAAAGAAACATTCGCGCTTTTAAATCCTTTTATTTTATATCATATTTGTTCATTCTTTATTTAATATATAATTCAAAGTAGTTTTGTCTTCATTTGTAAAACATCAAATTATAAAAGAATATGAAAAATTTATATCTATAGCATTTTTAAAAAAATATGTAAAATAGTACTTGCTTATATTTTAATTCATGTCCTTTTGCTGATTTATTGTATCACACATTCTCCTGTAGAAGGGCTCTCGAGTCCCAATCTTTCAAGAATGGAGCTATTATTAATTTGAACTTTGCCTTCCCCCCAGAGCTTGTAGTTCCAACTGGGGTTGTGGCAGGATCTGGAGATCCTGGCAGCGCAGCTTAATGAGATGGCCACCTCCACCCCAGCCCGGCCACCCCTCAACAACAACCTCGGCTCAGACTCCGAGGATGAAGAGGAAATACAGAATGATGGAACACTCCTGGCATCCGATCCTCCCCGACCCTTGTAAGTTGAAAGTTCTTTCTACCAGGAATCTATCTTGGACCTAACTCTCAGGTTTTATCTCACTTGGTGCCTGCCCTTCTTGCTTTGTGGGGAACATGTGTGCCAAGTTAGTGAAGGGGATATTTAAAAATTTTTAAATGGTAAACCTTGTTTACTCAAATGAGTATTTATTTTTTTGGTTTAAAAATAATGATGTGAGAGCTGACATGGCAGCTCACTCTGGATTGTAGATGGGATCCAATAGGGGCAGTCAAACTAGGCTAGTCTGTCTGAGGTCTTCTTGGCCAAAAACTGCACTATAAGCCAGACAGGAAATCAATAAAGGTGATTTGGAACTACACTACCAGGAGAATTTAGCTTAGAAATATTATACATAAGGTTTCACTGAGTAAAAGCATTGTATCACATGATTACATTGAAGAATTGAGTTTAGCAGCAAAGTGTAAAACTCTAATCGCCAAGTATTCTAATCAAACAATTCTGCTAATGAACATACATTTAATGATTATTTGGATTTGTTCTTGTAATTTTTTTTTTATTTGCAAGTAAATTGTGTTTTCTCAATCTTCTCAACATTATTTTTGTTCTGTAATGGGTTGGAGGCTTTATCTATCATAGACAATCCTGTTGGAAAAATCACAAGGTAAATAAATAACTCAGATAGGCATTATACTAAGCTAAAATTGATATATTTTCACCTACTCATGAAGAGGGTAACTATTCTTTTATAGAAGAGGGTGAAAATTCTCTTACCTCCTGTCTACATTACTTATCATCCCATGTAAGCACAGCTGGTACAGTGGAGTGGATCCAGGAGGAGCTCTGAACCTCAGAAATAGACAGCATCAAACAACGCTAACAAGATTTAGAACA
>CP092866.1:94075003-94095399 GCA_030710605.1 Cordylochernes scorpioides | reverse complement strand
GACAGCAGCACTGGTGAATAAATTTGGTTGCTATTTTTTTGCATAAGGCATTTTATAAAGTAAAATTATTATTTAATTTATTATGCACCTTAACAATACATGGCTGAAATGCACTTGGATGATACCCGGGCAAAGCTGGGTCCATTTTGACAGTAGATATATAAATTAAAATAAATAATTTGGTTCAAATAAAAAAACAACAACTATAAATCATAGTCAGTTGAATTATAGAAGGTATATGTGCCCTAAATTGGCATTAGCCTGACACACATGCCATGCAAAATTCAAAGAATAATTCCACCTAAAATGTAATAAAATTGATCTATATATATTCTTATTCAGTAGAACCTCCATGAGAGGACACTCATGCTAGAGGACACCTCTCTATAAAGGACAGTTTTGATTTGCAAAATTACTATTCAGCAACTCTCCAGTAAGAGGACACCTTTCCCTAAAGGACACTTTGGCTCTGCAATTAGGTGTCCTTTATATATATTTATATATATACAGGGAGGTAGTTCTAGTGTACCACTGAAATTCTATATACAGTTACGAGCGTCATGCGTTCTTCATCTGTCACAGTTTGCTTTTTTTTGGAATGGCGCTCTCCTATTGGTTCGCTACGATGGCACCGCCACTGCGCGAGACACTTTGCCCCCCCCCCCCCCCCCCCCCCACTCGCTTTTTGGTTTTTGTAACTATTGTATTGTGTTGGAGCGGGTCGCTCCTTAAATAAATGCATATATTAGTTAATAACTAAATGGAATCCTCTCTTTCTTTTTCCCAGTAAGAGACGCCTACGGAAGCCAACAGTACATAGACAGATAAAGCACATAGGCTATAGTTATCAACTAATATATGCATTTATTTAAGGCGCCAATTTATAATTGTAACAAATAGTATTTGAATAAAAACATTCAATCGGGTAAAACACGGGCGTTAATGATCCAACAGGTTCACGTGTCTAAATTAAAACACGGGCGTTGCCCGGGTCATTCGGCTAGTTTTACTATAAGAAGATGGAACTGTCAGAGATCTCTATAGTACAAGGATTTAAAAAAAAAAGCTTTATGATTAGCAATATACATGTATACGATTTATATAAATATAACTTGAAATTAGAAATTGTTTTTAAAAGTACAAATGAAATTAATAATAAAACTATTTTTTATATTAAAAAAGAAAGTAGAGAGAAAATTATGAGATTTGAACCCCCCGGTTATTTATTTCACTCCTTGATTTTGTTCCTCAATGTAACCACAGATATATCATGCTCACTTTACTCTCTTACCTCTGATTGGATTGTGGCAGTAGAGAATCATTCAAAGGTGGCAACACTAGACACCCTACACCCCATATTGAGAATAATTTGAATTTCATATGAAGCTCATAGAAAGATAATACTGTAGAACCTCCCTTTAGCGGACACCTATCCATAAAGGACAGTTTTAATTTGCAAAATTACCATTTTTACTATTTAGTAACTCTCTAGGTGGCCTTTACAGGGAGGTTCTACTGTATAAGAACCCCCCCCCCCCCCCCCCCCATAGACTGAAAAGGCACATCTGTATTATGCGCCAAAAGAGGCCACTCTCTTTTTAAAAATTCATTACAACAATGTATTTTATTTATTACCCTGAACATACAGGTGGTGGGTCTTAACACTAGTTTTGGAAAATTTAGACAAAAGCCAACAGTCTGTATTAAAGTACATTGATGTGGTTGTAACAGGATGAAGAGGAGGAAATCAAGTTGGAGATAAATGTTCTTAAAAAGGTAAGTTGTTATTTACCTTGTCCATTTTTTAAATTATTATCCCACTGTATAATTATACAATGTCATGGGGACTATATTCATTGATCAAATTCACAATCTTGGTAGGGTTGGAATACAGGTCCTGTCTTGAGGCTCCCATACATTCCAAGAGGTGGTCTGGTGAGGCCTCTTTGGTCCTGTAGATGGTGCATAGTGGGAAGGTCTTTACACCATCCTGGAAGAGGAGCGGTCTTGTATGGCCAGTTTTGAGCCTGGAAATACATGTTGCTGCTTGTCAGTTCATCCCACATTCTAGAATAGCTACAGGCTTTTGGTTCAGATACCAATGATGGGATGTTAACTGACCTTGTCCATGGAACTCCACTACCATGGTGTGATGGTGCAGTTCTCCCACCATAGGAACATTGCTACCTACTACGGTGCCTTCATACAGAAGAGCCCTCCTGGGAAGGATGACAAGCTCTGGGTGAGTGACACGAGAAGACTTCCTGTGTGTTATATGCACCAACTGTTCTGTGTACTTGCTGCTAGCTGGTGATGGAGTACTGCGGAGCCGGTTCAGTCACAGATCTCGTCAAATGTAAGCTTTCACACTGTGGTTGGTTTCTTTTGTCTTGCTGACTTTGGTTGTTTCCAGCCACCAAGGGCCAATGTCTGAAAGAGGAGTGGATTGCTTATATCTGTAGAGAAATTCTACGGGTAAGTTGAGAAACTGTTGTAAAGCAATGTGTCACACATAGGTAGAGGGTTATAATTGACTGTGCACAGCATGTCTTCCTTAACACAGGACAATGCAGAGAGCTCTTTACTTGCAGGTTGTGGCCAAGTACTAGAGGAATTGTCTTGAGTTCCATGCAATACCAATACATTTTCTTGCTCCCATCAAGTATTGGAGAAGTTTGCCTAAAGTAATCACATCCTCCTCCTTGCACAGAAACAAAGTTGTCTCTATTTTGGTAAAAACTGAAAACGTGGCACTAGTTGTTCTGTAACTTTTCCTAAACATCATGTTCTGACAAACTACATTTACTTCTTGGAGAGTTTTGAAAAATATCATTGTTAAACAAAAATATGATTAAGAAAAAGGCATCTGATCATGCAAATAAAAAGTGGCTAATGGCACAAGCAACGTTAGTTGCACGATCAGGAAATGCCTTTTTTCTTAATTTATCAACCTGATTTCAGTACAATTTCACTTTTGTACTACAAAAGTACAAAACAAAGTAATAAGTCCAAATACAAATAAATAAATAGTGTGTGACGTTTGGGTAACAACGCTGTTACCGAAACGTCACACACTATTTATCTATTTGGATTTGGTCTTATTACCTTGTTTTATAATCTATAATCCAAATTGTGCCTTATCTACAAAAGTACAAATGTTAAAAAAACTTGATTGTTGGAAAAAAAAAGAAGAATGCAATTCCAGGTGACCATAACTATATTTCAAGCCCACTTAGACCCAATGGCAGGCAGAGTTCTGTCCCATCCCTGCTGCTATAAACAGAGGAATGATAAGATAAGAGGAGACAAGACCCCAACCTCTTTTGTTGGGAACCCTAGAGCAGAGAATTCTGTGGTTGCCCAGAGGTCTCTTGTTACACTATTTTTTTTTTAAACATTACTAGGGTTCAACTTTTCTGCTTAAAAAAAAAAAATAATAATAATAACTCTGCAAACTCACAGAGAGAGAGAGATTTTGTAGATATATATACAACTATTTTTTGAACTGGAAATGAAAGGGAAGGAAATTTCGAGAGAATTGCTTTTGTATGTTTGTCTTTTTTCTCCTTGTATATAGCCAATTTGTTATGATGTTAGAAACGTATTGATGCAAATATCCCTGAGTTTGGGATATCGTGTTATAGGATGTTAATAAAGTTTAAACAGAGAGTAGATACATCAGGTAAAGTAAAATCCTTAAAATTGCAGTTTTTAACCTCTTCAATTAATCTGCCTACATAAATAAACACTTTCAGTACAGTAGAACCTCCATGTAAAGGACATCTAGTTGCAGAGCCAAAGTGTCCTTTAAGGAGAGGTGTCCTCTTACCGGAGAGTTTCTAAATAGTAATAATAGTATTTTTGGCGATGAAAACTGCCCTTTGTAGAGAGGTGTCTTCTAGCGTGAGTGTCCTCTCATGGAGGTTCTACTGTATTATAAATATATTTATTATTATTTTTTTTTTAAACTCTATATTCAGTACTTATCATTAGCTTCCAGCAGGGTGAAATCCAATGTGATAAACTATTATGAACAATTATCCTAGCAAATAAAAAAAAAAGTGAAGCCAAAACTATTAGCAAAAATAATGTATCATGATGCGTGAAATACTCCTATGATGAAATACAAAAAAATAATTCTTTAATCATTGAGTCAAGGTAATGAAATACAGTAGAACCTCCATGAGAGGACATGCGCTAGAGGACACCTCTCTACAACGGACAGTTTTCATTTTAAAAAAAATACCATTTTTACTATTTAGAAACTCTTGGTAAGAGTACATCTCTCTCAAAGGACACTTTGACTCTGCAATTAGGTGTTCTTTACAGGGAGATTCTACTGTAGCTTTTTTATAATTAAAAAGAGGAAATAATTGGCAAACCAGTTGAAAAATTAAATAAAGTAAGAAAATTTGATGAAAACTGTTTAATACCAAATGTACTAATAGTATTAGATACACCAGGATGTCACAAGAAATGTGCCACTCCATGATGACAACGAATGCTGTCATGCGTAACCAACGGTACACATCATTTACCTATTTGGGAGAGTTGTTTCCTCTCAATTAGGTAATTGGGATGCCTTTGTTTTTCTTCCGTATCCCCAAATAGCAAACTTGTTCTGCTAAATAGATCATACTATCAAATTACGAAACTATTTTAGACACGTAATATTCTTTTTAAAATAAGAAAAATTCTACTGCCCTTACTGCAATTGAAAAGTAGAAATTGTTTTATTTTAAAAAGAATATTACGCGTCTAAAATAATTTCGTAATTTGATAACAGATGGCACGCTAATGCATCGTAATATAGTTGTTCGAATAAAAGATCATACTATATTTATCTTTTTATTTATTTCCACAAATCAACACTAAATTGTACCATCGTGACTATAAATTGACACATGGAACCCAATTATTATATAGAAGAAGGATTCCAAATGGATTCATAACTCTGATCAGAAACCAGTATTTGACCATTTATAGCAGCCATCAGGGAAAGTTGCCTTACTTTAAGATCAAGAATATGCAGATGAGAGAAGAGTTGAAGCATAGTTGTCTTGAAGTGGCCTGAAATACAACTGAAGGCTTTTTTAAACATTTAAACAGCAACACAGAGGAGAATGTGTATAATAATGAAGTGTGGCTGAGACAGGGTCTGAGCCACCTCCATGCCAACAAGATCATCCACAGAGACATCAAGGGCCAGAATGTCCTGCTGACGGACAATGCAGAGGTCAAGCTGGTGGACTTTGGAGTCAGTGCTCAGCTGGACCGCACCATCGGCCGCCGGAACACCTTCATTGGGACCCCCTACTGGATGGCTCCGGAGGTGATCGCCTGTGATGAGAACCCAGAGGCCACTTATGACAACAGGGTGAGTATGCCGGGACTGGTCCTCATGCTGTGTTGTGTGGTCTCACCCAATTTTTCCTTCTCAGTCTACTTCTTCTTTCTTATCCTCACTCAATCATATTTGGGCATCAAGCCTGTAAAGCTTGATACTTTTGATGGTGTTTTGCCAATTATTATGACTGGATGAAGTAGAACGCATCTACCTTTGTCATTAAGACTGGGAACACTACTCAGTAGCAGGCCAACTTAGCTCCAATATGAAATGGCTGCCTTTGACAATGAGGAATAGACGCCATGTGCAGCCGCTCCTAACATGGAGTACAGAAGCTGCTCATCCTGTATTCCAGGATCAAGAGCCCTTACAGAAGGGTAGTATCAGCCAGGCCAGCTGATCCCAGGTTTTTTATTGAGATTGTTACTGCTCCCCCTCCTCCTTTTTCATCTGGGCTTGGGACCGGCAAAGATGGAGCTCCTTCTTAGTGATGTATCTTGTATATGATGAGGTGTTCTGGCTTTGATGGTGCTCGGTAGTTAATTTTTCACTAGAGCTACTGAACTAATACTCTGTAAAGGACATGCCCATGAGACGGACACAATCGCAGCATTTGTAACAATTTATAATAGTCTTTTATTTCTTATGATAGAAAAATTGCATTTTCTTATTTTAACATGTTCTGAAAATTTTCCTGCGTTGTTTCACTTTGAAAAGCTTTGATAATGACTTTTTTGTAGTAATAGTTTTTGTTTTTTTCAGAACACCTTTCTTCGCTTTTTTACCCCCTTTATTTTGGAAGCCATTTGCATTTTTTCTTTTTCAAACTTGTCGGATGCAAAGATATTCTATTCAATAAAAGTATAATGTGTATATACGTAGATATAATTGTATAATTTTTAAAAGAATCATACATGTCTTAAAATAGTTTCACTCTCTCAAAAATATAATTAATAAAGCTTTGCATAGGATTTGACCTTGGTTTTTAAATTAGACATAGAGGTAATGTATGCTAATGATAAGAACTTATCATCAAATGACTTCTTTTATTATTCAGCATTAATGCATGGAAATATAAAGAAGTAGCCTTTTGCTGTGTGTAAGTTGTCCTTTAATTATATGATCTAAAATTTTGAAAAGTAAAAATAGCCAAACCGTGGCTATAGTGAACCAAAAGTTCAGTCCCATTGGGGTTCTCTATAGAGGGGTTTTACTGTATATCACTGCATGTTGTAAATAGTTACTGTTATCAAATGTGTAAAAATATAGCAGATAAGAAGATAGTTTTCTAAAAACCCTAAAATAGTATAAATATAAAAATATTATATCAAATATTTTCCCACTTCTTTCTAATTCTAAAAGAATAATATTTTAGGGTTCTTTGAAAACTATCTTCTTATCTGCTATCTTGTTTATACACTTTATAACGGTAACTATTTAAAACATGCTGTGATATATTTTCAGGTTAGCAGCCCTGTAAATAAAGATATTTCCTATTTTCTCATTCCGTACTTTTGTCTGAAGATGGTAACAACGCTGTTACCGAAATGTCACGCACTATTTATTTATTTGGATTTGGTCTTATTACCTTGTGGTAATGACATTTGACTTTTTGTTATATTAGTTTGGTGTGGGCTTTCATGCCTTGAATAGTTGAAATTATGGACAAGAGCTGTGGTTTACATGATTGGTCAAATGGCATGAGCTACCCATTATGCTACCATATATTTAAATTGAGTAAAATGTTTGTTTGTACAGAGTGACCTATGGTCTCTAGGCATCACTGCGCTGGAGATGGCAGAGTCCCAACCTCGTGAGTTGCCAACTTCGCCATTTTACCACAGGATACAATGTGTGATGTGTCTCGCAGCCCTCTGTGACCTGCACCCCATGCGCGCCCTGTTCCTCATCCCCCGCAATCCTCCCCCCAGGCTGAAGTCCAAGAAGTGGTCGCGGAAGTTCCAGGCCTTTATCGAGACCACCCTGGTGAAGGACTACCAGGGCAGGCCCTATACCGACCAGCTGCTCAAGCACTCCTTTATACGCGACCAGCCCACAGAGAGGCAGGTGCGCATCCAGCTCAAGGACCACATTGACCGCTGCCGCAAACACAAGCGTGCTACGCGGCCCGACCAAGAAGATTTCCGCTACAGCGGCAGCGATGGGGAGGATGAAGACTCCGGCGTGCCTGGGGATCACAGGTAGAGAGAATACCACCTGTCAAATTTGGAAAGAGTGTTCAATTTCACATAAGTTATCCCTCTTTATATGGAACCCATGGGAAAGAAAAAAATACCCTAATTATCAACTTCATCCCAATTATTAATTGTCATTCCAATTATTAGCAGTCCCATTTATCACAAGTTTCAATTATCATATTCCCAATTAGAAGGAGTCCCAATTGATAAATATTTTGTTAAAATACTGTTTCATCAATTGTGACTACCAAATTCTGCCTCTTCCATTATGTAGCACAACCAGCTCCAATAAGCCATCTGTTCTGTAAATTCATATCTTCCAGACCATTCTATTAGGAAGTCCTTCCTTCCTCTCCCTATTCCTCCAGCAATGTCTCTATACATTCTTCCATTGTTACCTGAAGTATGTGTGTGTCCTATAAACATCCATATATATTTTTTCTTTTGATAACTTCATTTTAAAGGCTAAATTAGATGCACTAAACAGGACCTTTGGAAGAGACCGCTGCTTATCATAAAATAGCTCAAGGAGCATGAACTCATGGAATTCGTGTAATGTTCACACAAGGGGATAAGAAACAACAACAAAAAAGGCTAAAGTCTTCATAAAATCTTCTCTTTGTAAAATCTCCATTTGATCTTAACAATTCTTCTAGCATACCTGATGTGAAGGAGAGTGTTTTTCTTTCTAGCTCTCCTTTTAAACAATATATTTCACATAATGCCATCTTTCTAATACATTTTACACATTTTTGTATGGGGGGCACTTCCTATTATAAATCATTAAAACTACACACTTGCCTAGAACATAACTGAAAGATGCACCTATATAAAAAAAAACAAAAAGTCTGATCCAATAGTAATTTGAGGAAATTGCTGAGAGAATTCATCATTGATGATCCCTCTCATCGCAGTTAGGTCTGCAGAGGTAAGTTTTAATAATTATTTATAAGTGCTAAAAATTGTGTAATGTTTATTTCTCTTGTTCTCCGGCCCAAACTTACAGATTTCGGCATTATGTATTTCCAGGGAGTTCCAATCAGGTGACTAACAAATTTGAGTAAATTCTCTGAATGGATGAATTGCCCCCTAGCAGCCATTTTACCCTCGCCTACTGGGTTCTTTTCTCACTTCTTTTGCTTAGACAAGAGCTCTCTGCCAAATATTATTAAATCAAGAAAAAATATGGGTTTTATAGTTCTCTCTCTCTCTCTCTCTCATTTTGTACAGGCATAACCAACCACAGGAAAATGTTTGTAGCACCACCTTATTATCGTGGTGAGAGAGGAAATTAATGAGCTTATGTTTTTAATTAGCATTTAAATTAAGGAGGTGAAACAACAAGTGGTGTGTGTAGCTCCATTGAGCCAGTCCAGGAAGATTCCACGCTCCGGCGGAACTTCCAGCAAGTCCAGAATGAATCTAGTCGAATAATAGAGTTGCCCGTGCCCCCGCCCCGCAACGCCCAGGGTCCACCCAGGGGACTGTTGAACAACTCCCACCACCATAATCCAGGTTGGTTATCATCCTCTCTTGCTGCCGCCATGTTGCTACAGCCGTGTTGTGCTCAGTTCCTGACCCTCCGTCGAAACCTCTGCCCCCACTACCGGTGGACAACGGTCGCAAGCCTTCCACACCTCCCCGCAACAACCCACAGCCCTCGGCACCCCCACAGATTTCACAAAGGAACTCTGGTTTCTTCAAACCTCCCCGTCGCACTGAGTCTGATCTCATGGTAAGTTCCCCCAGTTATCCCTATCTGGTGGAAAAATAATGTTGAGCTCTATACCAAGCATGGGGTCTCTTATCATGGGAGAGGTGTAGTTGGAGCTTTGAAAAGATATAGATATTATCTCGAGTACATAAAGAATAGGCCATGATATTCATAAAGCATATAGAGGGACTCGTGATTACTTATGTATACTGTAAGCCCTGTTTGGGCACTCATTGGGTAGAAATGGACTAGGCAAATCAGGGAGCTGTTGATAAGAAATTATCTTTAAAAATAAATAAATAAAATAAAAAGCTGCTTAATCCATGTGCCCCCAGCTCTCCCCTTTTAGAACCTTGCTCAAATAAAGAAGGTGGTAATAATGCTTTTACTGGAATGTCATTTATTTGGTTTTGTTATTTAGGATTCTTTCCTTATAAGTAGTATCTAAGTGTTATAGAAGGAAACATGTATTTACTCTAAACTCTATAGACAAGTCTCTGCCCATCTCTGGGTTGAGGCCAATACTTAGACAACTGCAATAGTTTAGTGCCATTCTCCTATTTAAACATAGGGCTGCAAAAGTCATTACAGAATGTGTGGAACTAGTTGTAAACTGTAAAATGAAACTTTTAGTAAAAGTTATGCTTCTTATTTTATAATGTGGGCATGAGATGGAGCTCTATTTGATCCACTTTGAAAGATTTTGGTTCTTATCCCCTTGTGTAAAGATTACACGAATTCCATGAGTTCATGCTCCTCGAGCTGTTTTATGATAAGCAGCGGGCCCTCTCCCAAAGGTCCTGTTTAGTACATCTAATTCAAGCCAAAATGTGAAAGATAGAGTATATAGAACAACTCTAAGTAGTGAAGCTTCATTATAACACCAACTTCACAAACTGACCCTTTCTAGGTACATCTAAAAATGTAACCAGAGCATATTAGATGGTAGAAGTTCAACATTTGAATCTCACCATTATAATTCTACTCACAATTACATAAAATATACCAGCCAAATGAAATAGCTGCCCCAAATATATTTTACTAAAATTTGAAGAAATCTTTCTAGAAGCTCCGTGACCATTTGGATGGGCGGGCCAACACCAGGCTGATAGCAATCTGATAATGTGGTTGTTGGCTCATCGTCATGTTTCTGGCCAATATTGTATTGGGAAATAAGTTGACTTTCAGCAGTTATCTATGCTCAGTTGTTTGATAAGGTCACTTCCCTGATTTTTTTCTTCAACTTTTTATTTTCTCTATTTCAATAAAGTTCTTATAGTACCTGATAACTAAGGTGAGTGAAGGTCATGTTGACTACTGTACATGTACTACATGTAAGTAGATCTCTATTTTGTGCAAACCCTGTTGTGTTTTTACATTTATCATGGGGATCTACTGTGCAACATATTCCACAGGAGTAATTCAAAAAATAATCCCTTGTATCTATATTATGTTTAAAACACCAGGCCTCCTTGGTTTGCAAAACCAAATATGTCGGTGAAACTGACAGACATTTAAATATTAGAATATCGGAACTTAAATATTGACAACCAAGACAGAAAATCATTAATATATCATCATAGAAACAGGCCATTCCTTCTCCCTATCAGAACCAAAGACCCATCAACATCTCCAATAAACAACAGAGACAGCATAGAATCCATCAATCGAGACAGAACAATAACAGAAGAATAGACATTCCAGAAATTTACAATATACTATTCCCACTCCAAAGCCTTCAAATTTAAAAATCCCTCAGAATAGCAATAGTGAAACCAGATGCCCTAAACAATAACTACTGCTTAATCCTTGCTTCCATAGAGTTATATTTCAAACATCATATTTGTTCATTTTTTATTTGATATATAATTCAAAGTAGTTTTGTCTTTATTTGTAAAATTTAAAATTATAAAAGAATATGAAAAATTTATATCTATAGCATTTTTACAAAATTATGTAAAATAGTACTTGCTTATATTTTAATTTATGTCCTTTTGCTGATTTATTGTATCACACATTCTCCTGTAGAAGGGCTCTCGAGTCCCAATCTTTCAAGAATGGAGCTATTATTAATTTGAACTTTGCCTTCCCCCCAGAGCTTGTAGTTCCAACTGGGGTTGTGGCAGGATCTGGAGATCCTGGCAGCGCAGCTTAATGAGATGGCCACCTCCACCCCAGCCCGGCCACCCCTCAACAACAACCTCGGCTCAGACTCCGAGGATGAAGAGGAAATACAGAATGACGGAACACTCCTGGCATCCGATCCTCCCCGACCCTTGTAAGTTGAAAGTCCTTTCTACCAGGAATCTATCTTGGACCTAACTCTCAAGTTTTATCTCACTTATTCTCTCACTTGGTGCCTGCCCTTCTTGCTTTGAGGGGAACATGTGTGCCAAGTTAGTGAAGGGGATATTTAAAAATTTTTAAATGGTAAACCTTGTTTACTCAAATGAGTATTTATTTTTTTGGTTTAAAAATAATGATGTGAGAGCTGACATAACAGCTCACTCTGGATTGTAGATGGGATCCAATAGGGGCAGTCAAACTAGGCTAGTCTGTCTGAGGTCTTCTTGGTCAAAAACTGCACTATAGGCCAGACAGGAAATCAATAAAAGTAATTTGGAACTACACTACCAGGAGAATTTAGCTTAGAAATATTATACATAAGGTTTCACTAAGTAAAAGCATTGTATCACATGATTACATTGAAGAATTGAGTTTAGCAGCAAAGTGTAAAACTCTAATCGCCAAGTATTCTAATCAAACAATTCTGCTAATGAACATACATTTAATGGTTATTTGGATTTGTTCTTGTAATTTTTTTTATTTGCAAGTAAATTGTGTTTTCTCAATCTTCTCAACACTATTTTTGTTCTGTAATGGGTTGGAGGCTTTATCTATCATAGACAATCCTGTTGGAAAAATCACAAAGTAAATAAGACTCAGCATTATACTAAGCTAAAATTGATATATTTTCACCTACTCATGAAGAGGGTAACTATTCTTTTATAGAAGAGGGTGAAAATTCTCTTACATCAGGTCTACATTACTTATCATCCCATGTAAGCACAGCTGGTACAGTGGAGTGGATCCAGGAGGAGCTCTGAACCTCAGAAATAGACAGCATCAAACAATACTAACAAGATTTAGAACAGGCCATCTCAAGCATTGAAGATAGAAAATGAAACAAAATCTACCCCACTTGCCCCAAAATGTAGCATGGCACCTGCAGCTCCAGAACACATTTTGGGTTGCATTAGATGCACCAAACAGGACCTTTGGGAGAGTCCGCTGCTTATCATAAAACAGCTCGAGGAGTATGAACTGATGGAATTTGTGTAATCTTTACAAAAGGGGATAAGAAACAACAACAACTTATTTGTTCTTTTTCTTCCTATGTGTAATCCAAACGTTACAATCTCAAGTTGAGATGTAGTTTTTTTGTTTTTACCCAGAAAGTTTCATTGTTGCGAATAAAAAGAAAATTTTAATGGGACTATCACTTTTTTTTTTTTTTAAAGAAATAATTATTTTTATTGAAGACACTTTCTGTGTTCATTGTTCTCATTTCTAATTAATGAGTTGTCCAACAACAATGACAAGTTTTTTTTTTTGTTTATTTCCCTCACCTCGGTGGTCCATCTACAATGGGAACTTTTGTTGGCTGATTTTTGTTTTTATTCTAGAACTTTCTTGATTGCATCATCTTCATTCAAGGTTTCTTCTCTATCATTAATTACACTTTTTACATCATTGCAAAGTTTTAATATTTGTCAATATTTTAACGAGTGGTCTCTAGCTACCTCATCTACTACAATAAGTACTATATATTCATGACGTGTGTGTAACAGCAGTATTATTATCACAACACTACAAATATAAACATAGCAAAAATAAACCCCTCCAGTCTATATGATGAGTGTCATCTCCCTATATATTGCTGTTGTCCTCCATCAAGTAGAGTTTTGATGACTGTATAAGTAAATATTCTCCCACTTGATCACCTATATACAGTCCAACATCAATGCTCCAAGGGAACAGAATTTTCAGTTGAATTCAAGTCTGCTAATAGGCTAATTGTGGAATTTGAGAAATTGTTGAGTTAAAGTAAGTGTTGAAATCCATAGGAGATTATACTGTGTATTTATATATACATATCAACCTCCAATGAGAGGCTTCCTCCAGGAGAGGTGTTTACATGGTCTCTCTTGGTAGGTTGGTTCTACACCCTCTACACAATTGTGTCTACTGATGGTAGGTAGTGTAGCATTTGTTGGCCGGAGAAAATATACCATTATTGATCCTTTTCTTACAGTAACTACAAGAAAATAGACCTAATCCAAATAAATTAATAGTGTGGGAGGTTTTGGTAACAGCATTGTTACCATCATCAGACAAAAGAATAAAAATCCATTAATATATATTTTTAAATTCATTTTTATTCCTTTGTCAGATGATGGTAACAATGCTGTTACCGAAACATCACGCACTATTAATTTATTTGGATTAGGTCTTATTTTCTTGTAACTAATAATCTATAATCCAATTGTGCTTTATCATTTCTTACTGTATTTATAGAGTTTTAAATTATTTCTATTATGTTTTAACATATTTTATTTTGTTTTATACACTTTTATTTTTGTGTTTTTATTTATAATACAGTAAAAACTCTTGTTAATTTGATAAATGCATTTTTTGACAAAGGCAAAGCTATATTTAAAATATTCAAATTATGGGAGATGTTGGGAAAATAAATATCTGTAGCCCCAAGTATAGTTTTAAAATTTGAATTAGACCAAGATTATACCTATTTCAAATATACAAACATTTGTCAATTTGGATTGCTGATATTTGAGTTTAATCTTTGTTAAAATTCCCAATGAGAGCGAGATTTGATTTTTTCTAATAAAAACAACAATAGGACAGTAAGACCCCAACTTATGTATAATTAGGTTGCACATAAGAAAAACTTAGAACAAAGAGAAAATATAAAGGATCATATGTGGTAAAATTAAGAAAAATAATCTTTTGATTCGGTTCCAAAATCACTTTATTAGGTACCACTCAAAAAGAACAACCTAGTTTATGATAATTGCAACAATGAATAACATGTAAAGGCTATTCACATATTAAACAAAATGTTAACACAGGATTCAATCCCAGTTCATGACTGTCGGGAATTGAGGGTGTTACACACTTGTCCACCGATATTTTTAAAAATATCTTTTGATTGATAGTTTGCACCATCTATTGGAATAAATAACAATCAGCTGTTGAGTATTCTTCTTTCTTATCTCCACTTAATCATATGAGGGTATCAAGCTTGTAAAGCTTGTGACTTTTGATGGTGTCTGCTGGGGATGAGTAGAGCTCATCAATATATGGGTCAATACAGTCAATAATGTGTTTTGGGGTTGCAGGTTGAGAATTGCACTTAGTACATAGTAGGAAAACCTTGCAACCATTCTGGAAAGTCATTGCCCGTAGATGAAAGTCAAAGACTGTTGTTCTCTTGGGAGGACAGAACCGGTGCTTGTCTCTCCTGCTCTGTACCAGTCATGTGCAGCGCTAGATTTCCATTGCTGCAGGCATTGGGTTTTGATGGTACAGAGGAGGTCTCTTTCGTCTAGTTAGTTGGTAGATTCCCTGGCTTCAGGTAGGCTAAGAGCTCCAGTCTTTGCCAGAGGGTCTGCTAGCTCTTTTAGTTGTTTAGTAAATATATATACTAAAACCCCTCTATAGTGAACTTCTCCATTTGGACCCAACTTTTGATTCACTATAGCCACTATGACCATAATTTTATTTTTCAAAATTATTTTAATGCATAAAGGATATCCATGCACACAGAAAAAGGCTCTCTTCTTCTTCTTTCTTATCTCCACTCAATCATATTAGTGAATCAAGCTTGTAGAGCTTGTTGATAGTGTCTGCTGGGGATGAGTAAAGCTCATCAATGGATAAGCCAATCCAGTCAAAATGACAACTGTCATAATTGGGTCAAGTAGAATGCATCTGCCTTTATCATTTAGACTTGGGAGCACTATTCAGTGGCAGGCCGACTTAGCTCCAAAAGAAATGGCCGCCTCTGACATGAGGAACAGACGCCATGTACAGCCGCTCCTAACATGGAGTACAAACGCTGCTCATCCTGTATCCCTGGATTATTTCTTATTTTCCATAGGATTATTCACATATTAATCTGTATATATTTACCATGTGTATATAATCTTTCTCCATTTTTACCCTTTTGTATATTTCCCACTTTCATGGGTTTCTCCGTCTTGTAACCCCAATGAGAATCCTCTGTAAGACCTGTGTGTCTTAATAAAGGTTTTTGTGTGTGTGTGTATACCTGGATCAGGAGCCCTTACAGGGTACTATCAGCCGGGCCAGCTGAACTCAGGTTTTTTAGTGAGCTTGTTACTGCTCCCCCTCCTCCTTTTTAATTCGGGCTTGGGACCGGCAAAGGCAGAGTTAAAAGGCTCTTATTATAATAATGATCACTTTATATTAATTCCCTAAATTGACCTAATGCTGGATATCAAAACAGCTACAAAATATTGTGTGAAAAGAAGTCATTTAATGACAGGTTCTTCTTATCATTACCATATATGTACCTCTATTTTGAAAAAGTGGCATTTCCTGATCATGCAACTAAAAGTTGCTGATGGCTTGCACCATCTATCAGAATAAATATCAACTAATCGTTGATTTTTTAAATTATTCCAGAATTGGCCAAATACCCTTTCTTGAGCTTGAAAGCTTGAAAAGCTAACCACGTAGTGAGCTTGTTACTGCTCCCCCCTCTTCCTTTTTCATCTGGGCTTGGGACAGACAAAGGTGGAGTTGGCTATCGCTAGGCTATCACATAACTTTGGGGTATTACTCTATGCAAATTAGTGGATATGTAAATTGAGAGGTATGTAAATATCAACAAGAGTATCATCAACTTGTGTAAAACTTTGTTTGTTGCTGAAGCAGGGCAAAGAAGGATGACAGGGAGGTAGTCGAATCAAAAAAAGAATCCAGGTTTGCTTTTTTTTATTTTTTATTATTTTTTAACCCTTATTTTTTATTTATGTTGCAAATTAATTCTCTTTATTATTTATTTCTCTCATTTTATTTAATTATTTTTATGTTATTTCCTCTTATTTTAAATATTATTTTTTTTTTTTTGTTTTATAAATTTGTTTGATTGAAAATTGATTACCGTTGCTGTTTTATAAATTGTGCTAATATAGTGGTTATATACAAAACTAGAGGCATTAAGACAAAATTTGGCATTTTTTAAAGTTTAGAAATTGTTATTTTACTGCTTTTGTGTTAGAACCTTATTCTAAAAAATTATACAATATTGATATATTGTGTGTATTTTATTAACTAGAAAACTTTCTTTAAATTCTACTTTCATTATTTATTTGACTTGTTAAGAAAATAAAGACCATGTAATATCAACTAATTCCAAGTTTCAACGTCTATTATTTAAAAAAAATGAGGAGTGTCAGAGTAGTTGTCATTCATTTGTTAGAAATACAAACTATTTTTAGCTTGTTTGTTACTTTTCAAATAAAATAAATTTCTATATACTGCTCTTACTACATTGATAAAGATAATGGAAGGTCCCCTGGCTCATCAGTGATGACCCATGGGTTTGGCCAGTTTAATCTACCATACTGCTGGGAGAGTTAATGCCTGGCCCTCTCAATAGTTTTATCATGCAGTAAAATAGTTTTATTTGAAAAGAAATGTGAGGACACGCACGCTAGAGGACACTTCTCTAAAAAGGACAGTTTTCATTTGCAAAATTACCATTTTTACTATTTAGCAACTCTCAGGTAAGAGGACACCTCTCTCTAAAGGACACTTTGGCTCTGCCATTAGGTGTTGTCCTTTACAGGGAGGTTCTACTGTAGTTTACAGTTAATTATAAACAGAGACCATCATCTCATTTATTTATTGTGACTGAATTTTTTATTTTCCATAGAATTTCTTATTCTATTCTTTGCTAGATATGCTTCTTTATGATTGTAATTACAATGTATTTTCTCAATTAATGTTTTAATAAATATAATATCCTAACTTTAAATACGGGATACCATTGGTTTAATAAACCAACTCAAAAATGGGACATTTCATCTCAGCAGCAGTGCTACTATCATCATTTGGAGTGTCATTGAAGATTTCAGTGTGACATATAACACAGTGGTTTCCCCCTGCCTTCCATTGATGTGATAAGCCAACCACCTTTAGAAGTTGTTTCCAGGACAAGTGGATGTCCTCCAGTAGTCTCACCACTATTTAATAGCTATAGCTATAGAGAGGGGTTGTTGTGTTGCAAATCTTCTTTTTTTTTTAGCGTAGATTCTTCTGAATAATCATTTTGAGTATGATGATGTAATTCTTGCTATACCAAAATTTCCTGCATATCTTACTCATTTGGGTTTTGAATTCTGTTACCTTTTATATTGTTCCATCTCTATTTATTAGTTTAACCCAGGGATCAGCAAACTTTTGAGTCCGAAAGTCAAAAATTACAATTTACAAAATTTCAAAGTTTTTAAAGAGCCACAAAATATTTTATTGCTAACAATAAATAGTACTCACATAAATAATACTTGTATATGAACTATATAAAGAGCCCCAGCTTCACATCAAAAGAGCAGCATGTGGCTCGTGAGCTGCCATTTGCCGACCCCTGGTTTAACCCATTGAAAAAAATCCTTTTGTATTTATTCAACAGTCAAATATGCAAATGAGTTTTTTCACCCTTCCTTCCATCATGCTGTTATTTTACCATTGTGTTTGTTGGCCACAGACCTCCAGAAGGATTTGGCAATGATGGCCAGCAGCAAGAAGGAGGTAAGTGTTGACTGTTGTCTTTGTTGGCTGGGAGCTAGAGCAGCTTGTGTTGTTCTGCCCAGCTGTTGTTCCTCCTGTAGCCAGGAGACCTCTACCCCCCACCCCAGATGAAGAGAATACCAACACGCTAGTCTTCCGCAGGGTAAGTTGGATCACACTTAGATTAATATCAAGGATTAGTTTTTGATAGATGGCTCAAGCCATCAGCAACTTTCATTTTCATGATCCGGAGATTTAAAAAAAAAAAAAAAATCTTCACCCCTAATCTCATTGCAGTCTTATTTTAGTACAGTAGAACCTCCCTTTAGCAGACACCTCTCCACAAAGGACAGTTTTCATTTGCAAAATTACCATTTTTACAATTTAGCAACTCTCTGGTAAGGGAACACCTCTCCCTAAAGGACACGTTGGCTCTGCAATTAGGTGTCCTTTACAGGGAGGTTATACTGTATTAATATAGATTCTTTTTTTTTTTCATATTTTATGTTGATTTAAATGAGGAATTAGTAATCTCCTGGATTTTTAAAATTGTAATTCAAAAAGTACTATGAATTGTGTGTATGTTGTGTGATACATAGAGTATCCACCTTTGTGATGGAGTAAAAGAAGAAAAATACAAATCTTAGCAACTCTATTATATTAGATGTTTGTTGTTGTTTTGGCAAGTCTTTTTCTAATTTATTCTTGCTTACTTTATTTTATACACAATATGCAAAAAATATGTTTCAACTTTTTTTTTTTTTTGGGTGAGTATTTGTAGTAGAATAAAAGTCTTTATGACATACACACGGACAAAACAAATTATTCACTTTTCTATTTTGAGGCTCCACATCAAATAGAGAGAAATCCTCTTTGGAGACTAAATGTTGGTAGTATCACTAGATACAGGATGGGTGTGTGCACAAAGTCTCTTATTTTTGTGTGTTTGTTTGTAGTTTTCTTAACAGCCTTCAAAATGTATTCTTCACAGATTTATATAGAGACTTTTTGAACAAAAATGTACAAATTCATGTTTATACAGATAACCTCAAAAGTTCTTGCTGACACATGGCTGTTGCTGTAATAAAGGCAGGGCTATATAGATGGTCCCTCCCTGACTGACCCTCTGTGTACCTTGCAGACCAGCTCCCATCATAGCGATAGGAAAGTTGGCTCTTCCAACGGTGCAGTCTCCAAGCCAGGGGAGAGGAGTAGTGTAGGCAATTTGGACCGCCGTAAGAGGGATTCCTTTGGTCCGCCAGCTGGAGACTCAAGCCGTACCAAATCTGATGTTCTCCGCATTCCCCTTTGCAAGGCGGCTTCCACTCCTGTTGCTCCTGTGTCCCTAAATGGGGAGTCTAGGAGAGTTTCTAGGAGTGGCAGTAAGGTCAGTTCCACCATGGCAGCGTCTCTCCGGCTTCTTTGCTCTCTTCTACGCAGCTAATAACATCTTGGACAGTTTTCCTATCTCTCTCATGCTCTCTTCTCTTCTAATCACATTTATTAATATCTTGACCATATATAGTTCTTTTATTCTCTCTCTAATGTCTTGTGATCATCTGGTTCTGGGACAGTTTTCTCTCTCTCTAGCTCCTTTGTTCTCTAGGTCCTTTATTAACATTCTTCTCTCTGTGATCTTCACTATTCTCAACCATTAATTTCTTCACTCGCTTCCCTTTTTATACCCATGTTAGGGTCCTGGTTCTCTCTTGCTTTCTAATCTACCAGATCAACCTCACTTTCACCATTTATTTATTTATTCTATCCTTTATTTGTTTATTCCCTATGTATTGATCTCTTGTTTACATTTGGTGTTGCAGCTTTCAGGAGTTGTTTGTTCTATAACCCTGTTTGCAATACTTTTTTTTTGCATATCCCCAGTACACGTGGTACAGGCCATGATAATCATGGTGGGTTTGCAGTACTTTTGCTAGCACTGTACAACATTATTCACATAAGACTTAAACAGACTTATACTGCTCTATACAATGTCCACACAATGCATTTAAAAAAGTATCTTTGTATTGTAATTGTAATGCAATAAAGACTAATTTTTCTCTCTCTGACAATCAAGATCCATTAATTGGGTCTTGCAGACTTTTTTTAAGCAAAAGTTTTTATAGGGAGATCTGCAAAAATGTGAAAGTACTGTACCATTAAAAATTTCACTATATCAAGATAGTTTGAATTTATTCAATTAGCCATTGTACCGAAACGTCACACTATTTATTTACTTGGATTTGGTCTTATTAACTTGTATTTTTAGTTTGGGTTTTTTCCCAGATTCTTGGAATTCCTT